>JAVIAB010000126.1:71184002-71196502 GCA_032433765.1 Megaustenia siamemsis | reverse complement strand
TGACGATACTGTACTACTAGCAGAAAATCCTAAAGATCTACAACAATTACTTAATTTAATAAATATGACAAGCAAAAAATATGGACTAGATATGAATATCAAAAAGACTAAAACTATGATCATAAACAAAGAAAATTCTCAAGACCTACAATTAAATATCAAAGTGGAAGGAATACATCTGGAGACAGTCCAGAGCTACAACTACCTGGGACATACTATAACCAGTGATGGAAAATGTACAACTGAAATAAATAAAAGAATAGGTATGGCAAAAAGTAATTTTAATGCCATGAAAAATATACTAACATCAAAACAAATAACACCAGGGCTAAAATTAAGAATAGCAAAATGTTACATCTTTTCAATATTCCTGTATGGCGCAGAAACATGGACATTAGACCAGAAAACAGAACAGAAAATTGAAGCCTTTGAAATGTGGATTTATAGAAGAATATGTAAAATTGGATGGAAAGAAAAGAAAACAAACGAGGAAGTTTTAAAACAACTAAAAATGAAAAGAGAACTGCTAAACACAATTAGAACAAGACAAATGATATTTTTGGGTCATGTTAAAAGACATAACAGCCTAATAAAAGTAATATTGGAAGGGAAAATACAAGGTAAAAGAGGCAGAGGCAGACCAAAACCAACATGGACTTGTAACATCAAAAGATGGATTAGCCAATCTATAACAGCCTGCACAATCAAAGCAAGAAACAGAGTGGAATGGCGATCCATGGTTGCCAACCTTAGCTGCGGAGATGGCATATGATGATGAGAGTGTGAAAGAGAGAGAGAGAGAGAGAGAGAGAGAGAGAGAGAGAGAGATGTTGATTCACGTAGGACAAAGCAATCTCACCGAGCAATAAGACGATTCCACACACGACTGAGGCTACCAGAAGAACATGACAGCAAACCGAGACATGGACGTTGTCATTACCTTTATGGTCCTGGGAGTTGATTCCACGTCACTTCCCTGACTGGTCATTTATGCACACCTTTTTGTGCGAAGAGAGTGGACTATGTAACGAGTTGACCACAGACGTTAGCACATTGACTTTTAGTGCAACAGCACTGTCCCGCAAGGGTACCGGATCGATCCTCATTGAGACTACTTATTACTTTCCATACTTTTGCTGTTCGTGATTTTTCCAAGTTCACATAAAATATGCATGTCTATATTGGTATCTCGTCTCAGAGTGTCGCCCTAATCATTCACGTATATTTGTTTGAGTTATTGAGATATTCATGGGTTATCATCATTGCACTCTGAACATGTCCGTAGATACTCAGATCCCCTCCTCAGCGTGTCCCGCAGCGCATAGCTACTGACGACTCCAATTCTATGTTGGTTGATAAAACCACTTGTGCGATCAGTAAGCCTCTCGTGTACTTATATGCTGTCGTCGTGATCAGAGGGTCCAATAAAGATGTTCAGATTGTAAACTGGCCTCTGTAGATTAAAAAACCACATATATATTTTAATTAAAAGATAGAGGGTGTCTCTTATTTCGGGCAGAACAAACGTACAAATGTCCGCTAGGAAAGTTGGTACAGTCAGAACTGTGACTTAACCTTTACTGATCTGTCTGTGTGACGAAATCAAAACAAAGAAGTAAAGCAAAAACTGCCCATATTGATTTGTAATCTTCTGTAAGCAACAAACTAACAAGGTAGTCCTATAGCAATTATCATTGGGTAATGAAGTGTTGGTGACGTCATTGTACAAGGCCTTAGCTTAAAGAGTTAGAGTGATAATTCACTTCAACAATGTCCTTCCTTCCTTCCTTCCTTCCTTCCTTCCTTCCTTCCTTCCTTCCTTCCTTCCTTCCTTCCTTCCTTCCTTCCTTCCTTCCTTTCCTTCCTTCCTTCCTTCCTTCCTTCCTTCCTTCCTTCCTTCCTTCCTTCCTTCCTTCCTTCCTTCCTTCCTTCCTTCCTTCCTTCCTTCCTTCCTTCCTTCCTTCCTGACTTAATTGCATTTGAATTGCATATTGTCACACTTATGTTAGTATTGTAGCAATGTTCAGTACTCTGTTATTTTCAAGCTTATGTCAGTATTGTAGCGATATTCAATTCTTTGTTATTGCCAGGTCTATGTCAGTGATGTAGCAATGTTCTGTTCTATCTTACAGTAAGGCTTACATCAGTAATATAACAATGTTCAGTTCTCTCTTAATGTAAGGATTATATTTGTAATGTACCAATGTTCAGCACTTTGTTATTGTCACGCTTATATCAATAATGTAGAAATATTCAGTATTATGTTATTGTCAGGCTTATCTCAGTAATGAATTACTTTGTGGTCCTGGTCTTGAAACTGTAAACTAATGTAACTAATAATAGATTTGTCGCTTCCCCTCTCTCCTGGTCCACAGTCCCAGCTTCCTTGCTCTGTCCATTTGCTGGTGATGGCTGGGAGTACCATGACCATACAGGCACATGCATGTGGTTAAGTGACAGGTGGAAGGGATATAACGATGCTGATCTTCAATGTGGTGGCTATCGCGACGGAAGTGGTAGAACAATACCAGGGCACCTGGTCTACATATACGACAATGAAACCAATAATTTCGTTAAAGGTATTTTCTTTCATTTGAAACTTACATTTGTATATTTACTTTGTCACCACTGTGTATACCTACCTACTTACCTACCTACCTACATGCCTACCTACCTACCTACCTACCTACCTACCTACCTACCTACCTACCTACCTACCTACCGACCTACCTGCCTACCTGCCTGCCTGCCTGCCTGCCTGCCTGCCTGCCTACCTACCTACCTACCTACCTACCTACTTACCTACCTGCCTAATTACCTAATTACCTAATTACCTACCTACCTACCTACCTACCTACCTACCTACCTACCTACCTACCTACCTACCTACCTACCTACCTACCTACCTATCTATCTATCTATCTATCTATCTATCTATCTATCTATCTATCTATCTATCTATCTATCTATCTATCTATCTATCTATCTATCTATCTATCTATCTATCTATCTATCTATCTATCTATCTATCTATCTATCTATCTATCTATCTATCTATCTATCTATCTATCTATCTATCTATCTATCTATCTATCTATCTATCTATCTATCTATCTATCTATCTATCTATCTATCTATCTATCTATCTATCTGTCTGCCTGCCTGCCTATCTGTCTATCTGTCTGTCTGCATGCCTGTTAATTTATCTTTCTATCTATCAGTCTATTGGTCTGTCTGTTTGCCTGTCTGTCTATATATATAAGATAATTTACTGCTCCGTCCTAAGATGTGTTCACGTATGGACTTCACTGTGTAAGCGTGCCGAAGATTGTGGTGAACCATGTGGAAGTCCCGGGTGAAATCTCCTACCTATTTTCTGCCAACCACTATCAATCTCTTATCCTCCCCACGTTTTATATTCTTCTTCTTGCAAGTAGAGCGTGCCCGTGTGGCGACTGTACCGCTGGCTGAAAAGCCGACGTACGGTGTTCGAAACCCACGGTAGACAGAAAAGATTGTTTCTATCGTGGGTGGAATACAAACCCTGATTGTCACACGTCGTGGCGACTGTTTAAACCAAGCGGCTTTTATTTCTCTGGTCCCGTCAAGAGCCCCCCCCCCTCTTTTTTCCCCTTTCCCCACCCGATAGACACTATCAGGTGTATATGGTGTCATGATTGTTGAGACAGATCACGAATAATGTTGTGTCATTGATGGACTCACAAAGTGTCATGATTGTTGAGACAGATCACGAATAATGTTGTGTCATTGATGGACTCACAAAGTGTCATGATTGTTGAGACAGATCACGAATAATGTTGTGTCATTGATGGACTCACAAAGTGTCATGGTTGTTGAGACAGATCACGAATAATGTTGTGTCATTGATGGACTCACAAAGTGTCATGGTTGTTGAGACAGATCACGAATCACGTTGTGTCGTTGATGGACTCACAAAGTGTCATGATTGTTGAGACAGATCACGAATAATGTTGTGTCATTGATGGACTCACAAAGTGTCATGATTGTTGAGACAGATCACGAATCACGTTGTGTCGTTGATGGACTCACAAAGTGTCATGATTGTTGAGACAGATCACGAATAATGTTGTGTCATTGATGGACTCACAAAGTGTCATGGTTGTTGAGACAGATCACGAATAATGTTGTGTCATTGATGGACTCACAAAGTGTCATGATTGTTGAGACAGATCACGAATCACGTTGTGTCGTTGATGGACTCACAAAGTGTCATGATTGTTGAGACAGATCACGAATAATGTTGTGTCATTGATGGACTCACAAAGTGTCATGATTGTTGAAACAGATCACGAATAATGTTGTGTCATTGATGGACTCACAAAGTGTCATGATTGTTGAGACAGATCACGAATCACGTTGTGTCGTTGATGGACTCACAAAGTGTCATGATTGTTGAGACAGATCACGAATAATGTTGTGTCATTGATGGACTCACAAAGTGTCATGATTGTTGAGACAGATCACGAATCACGTTGTGTCGTTGATGGACTCACAAAGTGTCATGATTGTTGAGACAGATCACGAATAATGTTGTGTCATTGATGGACTCACAAAGTGTCATGGTTGTTGAGACAGATCACGAATAATGTTGTGTCATTGATGGACTCACAAAGTGTCATGATTGTTGAGACAGATCACGAATCACGTTGTGTCGTTGATGGACTCACAAAGTGTCATGATTGTTGAGACAGATCACGAATAATGTTGTGTCATTGATGGACTCACAAAGTGTCATGATTGTTGAAACAGATCACGAATAATGTTGTGTCATTGATGGACTCACAAAGTGTCATGATTGTTGAGACAGATCACGAATAATGTTGTGTCATTGATGGACTCACAAAGTGTCATGATTGTTGAGACAGATCACGAATCACGTTGTGTCGTTGATGGACTCACAAAGTGTCATGATTGTTGAGACAGATCACGAATCACGTTGTGTCGTTGATGGACTCACAAAGTGTCATGCAGAAAATTGACAATCTCACTTCGCGGCGACAGCGATTACGGTTCGACTCTTTAATTGGTCGCCAGTGAGCGCAGTGTCGTAGATGTGCCGTCCATGACACTCTGGGGTTCAGCTCAATAGCGAGGAAAGACTCGATGGTTGGGCTGGGTAGAATCATCACAACGTTTATCTTTTAGAAATAGGAGGCAGTAGAAGATGGGTGGGAAAAACTGTGTACAAATTGAGGGAATAATGGGAAAATGGGTGGTATAACTGTGTACACATTGGGGGAATAATGGGAAAATGGTGGTATAACTGTGTACACATTGGGGGAATAATGGGAAAATGGGTGGTATAACTGTGTACACATTGGGGGAATAATGGGAAAATGGGTGGTATAACTGTGTACACATTGGGGGAATAATGGGAAGAGAAATGAAGAAGAAAACGTTTCGATCTTGATTGTACTTCATGGGAGATGTGACTGTAATCATTATAGCCACTTCTGCATTGTCCTGTACTCCTGATTCCGGGTGTTTTGAAGATCAGTTCATCTCTCCTGTATTAAGTTTTATCATTTCTGTTCCTAAACATCTTGTTTCATGCACATTTAGATTGCGCACATTTAGATTACGCACATTTATATTACGCACATTTAGATTACGCACATTTATATTACGCACATTTAGATTACGCACATTTATATTACGCACATTTAGATTACGCACATTTATATTACGCACATTTAGATTACGCACATTTAGATTACGCATATTTCAGATGCTAGTTTTAGAGTTCTTTCTGGCATAATTAAAATTAGTCTGACCTTAGATTCTTTACGTTTAATCCGACCAGTTTACGTTACATCTCTCTCAGATAGAGAGCCTACTCTTTACGTTTACTCCGACCAGTTTACGTTACATCTCTCTCAGATAGAGAGCCTACTCTTTACACTTTACTCCGACCAGTTTACGTTACATCTCTCTCAGATAGAGGGCCTACTCTTTACGTTTACTCCGACCAGTTTACGTCACATCTCTCTCAGATAGAGGGCCTACTCTTTACGTTTACTCCGACCAGTTTACGTCACATCTCTCTCAGATAGAGGGCCTACTCTTTACGCTTTACTCCGACCAGTTTACGTCACATCTCTCTCAGCTAGATGGCCTACTCTTTACACTTTACTCCGACCAGTTTACGTCACATCTCTCTCAGATAGAGGGCCTACTCTTTATGCTTTACTCCGACCAGTTTACGTCATATTTCTCTCAGATAGAGAGAAGAGAGAAGCGCCTTCCTATCCTGGATGGCTAAATATTCACTTTTCTCCTTTATTTTATTGTCCAGGTTTATTGATTATTTTTGTGACATTTTGAAGAGTGGCCAGTCCATGATCCCTGCCCTCTTTAGATTCTCTGACGTTTTGTCTGGTAGGATACACTCACTGATTTGTTACTTTCCTTTAGTAGGATACAGATTTACTGATTTGTTACTACCCTTTGGTAGGATACAGAGTCACTGATTTGTTACTACCCTTTTGGTAGGATACAGAGTCACTGATCTGTTACTACCCTTTGGCAGGATACAGAGTTACTGATTTGTTATTACCCTTTTGGTAGGATACAGTCACTGATTTGTTACTTTCCTTTGGCATGATACAGTGTCACTGATTTGTTACTACCCTTTTGGTAGGATACAGAGTCACTGATTTGTTACTTTCCTTTGGTAGGATATAGAGTTACAGATTTGTTACTTTCCTTTGGTAGGATACAGAGTCACTGATTTGTTACTCCTCTTGTGGGTGGACCCTAGCAACTCACTTTATTGCGTCAGAGTCAGTGAATTCAAACTGATCAAGACCGTGCTCCATCTCCTTTCGGTGCTCCTAGAAACAGATTAACAGTCTACCCTAACAAATAGGGAACAAAGTGAGAAGGTCAACCAGGTACTTAAAATGTCGTACTGGAGTCGCCTAGGCAGCCAAAATGGCCTGCACTGGAGTCTGACCTTGCTAACGCCATAACCAACATTCCTAAGTGGTGGAGTGTCCCCTTCTTTGCAGAGACTAACGCAGTCGCTTAAAACAGTTTCAATTGCTTTATTTGTATAGATGTTTCTATTAGATGTTTGCATTAGATATTTGTATTATATATTTTTATTAGATACTTGTATTAGATGTTTCTATTATATGTTTCTATTAGATACTTGTATTAGATGTTTGTATTAGATACTTGTATTAGATGTTTCTATTATATGTTTCTATTAGATACTTGTATTAGATGTTTCTATTAGATGTTTGCATTAGATATTTGTATTATATATTTTTATTAGATACTTGTATTAGATGTTTCTATTATATGTTTCTATTAGATACTTGTATTAGATGTTTCTATTATATGTTTCTATTAGATACTTGTATTAGATGTTTCTATTAGATACTTGTATTAGATGTTTCTATTATATGTTTCTATTAGATACTTGTATTAGATGTTTCTATTATATGTTTCTATTAGATACTTGTATTATATGTTTCTATTAGATACTTGTATTATATGTTTGTATTAAATTTGCGTTTTCGAGGAAACTGAAGCGAGAAAGTGACTGTGCACTATCTTTTTTTTCGATAGAAGTCGTTTGTAATCGTCGCCTATGCCACCGATTAGGGGTGCACGGTAGTCGACCTTGTCAACAGAATTAGTCAATGCGCTTTGCCGGGAGTGGTGACCTACTGTGGAGCGGATATTGAGAATGTCCGACTTTAGCGAAACAGATTCAATGAAGAGAAGTGAAGTAGAATGTGTTGGGCTGAAACCTGCCGCTTGATATAACAAGATAACCACGCCCACTTTGTTCAACTTGAGGACAGGAGGACGAGGGGAAGTAACCGTAGATAATCGCAATACACGAACATCGTCCAGATATTTTGTCGCATTTTTATTTTCTCTTCAGAAATCTGCTGTCTCTCTTCTTTCATGTGTGAGGTGTCTTGTTGGTTTATCTGTTTAACAATTCTTGAAAAATTTATTTTATCTTCTTCACCAATTCTTTAGTTTTACTAATATTGCTATTATTTCATTGTCCTTGATAAAAGAGGCACACACACTCACACACACACACACATATATATATACAAACATAGATATGTATAGATACTTACATATGTATAAACAGACATGCGTACGATATATATATATATATATATATATATATATATATATATATATATATATATATATATATAATCGAGTGCCTTCTCCGCAACGAAGGTTGGCTACCATGGAGCGCCATTCTGCTCTGTCTCTTGCTTTGATGGTGCAGGTTTTCATAGGTTGGTTTGTCCATATTTTGATGTTACTCGTCCATGTTAGTCTTGGTCTGTCTCTTTTACCTTGTATTTTCCCCTCCAGGATTACTTTTAGTAGGCTATTGTCTTTTAACATGGCCCAAAAATCGCATTTGTCTTGTTTGAATTGTGCTAAGTAGTTCTCTTTTCATTTTAAGTTGTTTTAAGACTTCATCGTTTGTTTTCTTTTCCTTCCATCCAATTCTACATATTCTTCTATATATCTACATTTCAAAGGCTTCAATTCTCTGTTCTGTTTTCTTGTCTAAATGTCTATGTTTCTGCACCATATAGGAATATTGAGAAGATGTAACATTTGGCTATTCTTAGTTTTAGCCCTGGTGTTATTTATTTTGTTGTTAGTATGTTCTTCTTTGGTGTTATGGCATGGAAAACAGTCAACAACAGAACTGATACGATGCACTGTAGATAGAAGATTGTGGAAGGACATGATCGCCTACACCAACCGGTATAGCACATTATGATCATGTTCTTCATGACATTAAAATTACTTTTTGCCATTCCTATTCTTTTGTTTATTTCAGTTGTACATTTTCCATCACTGGTTATAGTATGTCCAAGGAAGTTGTGGTTCTGAACTGTCTCCAGGTCTATTCCTTCTATTTTGATATCCACTTGTGGGTTTTGAGTATTTTCTTTGTTTATGATCATAGTTTTAGTCTTTTTAATATTCATATCTAGTCCATATTTTTTGCTTGTCATGTTTATTTCATTAAGTAATTGTTGTAGATCTCTAGGATTTTCTGCTAGTGGTACAGTATCGTCAGCATATCTTAGGTTATTGATTATCTTTCCATTAATTTGTAAGCCTGGCATCTCTGTGATGTTTTCAAAGATCAGCTCAGTGTATAGATTGAACAAACTTGGTGATAGGATGCATCCTTGTCTTACTTCTCTTTTTATATCAATGGGTGTAGAGTTCTCTTTGTTATATTTTATTATTGCTGTTTGCTCCCAGTATAGATTACATATTAGTCGTATGTCCATGTCATCTAGATGTATCTCTTTTAGGCATTCTATAAGTTGTTTGTGGTGTACTCTATCAAAAGCTTTGGTGTAGTCTATGAAGCAGGCATATATTGGTTTGTTTACTTCTGTGTACTTTTCGATTAATGTTCTCATGCAGAATATGGCTTCTTTTGTCCCGCTATTTTTTCTAAATCAAAATTGCTGCTCATCTAATTCAGTATTGATTTTATTCTGAATCCTTCCTTGTATAACTTTTAGTAAAATTTTGGTTACATGGCTCATTAGGCTTATTGTTCTAAAGTCACTGCATCATTCTTTTTAGGTAAATGCAATGAAAGTTGATGTTTTTAGTTCATTTGGTATGTATCCTTTGTGGTATATGTCTGTAATCACTTCAATGCCAAAATCGTCTAGTGTCTGTATCATCTCTATCTGTATGCTTTCAGGTCCTGCTGCTTTTCCCCTTTTCATTGTTTTTATAGCTTTTTCCACCTCAGATTTTAAGATTGTATAGCCTGATGTACATTTTATAACTGGTTTTTTTGTCCCTTTGATCATGAAGTAGTTCTGTTATATATTCCTGCCATCTATCTATAAATCCTTATTGTCTGTTAGCATTTTTCCTTTTTGTCTGCAATGCATCCACCTTCTGTGGCTTTTTATTTTTTATTAGTTATTCTTTTTATTTCTGTGTGCATTCCTCTTAAGTCTTGTTTGCTTTCCATAGTTTCTATTTCCATACATTTTTGGCTGAGCCAGTCTTCTTTTGCCTTTTTGCACATTTTGCGTATTTCATTGTCTATTTTATTGTATTGGGCAGTGTTCTTCGCTTGTCTCCTTTCTTCCATTGTTTCTAAGATGGTGTTAGTTATCCGTTTTTATTTTTTGTTATTTTCTTTTTGGGTAAGGTGTCGCAGGTTTCTTGTATGCTTTTCTTTATGCATTGCCATTTGGTTGTGACTTTTTCATCATGATTTTCTCTTCTGTATTGCTCAATTCCTTATTCTAGCAGCTTCTGGTATGTGTTCTTTACTTGTATTGTATATGTATCTTTACGTAGTCATCTGTTTCTATATCCCTGGGCATGCGGGAGTATGGTTAGTCGGTTAGTCGTGCTGTTGTCGAAGATGGTGAACCAATAGAGATGGCTTTTATTCCCGGTGTCATGGCGGACAGGGAACAACTATGGTCCGTATTGCCCATGTACGGAGTGAGTCACCACCTAGTAGAGATATGCAAGAGCCTCTATGAAAGTAGTCGCACTACAGTAAGATCTTCAGCAGGCTACTCTAAACATTTCACCATTAACTCCGGAGTAAAACAAGGCTGCGTGCTTTCCCCCTTACTTTTCATCACATATATGGACAATATATGCAAATTAGCATGCCCAATCAAAGGAAATATACCAACACGGATGACAACAAACGATAACACAGAAGAGAACGAAATATACGTACCATAAAACAACAGAAGAGAGGAAGAAATAAATGAAATACTATTTGCAGACGACCAAGTTCTGATACATGAAACAACTGAGGACCTACAAGAACATATCAACAGGCTAAACAACACTTGTAAACAATACAACATGAAGATCAACATAAGCAAAACCGAAGTAATGGCAATAGCGAGAAAGAAAGAAAAACGAAACATCATTATATATAATACATCTTTGAAGCAAGTTGACAATTTTAAATATCTGGGTAGCACGCTAACACAAGACAATAACCAAGAAACAGAGATAGATATAAGGTGTAACAAAGCATGCCAAGTTATAGGCCAAGTATCAACACTATTGAAAAACAAAGCAATAACTACGGAAGCAAAAAGGGCAATATACAAATCAATTTTTCTACCAACTCTGTGTTATCAGTGCCAGAATTGGATGCTGGACTCTAGAACAATAAGAAAGATAACGACCACCGAAATTAAATGTGTCAGAAGAATGACAGGAAACAGCTTAAGGGACAGAGTAAGAAACACTGACCTGAGGAAGAAACTCGAAATTGAACCAGCCATCGAATACATAAAGAAACAACAGATAAATTGGTTCGGCCACATAACAAGACAGAAAGAACTAACAATGAATCAAAGAGCCATAAACAAACGCTACGAAAACGTCAGATTAAGAGGAAGACCGAGAAAGAGATGAATAAAGGGAATACTAGAGTCACTAGGAGGGATAACATCAGAAGAGGCCAACAGAAGAGCAAAGAATCGCAGATTGTATCTCCCCTCGACGTCAACGGCAGCAGAGGAAGGATAGAAGAAGAAAGAAAAGAAGATGGCGGCTACATGTGGTCGTTTTTATACTTCGGCTCTTGCTGATATATTTGAATGATTTACGCGATAGTCTAGTTGTGAAATTATGTGTTGCTGTTCCCCGTTTTGGTGTATGTGTTACTTCTGACGAGTGGAAATATTTCAGTGGAATATGATTTAATCTTCTTTGTGTCGCGTGTTCGCGGTTCTACAGGCAAACACATAGTTCTCGACAACAATGGCGCCGGCCGGGTATGTTCAACTCGATTATGAAAAGTCTATGACGGTGGATGGGGCGGGAGAATCAGAAATGATCAACGGCCTTGAAAGCGAAAACAGCGAAGTGTGTGGTACACATGAGGCATATTCAGAACACGAAAGACGAATATGGCAGACCACCGTGAAAAAGATTGGAGTATCATCACGTAAAATAAAAAAGAAAGCCATGGAGAGAAATTCTAACTATTACATTAGGAACGACATAAAATTCTCAAGACCTACAATTACACATCAAAGTTTAAGGAATACATCTGTAGACAGTTCAGAGCTACAACTACCTGGGACACACTATAACCAGTAGTGAAATTGTACAACTGAAATAAACAAAAGTATAGGTATAGCTAAAAGTAATTTTAATGCCATGAAAAATATACTAACATCAAAACAAATAACACCAGGGCTAAAACTAAGAATAGCAAAATGTTACATCTTCTCAATATTCCTATATGGTGCAGAAACATGGACATTAGACAGGAAACAGAACAGAAAATTGAAGCCTTTGAAATGTGAATTTATAGAAGAATAGGTAGAATTGGATGGAAGGAAAAGAAAACAAATGATGAAGTTTTAAAACAGCTAAAAATGAAAAGAGAACTACTAAACACAATTAGAACAAGACAAATGACATTTTTGGGC
>JAVIAB010000126.1:70826502-71179002 GCA_032433765.1 Megaustenia siamemsis | reverse complement strand
ATTTTGTGACATTTAGCTATCAAGGAGGTCTTGCTAGAGACATGTAGGAGTACAGTTGTGTAGTAGCAACAATAAACATTCCAGTGAATTGTGATATTAGTTACCCAGGAGGTCTCGTTAGAGACATGCAATAGGAGTATGACACTCCAGCAATTTCCATCACGGGCGAAACAGTATCAGACAGGTTCGCCGTGTCAGTGACCAGCTGTAAATTGCAAGTGGTATTAGTGGAAGAGATAATCAGTCAACTTGCTGCATTGTATTGGGGTTAGGTGCGGATTAGAAGGTGGCAGCGGTCATCGCCAGTATCTGAATGATCCTGGGGAAGGTGCGATTGTGGTGACACGAGTGAGAGGATACAAACCTACCATTGTCATTGTGATTGTGACTGTGATGGGTGAGGTCAGCTGTGTGCATTAAACCTCAAGTGTGACATTTATTACTTGGTGTTTTGTGAGTACTTTATCGATGTTGGCTGTCTTGTCCTAACATAGCGACGAACGACACCTGGCAGAAACTCTCACACAGGTCTGCAGAAATACAGCGCGGAGTACTATGGCGATCAGCATCCGGCCAGGGGTGCAATCGACGGCGGTTTCCAGTGAAGGCGCCAAGCAGGAGCTGTGACGAGTGAGTCATAGGAGGAGGCTGCATTGTTCAGCAGCCGCGGTTGTCTTAATAGATAGACAACACAAGTCAATACAACGCGTGTCACGAGTCGCACTTACAAGAGCGGGTGCAAGGATAGAAGGATTTAAGAAACAAAAGGTTCAAGTGTGGGAAGTGTTATTACGGCCTGTTACAGTGTCCGTCGGTTTAGTGTGCTTGAATGATGGAAGGGCAACCAGAATGGCCACTCGAACAGGGGACTCTGCTTGTGTCATAGACCTGGCACTGGTTCGTCGCACCGGTTTGCAGGCGGAGTGTGGTGGAATTACACGGAAGTGATCACTATCCATGTGTCCTCCTAATGAGAAAGGCAGAAATAGAAGCCAGAAAAGCAAGATTCACACATTCCACTATTAGAACACAGACCAGTGTAAAAGGGGGGTAATAGAGAAGTGTGAAAAAGTATAACAATGAGTGAGTGGGTGAGTAAGGTAAAGCGTGGAAGGATCACAAGGATAGAAAAGAGAAATTAGTTTTGAAATGAGCTCAGGGAGGGAGCAAACTCACGGGATGTGTGAGAGAGTTCAAGGGGGCTGAAGAGAGAGAATAGAGGGGAATAACAAGTTGGATAGGGGATTGATTGAGAAGGCTGGCGAGTGGGCAGGGCGTCGAGAAGCGGTGGGCAGGGGCTACCAACATCAGGGTACTGAGTCGGAGTTCAGTAGTCATAGGTGCGAGCAGAGAGCTGGTTTTTTGTTGAAGTGGTTTGGCTAGTTAGATTCTGATATCCTTTTTGTGTAAGCCATGGGTTAGCAGACTAGTTTCGTGAAAAACGAGTCACTTGGAGATAATTGTTGGGTGGGAGCTTCAGAGCCTACCAGTGGCAATCATATTTACAGAAGTGAACATGTTGTATATTTTTGTGTAAGCCAGGGGCTTACAGACTGAGTCCAGTTCATGAAAAGCAAGCCAGTGGTAGATAAGTGCTAGGTGCGAGCTAAGGAGCTCGCCAATCTTGTAGTACATTTTGTGGAAGTAAACAGTGCGTTATTATTGATGTGGGAGTAGAAGTCAGAAGTAATTTAATGGACGGTGAAGTCTAGCGGTCATGACAAGAGAGACAAGTTGTGTGCTTGTGTTTAGGTGTGTATGCAGAGTGAACATTGTCACAGACATGAGTGTGCCAGCTGTGCGTCAAAGTTGTTCCACTCAGGTGGCAGAGTGGAAGGTGGCAGCTGAATAAAGTTAAGTCTATTTTACAAACTGCACTGTCTTGTTCAGTAAATTGTGACTCCCTGTTGTGGTTACGAACGGCTTGGCGTAGAACGAGTTTAGGGTCGCCAAATAATCTAGAGAATAGAAGATCTGCATGACTGTTTATTAGAAACCGACGCGAAATACTACTATCACGAGGGCAAGATCAAAGCAGCAGCAGAGCGAGAATTGGCCATCTTGGAAACCATCGTATATCACAAGCCGGGCAAACATCATTCACTGCTGTGGTGAACGAAATTAACAATTTAATAATTCAAGTTAACACCAGGATGTCATCAGTAAAATCAGATATAGAAAACAGAGCGCCCCTCGTAGGAGGTAGGAGAGATGGACGTAGCCGCCCTGATGGAGAGCAGAAGTCGAGGAAGCTTGGCGGAACAAGAAACAAACGGCCAAGACATGGCAGAGAGCCAGAAGGAATGGAAGAACACAACCTGAGTCTTTGAAGCGTCTGAAAGAAGAGGACGACAAAAAATGAGACACTTTAAATTATGCGCTAAACAGGCTAAGGATGCCAAGTGCTATGCAAGTGTGCTAAGAAAAATCGCTAGCCATATTCTGGCGCTTTCATCAGAGCATGAAGGACACAACACGACACAGAGCCAAACCAGACCTCCAGAGCACAGGCCAGATATGGCACAAATCTGATGAGAGCAAAGGTAAGGCCCTGCTTGCCCGCTACAATGAGCAGACTGACCAAAGAAATAAAGCTGCAAGAATGAGGATACGGGGGTAAACTCGATGATTTGAAAGTTAGGTTGTCAAGTAATCGCTGTCAGTAATTAATTACCAGGGGAATGATGATCATGTTCTGGAAATGGCTGACACAAAAATAGAGTAGAACACAAAATGACATGTTACGGCTGAAATCTTCAAAAATGGACACGCTACAGAGCTCTGAATTATTGAAATATTGTTGATGCAGTTTCTTTGAGTGAATGATGGTTAATGGGAATAACACCGCCAAGATCTGAGTATCTTGCGGGTAACATGGCTCTCTGTGTTGGCTTGACCCAACTAAAGACGTTCTTGATTTATCAAACGGATGCAACGACTTCGTCACGTTCAGGTTGATGATGCAACTTTTTTCAGGGGCTAGTCTTTCGTTTGTTAGAAGTAATCCTGTAACCATACGACTTTCAGAGCTTTAAATAAAGATGCTACAATTACAGTGTGTAGTTGTGAGGTCTAAGTTGTTAATGAGTGGGATCATTCATGAGAAGAGAAGGATTACCGGACCTGACAGCATACATTCATAAACACTCGAGTACAATGGGCGGAGTTTTAAAAATGTAGCCAATGATGTTTTGGCCTGAACTTGATTGATTGATGACAATAGCTTATGTAACAATAGCTGGTAATTATATTTATTTTGGTAAAAGTGATCCATAGTTGTGAGAGTGAATGTGATCAATAATTATGTGTATTTATAAAAATGATAAATATTTGCGTCTGTGATTATAAAAGAATGACGCGAGATTATATTCCATGTAACAAAAATATTCACTGAATTACTTTATGACTGTGGGAGTAGTGTTGGTGGCTGATTCCCCACTCTAAAAGTGCACGTGCATGCACCGAAATTGCACCAAAGACAATGGATTTTGCACCGATACCGCACGAAACTGGCACCAAATCCGTGCAAAAGTCCGATAATCGGCTTATTATCTCGGTGGTCGTGACGGTGGTCGTCGTGGTGTGCGGTGGTGCGTGATCGGCTCTCGCGGGGTCTGTCGCTCGCTGGCTATGGACATCAGTGGTTCTAAAACTTGTGTGTCAGCGGTTCTAAAACTTGCGCGCTCTCGGGCGTGCGGGTGGGGAAAGGGGTGCCTTTATTGGTCGAGTGTTATTAGTATCGTTCATGTGTGAGGTGGGTATTAGGCAACCGAGGGCGGGCGGGGACAATAGCGGTTCTAAAACTTGTGGAGTCGGCTCTCGCGGGGGGTAGCTCGCGGGCGGGGACAACAGAAGTTATAAAACTTGGGGCGATGTTCCTTGAATGGTCGTGTGTGTTATCGCTACCAACATCATCAAGTGCCACTCTCAACACCAACATGTACCCTTCATGTCCTATCAACATCATACCACACAAAGTATCAAACCGATTATTAGTGACACATTATCATCATGTGCCACCCTCAACACCAGCATCAACCCCTCATGTCCTATCATCATCATACCACACAAAGTATCAAACCGATTATTAGTGACACATCATCATCATGTGCCACCCTCAACACCAGCATCAACACTTCTTCATGTCCTATCATCATCATC
Organism: Megaustenia siamemsis; assembly: GCA_032433765.1. Taxonomy (NCBI): domain Eukaryota; kingdom Metazoa; phylum Mollusca; class Gastropoda; order Stylommatophora; family Ariophantidae; genus Megaustenia; species Megaustenia siamemsis. Next base: position 71,174,841 of record JAVIAB010000126.1, on the reverse strand, counting down.
ATCAAGCCACACAAAGTATCAACCAGCGAAATTCTCTCTCTCTCTCTCTCTCTCTCTCTCTCTCTCTCTCTGTCTCACATTCATGGTAAAGCAAAACAAAATTCGTTCTATATTTCACAGCCTTATTATTAATACAACAAATATACAACACATATTTATATATATATATATATATATATATATATATATATATATTACTGTCCGGTTGTTGATAATTTTAAGCGTCTGGGTTTCCTCCCTCCTGTTTTGGTGGTACTGTTTGTTAAATGTCTATCAAACACGGGTTCATAGGAAGTTTCATTAGTCTTCAAAACACAACCGCCCTCCATTTTGACAAAACCTTGATCAAAGCTGGAATAGGTATTTGGTGACTCTGCTGAAACACTGTCGTCTGATTAACAAGAGCGAGGTTCCCTTGATTAACAAAGGGGGGGGGGCGTGTAGTCGATGAGATTCGGGTTAACAAGAGATGGTATGTAGTTTTGGTGGTTAACGACAGGCGGCGTGTAGTTTTGGTGGTTAACGAGAGGTGGCGTGTAGTTGATCTGGTTAACAACAGGCGGTGTGTAGTTGAGATTAGCATAAGCGGTTAAAATTTCCTCTCGCATCTCAACTAACGTGATAAATTCCTCTCTCGATAGTGTTATCCCAGTTCTGGTAGGAAACTTCAAAAAACTATCACCGCTATATGTCCTTATATTTATCAATGGTCTGTTACGAAAAACACAAACCGAGACTGCCTTAACGCCATCTTTAGACAATGGAACTACAGTCTCATTTCCACGTGACATAAATATGCGCTGATCACTGACATCAAACGAAATTGGCGTATTCAAGCTACACGACTCCATATTCAAAGAAAAACAAACACAAACCACCTGGCAACAGACGTTGGTTATGTGTGTGCGTGTACACTGATCGCCTGGGGGGGGGGGGTTATACCCGTTACGTTTATCGGGTCGAGGACCGTCTATTTATAGTAGCTAACGCAATACGTTATCAGGCGTGGTAATACGTTATGTTGCGACATGTTCAGTGACCTCTGGAACTGACCCAATAGGGTGATGCGGCCTGAGACTAGGAAACTCCTTCCCCTGTAGTGTTTATATAGGTTGTGGATTTTAAAATTAAGTGTTAGTTGAAGAGGGGAAAACCTCGCGCGCTGACCTAAAATCACTCGTTGTTATTTTTGTCGGTGGCGTAATCACTAAAGTTAGTAGCACTTGTGAGGATGGATCCCCGATGGAATCATCCCTTCACAGCTCTGATAGCCGGTCCTACCGGGTGTGGGAAAACGGTATTTGTGCAAAAGTTTATACAGAACCTTCATGAGCTAGCTGTCCCCGAACCGGAGGAAGTTATATGGTGTTATGCGGAATGGCAGCCGATATACGAGACTATGGGGTCAGTGAGATTTATCGAGGGTCTACCAGACGTCGATAAATTGGAAGGTGGTAAGAAGAGAAGACTGATCGTTATCGATGACTTGATGTCTGAGACGGACGAGCGGGTATCAAAATTATTCACAAAAGGTAGTCATCACAGAGATATTAGTGTGATGTACATTGTTCAAAATCTATTCGGAAAAAATAAAGAACATCGAACCATAAGTCTCAATACGCACTATTTAGTCCTTTTCAAGAACCCGAGAGACGGGAGTCAAATTATGAATCTGGCTAAACAAATGTACCCAGGCCAGGTGGGGTACCTCCGAGATAGTTTTAAGGACGCGACAGCGTCTCCTCACGGTTATTTGCTGGTCGATCTTCGTCAGGACACACCTGATAATCTTATGTTGAGAACAAAAATATTCCCGGGGGAGAGACAAATCGTCTACGTGCCAAAGTAGAGAATCATGTGTGATGAATCACTTAGACGGCACGGTGAAATGTTGAAATGTATTCGCGCCGCCTCGCCGAGCGGTTTAAGAGCCATATTAAAAACAGCCTCACCCAAACTCATTAACTTTTTGTGCGAGTGTTGCCGTAACATATTAAAAGGTAATGTTAGACTCACTCAGCGACAGAAGTGCGAGCTACGTCGACACAAGAACAAGTTGAGACTTCTCACTAAAAAGAAACCGAATCTTAAGCGGCGGAAAGATATTCTACAAACTGGTAGGTTCATAGGTGCTTTGCTCCATCCTATATTAAGTATTCTCGGTGGAGTACTAGGTGCGTAACAATGGCCAAAAAATGATTTTGATGGATCCTCGATCCCTCGAGGGTCTTGAACAGACTACTAGCACGTCGTATACCCCACCCGAGGCGATCGGTGACAACTTGAGAGATTTAGATGATGAAATGCAACGTATCCTATTCCGCGATGATTTAGCACCCGCCGATAAGGCCAGAGTGTACCAACGTTCCCTGCATCAATATTTAACTAGATTGGAGCAGTATAAATGACGCTCATTGGGCTCGGTCGATCTCATTCAACACAACACGGCAACAGAAAAAAACACCTTCCTCACAGCCACCACCACCATCAACCGAGGTATCACCAGAGCAGACCAAGACACCACCACCAGTGGAAACCCCAAAGCTAGGTAATGAAACCACTCCGCCCGTAACCACGTATAAACTGAGACCTAAAAAAAAGAAAGAGCGGAATCCCAACACCAAAATGGGAACGGTGGAGAAAATATTGAGACGTCATTACTTTGACCCTAGTCGACCAGGGGTGTATAGTGGTGCAACGGCCCTGCAACGTAACACCAAACTGGGACTCGCACAGATCAAACAATGGCTGAGTCATCAGGATACCTATACCCTTCATAAACCAATTCGTCGCAGATTTGAAAGGCGTCCCATTATAACGAGTGGCCCCCAACAGCAATATCAGGCAGACCTAATTGTTTTGAGACATTTGAAAAAAACACAATGATGGACATTCCTATTTGGTTTCTTGCGTGGACGTTTTCGGTAAATTCACGTGGTCTGTACCGATACGAACCAAAACGGGGAAATCCTTAGGGGAAGCCGTCGGTAAGATATTTCTCGATGGGAAACCCGCGAGTTTTCAAACCGATAAGGGGTCAGAGTTTCTGAACAGAACATTTCAGAAATTCCTCGCTGACAACAACGTTCACTTTTTCACTACGCAGAACGAAGATATTAAGGCCGCCGTGGTGGAACGCTTTAATAGGACTCTGAAACAACGGATGTGGCGATATTTCACGAAATCCAATAAGTTGTCTTATGTCCGAGTCCTACTCGCCCTACTTCGAAGTTATAACAATTCGTATCACAGAAGTATAAAAATGGCACCGGTCGACGTCAACGCAGACAATTAAGAACAGGTATGGAACACGTTGTATAATAGAAAATGCAACTTTAAATTTGAAAGACCACTGTACAAACCCGGTTATCGAGTTAGACTGGTCCTGGGCAGAGCCAGTTTTAAAAAGGGTTATGCCCCGGCTTGGACGGAGGCACTGTTGTCCATCAGTCGAGTAAATGAAACAAACCCCGTTACATATGTGTTGAAAGACGATAAGGGCGATGAGATAGAGGGGTCATTCTACACACCGGAAATTCAAAAAGTTGGAGACAAGCACGAGTACAGAATCGAGAGTATCATAACCGAGCGTCGCACATCATTTGGGCGAAAAGAGAGTTTAGTCAAATGGTTTGGGTACGATTCCTCATTTAACAGTTGGGTACCGTCCAAGGACATTGTCAGATACAAAAACTAGAGATGCGAGAAGAAGAAGAAGAAGTGGTAACTTTTTGGTGGAGAGCCTGATTTGCGAGCCGTAAACTCGGGAGTGAGGAGAGAGGGCGAACCACGCTGCTGGGGTCGATGTTTTGGAAACTATCCCCCTACTTAGAACTTGTCTTTATTTGTCAAGTGGTAGTTATATATACAGTTGTAGCGGTCTCGCTGTTCAATCTGACCACCGAAAAGCCAGACGCGAAGGAGGGAAAACTGTGGATACCCCTACTGAGCAGCTGTTTGGGTTACATGCTACCGAATCCAAACTTGGAGAGGCGACGGTGAAACGAGTAAAAAAAAAAGTTTTTATGTCACCCTGCCCAGCAATGCATCTATGGAACTTTTTAAGGATAATAACCCCGGCCACTTTTTCGTTAAACTCCCTCAGACCATTGACATTTCGACGCAGTATGAGATCGCATGGTGGAGATACAGTTTCCGCTAAATTATTTCAATGTAATAGAGGGTTATGCCTGGATTCGGTACGAATCTCTCGATAACGACGATATTTGCGATGGTAGATTTCATCTCAACGTGACCTTGGAGCCTGGGTTATACACGAAACCCGATGCGTTCATCGGCGCGTTGAATGCGTCGATCATAAAAGCGGAGGATGAGTCGTACAGGGGTGTGAAAGGGAAAAAAATGAAATTCATTTACGCAAAAGAGATGAATAAAGCCATCTTGAAACTTTACGAAAAAGGAGTCAGTGTTACCATAAGCGACACTTTGAAAAACATGTTAGCCTTCCCCACGACCTCTATATCAGACACGGCTCCCGATATCTTCAGCGTGGGTGAATGGACTTGGAAAGTGTTGCGAAGAATGTCTACGTCTACTGCGATCTCGTTTCCTCCAGACCCGTCGGGGATGTGATGGTACCTCTCCTCAGGAGCGTGCCTGTTCTCAATAGAAATCACACTGCGGTGTTTCAGATCTACGATAAGCCTCACTACGTCCCCCTGAGTCGATTTTCCTTCGATACCGTGGAAATCCTTTTAGCCAACGAACACGGAAAAACCATTCCATTCACCAGCGGGACGTCGGTGCTAACGGTACACTTTCGAGTGAAGAAGCATCTCGAGCTGGTATAATGGTGAAACACACTCCCCTTCATAGAGATGTTGAGTTATACGAAGACTTTTACTGTTGTCAGGCGGGTAATGGAATGCCCGTGTTTATAGGAGGTCGAAGTCAGAGCGGTCGAGGAATCGGTAGTTTCTTTGGTGGAATCGGAAGGGCTATTTTACCCTGGTTAAAAACCGGCGGTAAGGCCTTGCTCAGAGAAGGCTTGGGGACCGGTCTGCAGGTCGCACAGGACGCATTAGCCGGGAAAAATGTCGGTGAAGCTTTCAAAGAACGAGCTAAGGAGGCCGGTCAGCGGTTGATACACGGGGCCGTAGACCACCTGAGAGTTAACAACCAATCGGGAAGTGGTTTACGACAAAGCAGAACGCGAGTTATGAAGTTACCTCCACCAGGAGAACCCGTTACGAAGAGGATAAAACCGACAGCTAGACGGTTCTCCCTTCATTCGGTGCACAACAGCAGGAAGAAGACGAAGACGAGGGTGGCAAAGGATATTTTCGACTAATAATGTCCCTCATTCACCCCAAATCGTGCGAATGTCTTCACTCTGGTTTGGATTTATTTAGCGTTCCACCCACACAGACATCTTTAGACTCTGGCCAGTTTATTGAACTTCGTCCGATCGCAGCTTTGTCGCATAGCGCACCGATAGAGTTTTTTATTTCTGGAAACAGCGAGGAGTATCTAGATCTTTTCAACACGTTTTTACATCTGTGGGTCAAGATCACCCTCCCGAATGGTGATAGTGTACCACCCGATGCTGAGGTAGGACCGGTCAACAATTATCTTCACAGTCTATTTTCACAAGTCGACGTATCGCTAAACGACACGTTGGTTACACCGTCGGAGAATACCTATCCTTTTAGAGCAGTGTTTGAGGCCACGCTAAATTACGGGGAGGATGCGAAAACGGGATACTTGACGGCCGCTCTGTTCTACAAAGACACAGCTGGCCACCATGACGATTTGAAAGAAAACGAGGGTTTTAAAACACGGTGCGATTTGACTTCGGGTAGTAAAGAGGTTGAAATGATGGAACGTTTGCACTCTGATGTCTTTGTGCAGGATCGTTACATGTTAAACAGATTCGATGTAAAGATAAAACTCACGCCCTCGAAGGATGTGTTCAACCTCATGGGTCACGATAGTTCTGTGGGTTATAAGAGTGTTATCACCTACGCCGCGCTCGTGGTCAGGAAAGCTAAGCTAAACCCCGCGATTTCTCTGGCCCACGAAAAGGCTCTCTTAAGCGGGAATGCGCGGTACCCGATCAAGAGGGTTACCATCAAGACATTTTCCATCGCTAGCGGGATGTTCTCCCACAGTCAAGACAATTTATTTTTGTCTCAAACACCGACGCGTATAGTGATAGGTCTGATTACGGCCAGTGCTTTTAATGGTGTTTATACAGCTAACCCGTTCAATTTTCAACACTTTGGTCTGCTTTATATGAACCTGACGGTCGACGGGAAATGTATCTCGGGAAAGCCTCTAACTATGGACATTGAACGAAATCAATACGCGAGAGCTTTTTTCGGCACAAATCTGGCCTTGGGTCTGATTGGTAAAGACGCTGGGAATAACGTTGATTATAGAGAGTTCAAGGACGGATACTGTCTATTTGGTTTTGACCTCTCGTCCAGCCTACTGGACGGCTCCCATTTTGAGCTAGCCACAAGCGGATCCTTGTCGATAGAACTCAAGTTTGCCGCTCCCACAACTACTCCCCTACAAGTTATCGTCTACGCCGAGTTGGACTCGGTGCTCGAGGTGTCCAAGACAAGGCAGATTCTAACAGACTTCGCCGTTTGAGAGAGAAAGAAGAATATGAACACGAGGGAGATTTACAACCTTTTGATGTCGGATATTTTCGTTCGACGTTGTTCCCTTGTTAGTGTCATTCCACGAAACCACTTACTGCCAAGCATCGACCCAACGGCGACCGCGGCCTTTGTCATAAACACCGACTCTGCCCACGAACCCGGTGAGCATTGGGTGGCCCTATTTTACAACGGTCTCGGCGAATGTGAGTATTTCGATTCCTACGGTTTGCCTCCCAGACACATGGATATTTTAAACTTTATAGAGCAAAACTCACACGTTCCATTCGTCTACAACCCGCGGGTGTTGCAAGATTTGTTTAGCAACACGTGCGGTCTATATTGTGTTTATTATACACTTCTTAAGTGTCGTGGCGCGAAACTTAACATAATTCTCATGCCTTTTTCATCGAGACAGCACATAAACGACCGTATCATTTATCGTTTGCTCGCCCCGTGGATACTTCGGCTTCGAGGGGCCCGCGGATGCCCAAAGTCAACAACCGGACAGTAATATATATATATATATATATATATATATATATATATATATATATATATATATATATTTTTTTTTTTTTTCTTTCAAATATGTGTTGTATATTTGTTGTATTAATAATAAAGCTGTGAAATATAGAACGAATTTTGTTTTGCTTTACCATGAATGTGAGACAGAGAGAGAGAGAGAATTTCGCTGGTTGATACTTTGTGTGGCTTGATGATGATGATGATAGGACATGAAGTGTTAATGCTGGTGTTGAGGGTGGCACATGATGATAATGTGTCACTAATAATCGGTTTGATACTTTGTGTGGTATGATGATGATAGGACATGAAGGGTTGATGCTGGTGTTGAGAGTGGCACATGATGATGATGATCGGACATGAGGGGTACATGTTGCTGTTGAGGGTGGCACATGATGATGTTGGTAGCGATAACACACACACGACCATTCAAGGAACATCGCCCCAAGTTTTATAACTTCTGTTGTCCCCGCCCGCGAGCTACCCCCCGCGAGAGACGACCCGACAAGTTTTAGAACCGCTATTGTCCCCGCCCGCCCTCGGTTGCCTAATACCCACCTCACACATGAACGATACTAATAACACTCGACCAATAAAGGCACCCCCTTTCCCCACCCTTCCCGAGAGCGCGCAAATTTTAGAGCCGCTGACACACACGTTTTAGAACCACTGTTGTCCATAGCCAGCGAGCGACAGACCCCGCGAGAGCCGATCACGCACCACGAGATAAGCCGTCACGCACCACCGCACACCACGACGACCACCGTCACGACCACCGAGATAATAAGCCGATTATCGGACTTTTGCACGGATTTGGTGCCAGTTTCGTGCGGTATCGGTGCAAAATCCATTGTCTTTGGTGCAATTTCGGTGCATGCACGTGCACTTTTAGATTGGGTAAACAGCCACCAAAACTACCTGTGGGCCGCTGATTGTTTTTTTCTTTTAAAACTAATAAAATATAAAAAAAAAGTAAAGTTCCCCCGTCACGCCAAGTGGCGGCGTATAGGGAATATGGTGTTAGTGACCATTTTACAGACCTTCGGCGCATCATTTTTGGGGTAATGTGGTCAGTATTACGCCCATGCTGCTTTACTTTCCCAGAAAAAAATCCGGTACACAATTAAGGCTGGATGAACCCGGAAGCCGTCGGTTGGGATCGAACCCTACCCCTTGTCCTTTGTAGTCCAGTTCACTAATCACTGAGCTATCGCGGCTCCCAAAATAATATGATCACACACAATTAAAAATTAAAAGTAATTACTTTAAGATCTGATCGATTGGTGAGCCAATAACCAACTGATAATAGACATTCGTTTGTCTGACTTGTTTATTATATTTTTAATTAGCCTCTTGGCGGTTATCAAGGTTGGAAGCAGCCAGATGGAGAAGCAGACCCAACTAAGGCAACGGTTGTTATCACAGTCAACGGCTGGGAGACATATGCCACTTATGGACACGCTCGATTTGTGTGTCAAGTAGAGGCTGGTGAGTTTTACTTTAACGTCCTTGTACATTCTTGGTTTCTATGGGAACCTGGCTAACGTCACAATGGTCATCATTTAACACACCAACTACCGTGTTGCATTACTTTGGTGTCTATTTTTTATTTTATTTTTCCAGCAAAAGGGTCGCAATGTCCATCCTCTACACATACACAAACAACATACACAAACACATACGTGCGAACTCACGCATGCACACACAATCACACTAATTGTACCCACATACATATACATCCATACTCTCGCTCTCCTCTCTTTCTTTATGTATAAGCATGAGTGTGTATCTGACACATAAAAAAGCGGGTATGCTTTGATCCGTGTTTCCATTGGTTAAAAAAAATCATTAAAAGAAAGTTAATAAAAACATCGAGATAAGATACCAAACAAAAAAAAAAATAGCTGGGATCCGATTGATTCATTAACAGTTACGTCCCTTGTATTGCTGGTGTTATCGACGTTAACAAGGACGACGTTAACAAGGAATCTGGCGGTAATCCTAATCTTCGGTAACTTTTATGTTATCTACGTCTGGCACGTTATAGTTACCAGAACTCGGTCCGAACAGTTCCCGCTGACAAAGCCCTGATGATGATGGTGATGATGATACAATTGCTGCAAAGTTATCGACAAATCACCAACTATTCGACACATAATGTACTCTCTCTGAGCTATGATTCGGTTAATGTGAGCATACATGGACAACCATAGTGGTAGAACTATTTGTTATAAAAAAAAAAGAAATAAATTCTTGGCTCAGCGAACGAGTTACGAGGAATGTCAGCCAATGTACGAGACTATGAAGGGTACAAGATTCATCGAGGGCCTACCCGACATTCCCCGTAACACCATATAACTTCCTCTGATATGGGCACGACCATCTCTTCGAGAGTCTGTGGAAACTTTCTCACAAACACCGTTTCCCCACAACCGGTAGGTCCAGCTATGAGTGCCGTGACCGGTTCTTAAAACCGACGGTCCATCCTAATGACACCGCTGTAAAATTATGTTCGTTTTTTATCTAAAACTTTGTTATCGTGCAAGTTGAAAACACAGAAAAGAAACGCTAAAAATCATTACAAAAAGAAAATTCGTTATCATTGGTGCTGTCAAGTTAGTGTTGATCTGATTTAACATTGAGCAGCGGACTAAAGACATCTCAAGCTAAGTAACATTACGTCAGTACAATGAACAATTGCCAATAGGTCGCTGGTTTTGTTTATAATTCTCCAAGCAGATAATCACGTTACAAACACCCGACCATTAAGCAGAAAAAGTAGAGGGTTATATGTAATCTGAAATAGCACTTTAAACAATTACAAAACAATGAGTTTTTTGTGCAAATAGCATAGTTTTATTAGGAGAAATACAACACTATATGTGAGAAAAAAAAATATATAGACAGACGGACTGACTGACGTCGCCTGAATGTGATCGGTGTACCAGTTAATGTTCACATAAAGAGCCAATCCAATTAAATCTACTGCTGTACGTGTCTGCCAATCGAGGTGGAAGGCCTCCCACCCACAGCCTTACAGAGCATGTGTCGGCTATATAGTCACCGATGTGTGGAGCTCATTTCTCTACCTGAGCACACAGGTCTGTATGAGGATTGTACAAGCCTTGGGCACGATTCGTAGCTAAGTGCTATAACAACTTATATATAATAATAATACGCCCGTAGTTAAGATGATTGTTTGAAGAGCATCTCAGTCCAGACGCTTACAAATAAATCATAAATACCACTCTAGCTCACTTTCTGTGTTATTTAAGCAAATAACAGATTTTAGTTTATCTGAGACTTTAGACACTAGCGTAGCCATTGTTCTATAATATACAGACAGCTTCTTTTTTGTGATATCAAATGTTGTGTAAAAGGTCCACCGACAAGAGTAAACACTCATTCCTAACATCATCCAGAGAAGATTCCTCTATTCGGTACCAAAGTGCACGCTGTGACTTATTGTACACTTCAGACAATCAAAGTGCACGCTGTGACTTATTGTACACTTCAGACAATCAAAGTGCACGCTGTGACTTATTGTACACTTCAGACAATCAAAGTGCATGCTGTGACTTATTGTACACTTCAGACAATCAAAGTGCACGCAGTGACTTATTGTACACTTCAGACAATCAAAGTGCACGCTGTGACTTATTGTACACTTCAGACAATGAAAGTCGTCACGTATGAGACAGCAATCAATATATGTTGCGTGTCTGGACATGCCAGTACGTTTATCACTCTATTATAATACAAGGTCAGACTCGTGAGTCACCTGACTGAAGCGCATGCATGACTGTTATTGAGTTATTTGCGGGTCATCCCACTTGCACTAATAACATGTCTATAGGTGCTTAGATCCCCGCCTCAACAAGTCCCGCAGTGTCCAGCGACTGATGACTCCAGTTCTGTGTTGGTTGATAAGTCTTCTTACACGGCCACTAAGTTTCTCATTTCTGGCTGTGACCATCTTAACTCCCATTTCCATCATCCGAAGAAGTGACGTGGATCTGTGTTTGTCGAAGTCCTGTGCTCTTCCCACATCTCGGAGGGCATTGATGATGTCCGCCCGATCCATTGGTTGCCCGTCCTCAAAGACAGCGCAGCAAGCCAATCTGTCCGCTCTTTTGTTTCCCCGTACTCCCGCGTGCATGACTGTATTATGGAGAAGACATGTGACCTCTAGTAGTAGATTATAATAGCTCCTCGAGATAATGCATGAAAGAAGTGGACCAGTAGAATGGACATGTTGTGGGCTATTGTCCTAGATTAACGTGTTTGTTTTCTTGTGTGGCTGGTAACGAGTGGACATTGGAAAATGTGTCACGTGACCGTGTGTATGTGTGAAAGTCTGTGCAAGTGTTTGTGGTCTTTTCTTGACAGCTGAAATGGTTGCCTTGTTCTTAGTCACCTTAGAATATAAACAGTCAATTTGGAAATCCTTTGTGAACTTTGCCTCTACCTGGTTTCTGGAGAGACATTTAGTTAAACAATTAAAAAAATATAACAATATATATAAAATATATTTAATATAAAGCAACATATTTTGTGTTTGGTTTCAATATTTGTAGCTACACCAAAGTTGTTGTTATTCACATCTGTTGAACTATTCTTCTTTAATTATATTTGGTCATTAATTATTTAGAGAATTCACCTTAAACATTATTGAAACAGTATAGGCATTATGATGAAGATGAAATAAACTACTTCCCCTTGCTGTATATTAAATTTAATGAATTAATATGATGTTTTAAATACAACATTAGTATTTAATGAATTAATATGATGTTTTAAATACAACATTAGTATTTAATGAATTAATATGATGTTTTAAATACAATATTAGTATTTAATGAATTAATATGATGTTTTAAATACAACATTAGTTTTTACACAATTTTTTTCTTCTTTATTTTTGTTTCTAATGCCATGTGTAGATATTTTCTCAAATGATTAAGAAACCACAATATCAATCAATTTAGGGACATGATATCCCATAATGGCACCAACATTTATTAGACAAGAACAGCTATCTTTGCCCGCTTGTTATATTTTCTTTATATATCCAATATAATCAACGGAAAATAATCCGTCCACAATCCCGTCCAAATCACCAACAAATTCACGAACATTTTAAACAAAAACCAACTCAATCCGCTCCTACAACAAGATCAACATCTTGCAATCCGCCCGACCTCCCTGATATACATTTAATTTAAATACAATAAACCGACCATTTTTAGTTCCTACATGATTTCTTATTACATCTATGGACCAGCATTGGTTCACTGTTATTACACATTTTCTATCTTTACCACACCTCACCACACCTCACCACACCTCACCACACCTCGCCACACCTCACCACACCTCACCACACCTCAGCACACCTCGCCACACCTCGCCACACCTCACCACACCTCACCACACCTCGCCACACCTCACCACACCTCACCACACCTCACCACAGCTCGCCACACCTCACCACACCTCACCACACCTCACCACACCTCGCCACACCTCACCACACCTCACCACACCTCACCACACCTTACCACACCTCACCACACCTCGCCACACCTCACCACACCTCGCCACACCTCGCCACACCTCGCCACACCTCACCACACCTCACCACACCTCGCCACACCTCACCACACCTCACCACACCTCGCCACACCTCACCACACCTCACCACACCTCGCCACACCTCACCACACCTCACCACACCTCACCACACCTCACCACACCTCACCACACCTCGCCACACCTCACCACACCTCACCACACCTCACCACACCTCACCACACCTCACCACACCTCACCACACCTCGCCACACCTCACCACACCTCACCACACCTCACCACACCTCACCACACCTCGCCACACCTCACCACACCTCACCACACCTCGCCACACCTCACCACACCTCACCACACCTCGCCACACCTCACCACACCTCGCCCCATAACGTCCCTCAAAAATACAATCAAATAGAATCAATCAGTCAATTCTATAACCAGTGAGACCATGACATTCTTGGGTTACTGTTACCATTGGGCTCCCGGGGTTTACACTTCACAGAACAATGAACGGTTTATTACATTATTTGTCCACATAGTTTTTTTCTTGTTAGAAAATAAAAAAAAAACATGCAAAAGTAACAAATAATTTTGATGTTTTTTTTTTTTTACATTTTGATAAACCCTCCGCTGCCACGCATCGCGTGATAATTTATGTTGCAAAGTGCTAGCAGAGTTATCCTCGAAGCCAGACCTAGAGTTGTCCTCTTTATATAAAACAATGCCCCGTGTACCCGTAACTTCAGAGGGGTATTAACTCTGTCTTGGTTCGTAGCTCAAGGGTTGAGGTAAAACAAGGTATGGGCGAATTTACTTCCAGAAATAAGTATGCCTGTATATCTGTGTCTATGTATATGTGTGTCTATCTATATATGTGTCTATGTATATGTGAGTCTATGTATATGTGAGCCTATATATATGTGAGTCTATGTATAGGTGTGTCTATGTATATGTGCGCCTATGTATATGTGAGTCTATGTATATGTGTGTCTATGTATATGCGCGCCTATGTATATGTGAGTCTATCTATATGTGAGTCTATGTATATGTGAGTCTATGTATATGTGAGCCTATGTATATGTGAGCCTATGTACATGTGAGCCTATGTATATGTGAGCCTATGTATATGTGAGCCTATGTATATGTTAGCCTATGTATATGTGAGCCTATGTATATTTGAGCCTATGTATATGTGAGTCTGTGTATATGTGAGTCTGTGTATATGCGAGTCTATGTATATGCGAGTCTATGTATATGTGACTTTATGTATATGTGTGTCTATGCATATGTTAGTCTATGTATATGTTAGTCTATGTATATGTGTGTCTATGTATACGTGTGTCTATGTATATGTGAGTCTATGTATATGAGTGTCTATGTATATGTTAGTCTATGTATATGAGTGTCTATGTATATGTTAGTCTATGTATATGTGTGTCTATGTATGTGTGTGCAGAAACAAAGTATATAGTTTTGGATTTGTTTAATTTGTTTTCCTGTCTCATATCCTCTAGTATTGCCCACACCAACGATCAGCTGCCCAGCACCAACCCAAGTAGGACAAAAGAGCTCCAATTTCTACTGTACAATAGACGTCCCTAATGAGATCACCTTGTCATACACGACATTCCAAACACATAACCGGGATGTAGCAACATGTCCCAACTGTCCATACCTGAATCATGAATATAACCCTTCCAATATAAATGGAGGCGTACGTCGAACATATGCGCTGTCGATCAAGGAAGTACAGAGACATGACGAAAAGCTTAGTTGGAGTTGTACAGTCATGTTCAACCGGGGTCAGATAATGAGATCAGCACCTTGTGAACTTAACGCTTACAGTAAGTAACATGATTCTAGTGTGTGAGCGGTTTTCTTGTTTTCATTCTTGTAGACTAGATATTTACTGCATGTCACACTTAGAGCATTTACTGCACGTCGCATTTATAACATTTACTGCACGTCACATTTATAACATTTACTGCACGTCACATTTATAACATTTACTGCACGTCACATTTATAACATTTACTGCACGTCACAATTAGAGCATTTACTGCACGTCACATTTATAACATTTACTGCACGTCGCATTTATAACATTTACTGCACGTCGCATTTATAACATTTACTGCACGTCACAATTAGAGCATTTACTGCATGTCGCATTTATAACATTTACTGCACGTTACAATTAGAATATTTACTGGACGTCACAATTACAATATTTACTGGACGTCACAATTATATCATTTACTACACGTCACAAGTAGAATATTTACTGCACGTCACAATTAAAATATTTACTACACGTCACAATTAGAATATTTACTGGATGTCACAAGTAGAACATTTACTGCACGTCACAATTAGAATATTTACTGCACATCACAATTAGAACATTTACTGCATGTCACAATTAGATCATTTACTGCACGTCACAATTAGAATATTTATTGTATGTCACAATTAGAACATTTACTGCATGTCACAATTAGAATATTTACTGCACATCACAATTAGAATATTTACTGCACGTCACAATTAGAATATTTACTGGACGTCACAATTAGATCATTTACTGCTCGTCACAATTAGATCATTTACTACACGTCACAAGTAGATTATTTACTGCACGTCAAAATTAGAACATTCCTGCACGTTACAATTAGAATATTTACTGGACGTCATAAGTAGAATATTTACTGCACGTCACAATTAGAACATTTACTGTATGTCACAATTAGATAATTTACTGCACGTCACAATTAGAACATTTACTGCACGTCACAATTAGAACATTTGCTGGACGTCACAATTAGAATATTTACTACACGTCACAATTAGAACATTTACTGCATGTAACAAGTAGAATATTTACTGCACGTTACAATTAGAATATTTACTGGACGTCACAATTACAATATTTACTGGACGTCACAATTATATCATTTACTACACGTCACAATTAGAATATTTACTGGACGTCACAAGTAGAACATTTACTGCACGTCACAATTAGAATATTTACTGCACATCACAATTAGAACATTTACTGCATGTCACAATTAGATCATTTACTGCACGTCACAATTAGAATATTTATTGTATGTCACAATTAGAACATTTAATGCATGTCACAATTAGAACATTTACTGTATGTCACAATTAGATAATTTACTGCACGTCACAATTAGAACATTTACTGCACGTCACAATTAGAACATTTGCTGGACGTCACAATTAGAATATTTACTACACGTCACAATTAGAACATTTACTGCATGTAACAAGTAGAATATTTACTGCACGTTACAATTAGAATATTTACTGGACGTCACAATTACAATATTTACTGGACGTCACAATTATATCATTTACTACACGTCACAAGTAGAATATTTACTGCACGTCACAATTAAAATATTTACTACACGTCACAATTAGAATATTTACTGGATGTCACAAGTAGAACATTTACTGCACGTCACAATTAGAATATTTACTGCACATCACAATTAGAACATTTACTGCATGTCACAATTAGATCATTTACTGCACGTCACAATTAGAATATTTATTGTATGTCACAATTAGAACATTTACTGCATGTCACAATTAGAATATTTACTGCACATCACAATTAGAATATTTACTGCACGTCACAATTAGAATATTTACTGGACGTCACAATTAGATCATTTACTGCTCGTCACAATTAGATCATTTACTACACGTCACAAGTAGATTATTTACTGCACGTCAAAATTAGAACATTCCTGCACGTTACAATTAGAATATTTACTGGACGTCATAAGTAGAATATTTACTGCACGTCACAATTAGAACATTTACTGTATGTCACAATTAGATAATTTACTGCACGTCACAATTAGAACATTTACTGCACGTCACAATTAGAACATTTGCTGCACGTTACAATTAGAATATTTACTACACGTCACAATTACAATATTTACTGGACGTCACAATTATATCATTTACTACACGTCACAAGTAGAATATTTACTGCACGTTACAATTAAAATATTTACTACACGTCACAATTAGAATATTTACTGGACGTCACAAGTAGAACATTTACTGCACGTCACAATTAGAATATTTACTGCACATCACAATTAGAACATTTACTGCATGTCACAATTAGATCATTTACTGCACGTCACAATTAGAATATTTATTGTATGTCACAATTAGAACATTTACTGCATGTCACAAGTAGAATATTTACTGCACATCACAATTAGAACATTTATTGCATGTCACAATTAGATCATTTACTGCACGTCACAATTAGAACATTTACTGCATGTCACAATTAGATAAATTACTGCATGTCACAATTAGAATATTTACTACACGTCATAATTAGAATATTTACTGGACGTCACAATTAGATCATTTGCTGCACGTCACAATTAGATCATTTACTACACGTGACAAGTAGAATATTTACTGCACGTCACAATTAGAATATTTACTGCACGTCACAAATAGAACATTTACTGCACAGAGGTGCTAGTACCTGTGCGGCGAAATCCACTGTTTCGCTGGCCGAAAAGCCGATGTACGGTGTTAGAAACCCGCGGTAGACAGAACGGATTTTTTCTATCGGAGGTGAAATAAAAATCCTGAGTCTCACACGTCATGGCGACTGCTTTAACCAAACGGCCTTTATCCCTCTGGTCCTGTCGTGAGCCCCCACCCCCCACCCACCCCCGACATACACCAGCAATGGTAGGTAATATGTGTTGTAAAGCGACAAGTATCTCCAGTAGGACTGAATACTTGCGTTGCAGACAAACAGTTATTGGACGAAACAGCACGAATAGAAGTTTCCTGTGGTTTAGACTGTAGACAAATAATAATAAATGAATATTTGTATGGACATGTCTTCATCGGAAGATACAGATATACAATTTATTCTGGAGTTGTGTTCGTAACCCTATGCTATAGTCATGAGTACACAAGCGTGAAAGATAGCTTCAATTATAGCTACCTTTTTAGGTAACTGAGTTGGTCGTGTGTCGAAGTTTGGTTCTTGCCTTGCAAGGGGCTGTGCCGATGAGTACGTGTTCGATCCTACTTCGGACCATCTGTTGTTCTTTGTTTTTTTCTGTTGTTTATTTGTAATTTGTTTCCGAGTGTTGTAAACACACCTCTCCCCCTGAAATTATTCGCTCACTGAAGTTATATCTGAAATGTTACTAAAACTTAATTTAAAAGTGCAATATTCCAACACAAAAGTGTCAAACGTGTTCGCGTTAAAGGTGTATTCTACTGGTATTGACTATAATATCATCAACACGCACATTAATTTAACTGGTAAATATTTCTGTATGTTTGGGGTCACAATATGGAACTAGTCTAATCATGATAAGAATGGACCAGATGTAAAAGTCAGGGCATCCTGACCCATGCTGACGCAAACTTGCTAGGAATAGAACTAAAATGACACTTTTAGATTAAAAACAACAGTACGGTTCCCTCCACAAACCTGCGCCATTTAGAAAGGAGCAATTCTCCTGATCTCCCAGGTTTTCAAATAATTATCTCTCAATATTTAACAAACTTTCATCACAATATTAACTTAAAGATGTTATCGTGTATCTGCCCCATCTATTTTAATCAAGAAAGCCCCAACTATGGAGACCGCTATAGCCAGCATGTCAGTTTCTTCATCGCTTCATCAACTTGCATTTCCAATCAAGTAAATCCCCGTCAGTTCTGAAAGGTTAAAGTTCACTATCTGCTCGCCCTTTAACAACTTCCTGTCATACTAGATCAACACACATAGGCCTGTGTAAAATATGTCATCATCATCATCATCAAGTACCGGGCCTGCTGGCGTAGGTGATCATGTCTCTCCACAACTTCCTGTCATACTAGAGCATACACGTAGGCCTATGTAAAACACATCATCATCAACATCAAGTGCCGTGCCTGCTGACGTAGGTGATCATGTCTCTTCACAACTTTAGATCTCGACAGTTATTTATAATTTCTGTTGTTGACCTTCTGCCAAGCCATTCTCTTAAGCTGTCTGTTATTTTTTCTCTTTGCTTCCATCTATCTCTTCGTCCCTCAATTTTCTCAGTTGTTACAATATATTCCAGTTGTTCTCTTCTCATTACATGGCCAAAAAATGATTGTTTCTTCCTAATATTGGAAATTAGTTCTCTTTTTGCTTTGACCTCTCTCAGAACATCTTCATTACTCTTCTTAGCTGTCCATGGTATTTTCAACATTCTTCTGTAAAACCACATTTCTACAGACTCCAGTGATTTTCTTGTCTGTTGTCCTATTGTCCATTATTCACATCTATATGTTAGGACTGGCTCTACATAACATTTAAGAACTCTCTTGTTTCTATTGTCAAAAATGGATTGCATAATATCTTCCTCATATTTTTGAAAGCTGCTTTTGCCTGAGCCATTCTGCATCTCATCTCTGTTGTACATCTTCTGTCTGAGGTTAAGAAAGTTCCCAAATATTACAATTCATTTAACTGCTTTAATATTGTTCCACTTGTCTTTATTTTGCACTGAGATGATGTCTTTTTCTTTGTTGTTACCATTACTACTGTCTTTTTGCTATTAAGGGTAAAAGACGTACATATAGATACAAATATACCCACGGAAGAGAGATGGAGACATAATCAGGAAAGACCAACATGGTAGTTAACACCACAAGATAACATGAAGTTATTTGAGAACCTACCGCAAGTGTTTAGTCAGTTAGCTAAAGTCCTTATCATGGTTCATCTCTCTCTCATTAGGTAACATAATAAGCTAGTTTGTTGGCCAGATGTAGTTAAGGGGAGCTGAAGTTTAATTATAAAGAAATACGCCACTGTGTGAACAGTTGCAACGTTGTCAACGGCAATCGTCTCAGTTTGTAACCTGAAGGCCACAATTAGAAGTATTTGAGTAGGCCTAGGAGAAGAGAGATTATCACCAAAATTAGCCAGAGATATGATATCGTCGGAAGGCCAGTGTACATGATTCATTGTTATGCTGCAATGAACAACAGGAATGATGATCATTTCTATTCTTCCAATAAAAACATATCATTTGTGCGACCTGGTCTTGGTCCGTCACTTTCTGTTTGTTGTGTTATCTTCAATAAAAACATATCATTTGTGCGACCTGGTCTTGGTCTGTCACTTTCTGTCTGTTGTGTTATCTTCAATAAAAGCATATCATTTGTACGACCTGGTCTTGGTCCGCCACTTTCTGTCTGTTGTGTTATCTTCAATAAAAGCATATCATTTGTGCGACCTGGTCTTGGTCTGTCACTTTCTGTCTGTTGTGTTATCTTCAATAAAAGCATATAATTTGTATGACCTGGTCTTGGTCCGTCACTTTCTGTCTGTTGTGTTATCTTCAATAAAAGCATATCATTTGTATGACCTGGTCTTGGTCCGTCACTTTCTGTCTGTTGTGTTATCTTCAATAAAAGCATATCATTTGTATGACCTGGTCTTGGTCCGTCACTTTCTGTCTGTTGTGTTATCTTCAATAAAAGCATATCATTTGTATGACCTGGTCTTGGTCCGTCACTTTCTGTCTGTTGTGTTATCTTCAATAAAAGCATATTTGTATGACCTGGTCTTGGTCTGTCACTTTCTGTCTGTTGTGTTATCTTCAATAAAAGCATATTTGTATGACCTGGTCTTGGTCCGTCACTTGCTGTCTGTTGTGTTATCTTCAATAAAAGCATATTTGTATGACCTGGTCTTGGTCTGTCACTTTCTGTCTGTTGTGTTATCTTCAATAAAAACATATCATTTGTGCGACCTGGTCTTGGTCTGTCACTTGCTGTCTGTTATGCTATCTTCAATAAAAGCATATCATTTGTATGACCTGGTCTTGGTGCGTCACTTTCTGTCTGTTGTGTTATCTTCAATAAACACATATCATTTGTACGACCTGGTCTTGGTCTGTCACTTTCTGTCTGTTGTGTTGTCTTCAATAAAAACATATCATTTGTGCGACCTGGTCTTGGTCTGTCACTTGCTGTCTGTTATGTTATCTTCAATAAAAGCATATCATTTGTATGACCTGGTCTTGGTCCGTCACTTTCTGTCTGTTGTGTTATCTTCAATAAAAGCATATCATTTGTACGACCTGGTCTTGGCCCGTCACTTTCTGTCTGTTGTGTTATCTTCAATAAAAGCATATCATTTGTATGACCTGGTCTTGGTGCGTCACTTTCTGTCTGTTGTGTTATCTTCAATAAAAGCATATTTGTATGACCTGGTCTTGGTCCGTCACTTGCTGTCTGTTGTGTTATCTTCAATAAAAGCATATTTGTATGACCTGGTCTTGGTCCGTCACTTTCTGTCTGTTGTGTTATCTTCAATAAAAGCATATCATTTGTATGACCTGGTCTTGGTCCGTCACTTTCTGTCTGTTGTGTTATCTTCAATAAAAGCATATCATTTGTATGACCTGGTCTTGGTCCGTCACTTTCTGTTTGTTGTGTTATCTTAAAAAAAAAACATATCATTTGTATGACCTGGTCTTGGTCCGTCACTTTCTGTTTGTTGTGTTATCTTAAAAAAAAAAAATATCATTTGTATGACCTGGTCTTGGTCTGTCACTTTCTGTTTGTTGTGTTATCTTCAATAAAAACATATCATTTGTATGACCTGGTCTTGGTCCGTCACTTTCTGTTTGTTGTGTTATCTTAAAAAAAAACATATCATTTGTATGACCTGGTCTTGGTCCGTCACTTTCTGTTTGTTGTGTTATCTTCAATAAAAACATATCATTTGTACGACCTGGTCTTGGTCCGTCACTTTCTGTCTGTTGTGTTATCTTCAATAAAAGCATATCATTTGTACGACCTGGTCTTGGTCCGTCACTTTCTGTCTGTTGTGTTATCTTCAATAAAAGCATATAATTTGTACGATCTGGTCTGGTCTGTCACTTTCTGTCTGTTGTGTTATCTTCAATAAAAGCATATAATTTGTACGATCTGGTCTTGGTCTGTCACTTTCTGTCTGTTGTGTTATCTTCGAAGACAATAATCATCATCGTCATCATCTTCAACTACCGTGCCTGATTCTCGGGCTTCACAACCAGTCCGACAGAACCTTCACTCAAAATGTCTCTTCATGTAACAGTCAACGTTGCACTGTGTCTTGTACCTTACGGTCCACACGTTCATTTCTTCAAACAAGGAAGCACTTGTTATAGATCATAGTTGACTGTGAGGTCCAAAGTCTTATCTGGTGGTCATCTTCTCCTTACACTGGCTTGTATCATGTTTATATTATCTTTATATTCAAACCAGGTCTTATCTGATAAAATTCCTTTTATCACAACTAGAGTTACCGCCAGCAGTACAGTTAGAGTTGCAATTAAAGAAACAGCCAGTAGTACAGTTAAAGTTGCAATTAGAGTTACGCTGACTACAGTAGAATTGAATATAGAAAGTTTTATATTGACAAGCCAGAGTGGTATACAGAAAATTGAAGCCTTTGAAACGTAGATTTATAGAAGAATAGGTAGAATTGGACGGAAAGAAAAGAAAAACGATGAAGTTTTAAAACAACTGAAAATAAAAAGAGAACTACTAAATACAATTAAGACAAGACAAATGAAATTTTTGGGGCATGTTAAAAGACACAACAGCATACTAAAAGTAATATTGGAAGGGAAAATACAAAGTAAAAGAGGCAGAGGCAGACCAAGACTAACATGGACGAGTAATATCAAAAGATGGACAAGTAATTTTATGACAGTCTGCACCATCAAAGCAAGAAACAGAGTAGAATGGCGATCCATGGTAGCCAACCTTCGTTGCGGAGAAGGCACTCGATGATGATGATGACGATGACTGACAGTTATCAAAGCTAGAGTTGGCTCCCCTCTACACTATCAGTCTTGTAGTGTGAGCCATTATTTGATAACATTCCTGTACTTTATTGACAGTTATCAAAGCTAGAGTTGGCTCCCCTCTACACTATCAGTCTTGTAGTGTGATCCATTATTTGATAACATTCCTGTACTTTATTGACAGTTATCAAAGCTGGAGTTGGCTCCCCTCTACACTATCAGTCTTGTAGTGTGATCCATTATTTGATAACATTCCTGTACTTTATTGACAGTTATCAAAGCTAGAGTTGTCTCCCCTCTACACTATCAGTCTTGTAGTGTGATTCATTATTTGATAACATTCCTGTACTTTATTGACAGTTATCAAAGCTAGAGTTGTCTCCCCTCTACACTATCAGTCTTGTAGTGTGATCCATTATTTGATAACATTCCTGTACTTTATTGACAGTTATCAAAGCTAGAGTTGGCTCCCCTCTACACTATCAGTCTTGTAGTGTGATCCATTATTTGATAACATTCCTGTACTTTATTGACAGTTATCAAAGCTAGAGTTGTCTCCCCTCTACACTATCAGTCTTGTAGTGTGATCCATTATTTGATAACATTCCTGTACTTTATTGACAGTTATCAAAGCTAGAGTTGTCTCCCCTCTACACTATCAGTCTTGTAGTGTGATTCATTATTTGATAACATTCCTGTACTTTATTGACAGTTATCAAAGCTAGAGTTGGCTCCCCTCTACACTATCAGTCTTGTAGTGTGATCCATTATCTGATAACATTCCTGTACTTTATTGACAGGTATCACAGCTAGAGTTGGCTCCCCTCTACACTATCAGTCTTGTAGTGTGATCCATTATTTGATAACATTCCTGCACTTTATTGACAGTTATCAAAGCTAGAGTTGTCTCCCCTCTACACTATCAGTCTTGTAGTGATCCATTATTTTACAGAAATGCTAATTTAGTTTTGTTTCATTCTTTACATTCCAGTGTTTTCTAATCTTTACTTTTATTTCTCTGTTCTAAAGTAATTATAATCAGGTACTAATTCAATGTTTATATTAAATACTATGGAACTAAATCATAGACAAAAGAATAACATACATAAATGTCTTTGGAGATCTTAGAAATGCCATTTTACAGAATAATATCATGAGAATTATGGCAGTAGAAGGTAGCAAAGATGATATGAATGGGAGGTCAGGTTAATAATTGTAAAAAAATGTTTCTTTCTTTCACCGAGTAGTGAGAAAGAGGCAGTTATAACAGTAAAGATATGAAGAGGTAGAGATAAGCAGAGAAAGAGATAGAGAGAGAGAGAGAGAGAGAGAGTGGCGCGAGAGTAGACGTCAACAGTTGAATTGATAAACAACTTTTAATTAATAAAGTTATGGAGAGACATGTTCGCCTACTTCACCAAATCATGACATTTGATGATAATAATGATATATATATATATATATATATATATATATATATATATATATATATATATATATATATATATATATATATATATATAAAGATCTTTATAATGATGAACAAACGGATGTAAATATTAAGTATAATGGAGAAGGACCAGAAATACTCAGAGAAGAAGTGGAAGACGCCTTGCGCAATATAAAAGCAGGCAAAGCTCCTGGACCAGATAATATAACTAAAGAAGAGATTGAAGCCATGGGTGATTTTCGAATAGAAATAATAACAAAAATATTGAATGATATCTACAACAGCGGATATATACCAGACGACATGCTCAAATAAATATTCATAGCCCTACCAAAGAAATCTGGTGCGATTGAGTGCGATGATCATCGCACAATAAGCCTTATGAGCCATATGACTAAGATATTACTAAGAATCATCATGCGAAGAGTGCGAAACATAATCAGTCCAGAAATTAGTGATGAACAGTGTGGTTTTGTTAGAGATAAAGGAACAAGCAATGCCATTTATATCATAAGATCTTTAGTAGAAAGAGCCATAGAGGTGAAAACAGATCTATACCTATGTTTCATAGATTACACCAAGGCATTTGACAAAGTAAAGCACCAAGAAATAATCACAATTTTAGAAAGCATAAACGTAGACAACAAATATCTAAGAATAATAAAGAACATGTACTGGCAACAAACAGCGGCCATAAGAACTGGAAACCAATTGGAAATGTTTCAACAAATAAAACAGGGTGTTAGACAAGGTTGTGTGCTGTTACCAGATTTGTTTAATATTTATAGTGAGATTATTTTAAGATCCATAAGGGGCATGTCTGGAATAACAATTGGAGGTCATAACATAAATAATCTAAGGTATGCTGATGATACAGTATTAATCGCTAAGAGTGAAAATGAGTTACAAGAAATGTTGGACATTATAGTGAAAGAAAGCAAAAATAAAGGACTCAGCCTTAATATAAAAAAGACAGAGGTAATAGTAACAACAAAGAAAAAGACATCACCTCAGTGCAAAATAAAGACAAGTGGAACAATATTAAAACAGGTAAATGAATTTAAATATTTGGGAACTTTGTTAACCTCAGACGGAAGATGTACAAAAGAGGTGAGATGCAGAATGGCTCAGGCAAAAGCAGCTTTCCAAAAAAAAATGAGGAAGATACTATGCAATTCATTTTTGACAATAGAAAGAAGAAAAAGAGTTCTTAAATGTTACGTAGAGCCAGTCTTAACATATGGATGCGAATCATTGACAATAGGACAACAGACAAGAACATCACTGGAGTCTGTAGAAATGTGGTTTTACAGTAGAATATTGAGAGTACCGTGGACAGCTAAGAAGAGTAATGAAGATGTTCTGAGAGAGGTCAAAGCAAAAAGAGAGCAAGTTTCTAATATTAGGAAGAAACAATCATAATTTTTTTCGCCATGTTATGAGAAAACAACTGGAATATATTGTAACAACTGGAAAATTGAGGGACGAAGAGATATAGGGAAGCAAAGAGAAAAAATAACAGACAACTTAAGAGAATGGCTTGGCAGAAGGTCAACAACAGAAATGATAAATAGCTGCCGAGATCGAAAGTTGTGGAGAGACATGATCACCTACGCCAGCAGGCCCGGTACTTGATGATGATATATATAAACAAATCAACACACACACACATATATATATATATATATATATATATATATATTATATAAATGAACAAATCAACACGCACGCACGCACGCACGCACACACACACACACACACACACACACACACACACACACACACACACACACACACACACACACACACACACACACACACATATTTATGGAAATTCTATGTCAAATAAGATACACTATTGTACTGTCACACAATTCTGTTTCTAATGTAGACTTTATGTTGCCGAATCTTTGTTACAGCGCTCCCAGCAAGTGTTGAGTGTACACACAGTTTTACGGAAACATCAGTCAATGTAACCTGCAGGACGGAACCGATGTATCCGAAAGCAGTCTGTCGGTGGAGACTCAATAATGTCGTCTGGGTATTCTAACTTAATCTGTCTAGTTTCCCTCCATCTCTCTCTCTCTCTCTCTGTCCCACCTCTCTCTCTCTCTCTCTCTCTGTCCCACCTCTCTCTCTCTCTCTCTGTGCGTATATGCATGTATGTGAGTGTGCATATGTTAGTTTACAACACTTAATTAACTTATTACTTCTGCATTAAAATGTAAATTAAATGTTAAGTCAATGTTTCATGCAGTTTTTATTTCCATTTGATTATTTTTTCTGTGACTTCTTAGTATTCATTACAACTGGCAAAATACAGGAAAGAGAGTTTGTGGACAACAGAGAGAGAAGATACTCGATAGCTTGGTGTCATGGCATGGAAAACAGTCAAAAACGTAATTGATACAATGCAAAGTGTGTGCAGAAAATTGTGGAATGACATGATCGCCCACACCAATCAGTGTGGCACATGATGATGATGGTGGTAATGATTAGTGCTCATGTCTGTCTTTCCTTTCTTTCTAAAGTCAATCATTCAGCCATCAGTGCATCTAATCATTCAAATACAAAACCATCAATTCTGACAAATATATATATTTATGTATTAATCCGCACTTACATACATTCAATCATCCACCACATTCATCGCGATTTCCCCCCGTTTTCTGCCAGGTCAAGTCTTAAGTCTGACAATCAGGAATACCCTTGTTCCTTACAGCACCTCTCACACACTTGCGTAGTCTCTACAACAGTTTTCAACGTTAATTCATCCGTCCGCCAATCAACTCAACTCAATAAATCCATCAATCTATCAACAATCGTATTCATCCACATGTGCACTAATTCAAACATTCTTCAATCCATGAATTCATCCACTCAACTGTTTATCAATCCCTTCTTTAATCCTTCCCCATATTCATCCACCCTTTCATTCATTCAACCACTTACCAGCTCATCCCTCCATCCTTGTATCCATGAAATCATGTAACAATTACCCAATTATTCCACCCATCCACTTATCCACTAAATCAGTTACTCATTCTTCCAACCTTCCATCCACTTAATCTCTAGCCAATTTCACAACCCATCAACCCAACCACTCAACAAGTGTTCCATCAGTCAACCTATCTACTCAAGCACTCAACAAGTGTTTTATCAGTCAACCCATCTACTCAACCACTCAACAAGTGATTTATCAATCAACCCATCAACTAACGACTTAAAGTGTTCCATCAGTCAACCCACCTACGCAACCACTCAACAAGTGTTTTATCACTCAACCCATCTACTCAACCACTCAACAAGTGTTCCATCAGTCAACCCACCTACTAAAACACTTAGTGTTCCATCAGTCAACCCATCTACTCAACCACTCAACAAGTTTTTTATAAATCAACCAATCTACTCGACAACTCAACAAGTGTTCCATCAATCAACCCATCAACTCAACCACTTAACAAGTGTTCCATCAGTCAACCCATCAAATCAACCACTCAATAAGTGTTCCATCAATCAACCCATCGAGTCAACCACTCAAGTGTTCCATTAGTCAACTCATCTACTCAACAACTCAACAAGTGTTCCATAAGTCAACCCAACCACTCAACAAGAGTACCATCAGTCAACCCATCTACTCAACCACTCAACAAGTGTTCCATCAGTCAACCCATCCACTCAACTACTCAACAAGTGTTCCATTAGTCAACCCATCCACTCAACCACTCAACAAGTGTTCCATCAGTCAACTCATGAACTCAAACACTCAACAAGAGTTCCATCAATCAACTCATCAACTCAACCACTCAACAAGTGTTCCATCAGTCAACTCATCAACTCAACAAGTGTTCCATCAGTCAACCTATCAACTCAACCACTCAACAAGTGTTCCATCAGTCAACCCATCAACTCAACCACTCAACAAATGTTCCATCAATCAACCGATCAACTCAACCACTCAACAATTGTTCCATCAGTCAACCCATTAACTCAACCACTCAAGAAATGTTCCATCAGTCAATCCATCAACTCAACCACTCAACAAATGTTCCATCAATCAACTCATCAACTCAACCACTCAACAAGTGTTCCATCAGTCAACCCATCAACTCAACCACTCAACAAATGTTCCATCAATCAACCGATCAACTCAACCACTCAACAAGTGTTCCATAAGTCAACCCATTAACTCAACCACTCAACAAATGTTCCATCAGTCAATCCATCAACTCAACCACTCAACAAATGTTCCATCAATCAACTCATCTACTCAACCACTCAACAAGTGTTCCATCAGTCAACAAATCAACTCAACCACCCAACAAATGTTCCATCAGTCAACCCATCTACTCAACCATTCAACAAATGTTCCATCAGTCAACTCATCAACTCAACCACTCAACGAGTGTTCCATCAGTCAACCCATCAACTCAACCACTCAACAAGTGTTACATCAGTCAACTCATCTACTCAACCACTCAACAAGTGTTCCATCAGTCAACCCATCAACTCAATCACTCAACAAGTGTTCCATCACTCAACTTATTTTGTTTCCAGTTTCTCATCTACCTAACCACTATCTATCTTTATCCTTCATTCCCATTAATACCACAATCTTCCCATCCATTATATAACTTTACTACAATATATTTATCCATTATTTTACAAATATTCTAATCTAGTTATCCATTATTTTTACAAATTCTTCAATATATTTATCCATTATACAACAATTACTTAATGTAGCAAACCAGCAAAAAATAAAAAAAAACAAGCAAAAAATATTGACTTGATATGAATATCAAAAAGACTAAAACTATGATCGCAAACAAAGAAAATTCTCAAGACCTACAATTAAATATCAAAGTTGAAGGAATACATCTGGAGACAGTTCATAGCTACATACTGTAACCAGTGATGGAAAATGTACAACTGAAATAAACTTTAAAAAGAATATGAATTGAAAAAAATAATTTCAATGCCATGAAATATATACTAACATCAAAACAAATAACACCAGGGCTAAAACTAAGAATAGCAAAATGTTACATCTTCTATTCCTGTATGGTGCAGAAACATGGACATTAGACCAGAAAATAGAACAAAAAATGGAAGCCTTTTAAATGTGGATATATAGAAGAATAGGTAGAATTAGATAGAAAGAAAAGAAAACAAACGATGAAGTTTTAATACTTGAAGGGAAAATACAAGGTAAAAGAGGCAGAAGCAGACCAAGACTAACATGGACGAGTAACATCAAAAGATGGACAAGTCAGCCTATGACAATCTGCACCATCAAAGCAAGAGACAGAATGGAATGGCGCTCCATGGTAGCCAACCTTAGATGCGGAGACGACACTCAATGATGATGATGATGATTTATCCATTATTTTACAAATACTTCAATCTATTTATCCATTATTTTACAAATACTTCAATCTATTTATCCATTATTTTACAAATACTCCAGTCTATTTATCCATTATTTTACAAATACTCCAGTCTATTTATCCATTATTTTACAAATACTTCAATTTATTTATCCATTATTTTACAAATACTTCAATTTATTTATCCATTATTTTACAAATACTTCAATTTATTTATCCATTATTTTACAAATACTTCAATTTATTGATCCATTATTTTACAAATACTTCAATTTATTTATCCATTATTTTACAAATACTTCAATTTATTTATCCATTATTTTACAAATACTTCAATCTATTTATCCATTATTTTACAAATACTCCAGTCTATTTATCCATTATTTTACAAATACTCCAGTGAACGTATAATCAATCTCAGACTGCAGTGGTACCTGGAAAGTGAAAATCTCCTTGTCCCACAACAAGCAGGCTTTAGACAGTGTTACTCTACCGAAGATCAGGCAACCTATCTTTCCCAGGAAATTGAAGATGCGTTTCAAGAAAAGAAACTGGTACTAGCAGCATGGATAGACCTAAAGAAAGCATTTGATAAGGTATGGAAGGAAGGGCTTTTGAAGAAACTGAGAAATTATGGAGTAAATGGCAGGATGTACAAATGGGTCAAAGCATACCTGCATAACAGGAGAGCCAGAGTGCAACTGGATGGTCTTAAGAGTAAGAAGGTCTTATTGCGCCAGGGCGTTCCACAAGGAGGGGTACTATCTCCAACACTTTTTCTGATCTACATCAATGACCTAGTTACTGAACTACCACATGGCACCAAAGTGGCAATGTATGCAGATGACTTGGTAATGTGGTGCACAGAGGAGTATGCAACAGTGGCCTCCAAATTGCTACAAAGAGCAATGAATGCACTGAATTCATCGACAAATAGATGGTGTATCAGCATCAATACAGACAAATGCAGTACTACACTTTTCACACTCTCCCCAAAACAAAAAGCAGGAGCCATCTACATAAACAATGAGCCTGTGAAAGAAGACATACAAGCTACATATCTCGGAGTTACATTTGATAACAAACTATCTTGGAAACAGCAGATAAATAAGGCAACCCAAAAAGCAAGGAGGAAATTGGCTATTCTAAGAAAGTTGTGTGGAACCACATGGGGTGCGAGTGGGAAAATACTCAGTAAAGTTTACCAACAGAGTATACGCCAACATTTAGAATATGGATCATCCGCATGGTGCTCAGCATCAAACACCACATTGCAAGAACTGGATAAAGTACAAAACCAGGCACTTAGGGTCATCACAGGAGCAATGAAATCAACACCAATATTGGAGATGGAGAAATTGTGGAGGATACCAGCACTGAGAGAACGGAGAGACACAAAGGTGCTGATACAGGCAGAAAAATTTGTATGCATGCCGAGACATCAAATGAAGGACAGATTCCAAAATCTTGCATTGGGACGACTTAAGAGAAGCAGCTTTATCCACCAAGCCAAGCGTATTAGTAGGCAAACACCAGACATGCCAAGAGTTGTTAAACCCCTTCTGCCCATACCAGAACAGACTCCCTGGACAGATGAATCAGGATTATCAGTTCAAATACGGACAGAAGTGAAAGGAATAGTTGACAAAGAGGAACAAAATAGTCTACAGCGAAAAACAATAGCTCTCAGTTTCCTGGATGAAGAATACCCACAAGACCTATGGATTCGTGTGTACACAGATGGATCAGCACAGAATGCAGTAAAGAATGGGGGAGCAGGTGCATATATAGAGTACCCAAATAACACTAGGGATATGAATAAAATAGCAACAGGGAAATATTGTCAC
Organism: Megaustenia siamemsis; assembly: GCA_032433765.1. Classification (NCBI taxonomy): domain Eukaryota; kingdom Metazoa; phylum Mollusca; class Gastropoda; order Stylommatophora; family Ariophantidae; genus Megaustenia; species Megaustenia siamemsis. The sequence continues at coordinate 71,143,542 of JAVIAB010000126.1, read as the reverse complement.
AATTATGATGCGGAAATACAAGCAATAAAGTTGGCAATAGAAAAACTGCTGAACAGTAATCTTAGCCCACAGCCTGTAGTGTTTTTGACAGATGCAAGATCAGTACTCCAGGCACTACAATCCAGAAAATTACCACATCTGCAGACCTTATTGACTGAACTCTGCAAGCACCACAGGGTTGCCCTGCAGTGGATCCCGTCTCACTGTGGAATACCAGAAAATGAGAAAGCAGATCAGTTGGCAAAGGAAGGTTCAACAGGCACACAACTAGATACACCAGTTACATACCATCATAAGAAACAGATAATCAAATCAATCAGAGGACCACAAGCCCCAAATCAGGATGCCTTTCATAATATGAATAGATATGAACAAGTTATCATTATACGCCTAAGAACAGGACACAATCGACTCCATAGTCACATGTATACAAAATTCAAGATCGGCACATCAACTACTTGTACATGTGGACAGGCACCCCAGACTGCTGAACACATACTTCAAGACTGCACTGAATATAGTAAGTAAAAAAAAGTAAAGTACTCCCGTCACGCCAAGTGGCGTATAGGGAAATATGGTGTTAGTGACCCTATATTTTACAGACCTTCAGCACATGATTTTTGGGGTAATGTGGTCAGTATTACGCCCGTGCTGCTTTACTTTCCCAGAAAAAAATCCGGTACCCATTTAAGGCTGGGTGAACCCGGAAGCCGTCGGTTGGGATCGAACCCTACCCCTTGTCCGTGGTAGTCCAGTTCACTAACCACTGAGCTATCGCGGCTCCCACTGAATATAGTAGACTGAGGAAAATCCATTGGCCCATAGATACAACACTACAGACAAAACTATATGGGCCACTGCAAGAATTACAAAAGACAGTAAAATTTATACAGGAAACGACATTGCAGATATAGACAATACTTCAGGCGAACGAAAAATAGATAGATAGACTATCTATCTATCTTTCGTTCGCCTGAAGCATTGTCTATATCTGCAATGTCGTTTCCTGTATAAATGTTACTGTCTTTTGTAATTCTTGCAGTGGCCCATATAGTTTTGTCTGTAGTGTTGTATCTATGGGCCAATGGATTTTCCTCAGTCTACTATATTCAGTGCAGTCTTGAAGTATGTGTTCAGCAGTCTGGGGCGCCTGTCCACATGTACAAGTAGTTGAGGTGCCGATCTTGAATTTTGTATACATGTGACTATGGAGTCGATTGTGTCCTGTTCTGAGACGTATAATGATAACTTGTTCATATCTATTCATATTATAAAAGGCATCCTGATTTGGGGCTTGTGGTCCTCTGATTGATTTGATTATCTGTTTCTTATGATGGTATGTAACAGGTGTATCTAGTTGTGTGCCTGTTGAACCTTCCTTTGCCAACTGATCTGCTTTCTCATTTCCTGGTATTCCACAGTGAGATGGGATCCACTGCAGGCAACCCTGTGGTGCTTGCAGAGTTCAGTCAATAAGGTCTGCAGATGTGGTAATTTTCTGGATTGTAGTGCCTGGAGTACTGATCTTGCATCTGTCAAAAACACTACAGGCTGCGGGCTAAGATTAATGTTCAGCAGTTTTTCTATTGCTAACTTTATTGCTTGTATTTCTGCATCATAATTGTGACAATATTTCCCTGTTGCTATTTTATTCATATCCCTAGTGTTATTTGGGTATTCTATATATGCACCTGCTCCCCCATTTTTTACTGCATTCTGTGCTGATCCATCTGTATACACACGAATCCATAGGTCTTGTGGGTATTCTTCATCCAGGAAACTGAGAGTTATTGTTTTTCGCTGTAGACTATTCTGTTCCTCTTTATCAACTATTCCTTTCACTTCTGTCCGTATTTGAACTGATAATCCAGATTCCTCTGTCCAGGGAGTCTGTTCTGGTATGGGCAGTAGGGGGTTAACAGCTCTTGGCATGTCTGGTGTTTGTCTACTAATACGCTTGGCTTGGTGGATAAAACTGCTTCTCTTAAGTCGTCCCAATGCAAGATTTTGGAATCGGTCCTTCATTGGATGTCTCGGCATGCAAGCAAATTTTTCTGCCTGTATCAGCACCTTTGTGTCCCTCCGTTCTCTCAGTGCTGGTATCCTCCACAATTTCTCCATCTCTAATATTGGTGTTGATTTCATTGCTCCTGTGATGACCCTAAGTGCCTGGTTTTGTACTTTATCCAGTTCTTGAAGTGTGGTGTTTGATGCTGAACACCATGCAGATGATCCATATTCTAAATGTGGGCGTATACTCTGTTGGTAAACTTTACTGAGTATTTTCCCACTCGCACCCCACGTAGTTCCACACAGCTTTCTTAGAATAGCCAATTTTCTCCTTGCTTTTTGGGTTGCCTTATTTATCTGCTGTTTCCAAGATAGTTTGTTATCAAATGTAACTCCGAGATACGTAGCCTGTATGTCTTCTTTCACAGGCTCATTGTTTATATAGATGGCTCCTGCTTTTTGTTTTGGGGAAAGAGTGAAAAGTGTAGTACTGCATTTGTCTGTATTGATGCTGATACACCATCTATTTGTCCATGAATTCAGTGCATTCATAGCTCTTTGTAACAATTTGGAGGCCACTGTTGCATACTCCTCTGTGCACCACATTACCAAGTCATCTGCATACATTGCCACTTTGATACCATGTGGTAGTTCAGTAACTAGGTCATTGATGTAGATCAGAAAAAGTGTTGGAGATAGTACCCCTCCCTGTGGAACGCCCTGGCGCAGTAAGACCTTCTTACTCTTAAGACCATCCAGTTGCACTCTGGCTCTCCTGTTATGCAGGTATGCTTTGACCCATTTGTACATCCTGCCATTTACTCCATAATTTCTCAGTTTCTTCAAAAGCCCTTCCTTCCATACCTTATCAAATGCTTTCTTTAGGTCTATCCATGCTGCTAGTACCAGTTTCTTTTCTTGAAACGCATCCTCAATTTCCTGGGAAAGATAGGTTGCCTGATCTTCGGTAGAGTAACACTGTCTAAAGCCTGCTTGTTGTGGGACAAGGAGATTTTCACTTTCCAGGTACCACTGCAGTCTGAGATTGATTATACGTTCCATTGTTTTACACAAACAGCTTGTAAGGCTGATTGGTCTATAGCTGTATGTCATTGAACCATCTTTTCCTGGCTTTAGTAATGGTATCATAATTGCTTCTCTCCATGCCTGTGGCACTTTACCTGTGATCCAGCAAATGTTGTAGATCTGCAGTAGTTTTGCTTTAGCTGCAGTTCCCAAGTTCTTAATCATTTCATTAGACACTCCATCACTACCTGGTGACTTTTTCATTTTTAATTTGGATATTGCCAGCTCTAGCTCTCTTTGTGTAATGGGTATTTCCATGACTTCATGTGCAGTCTCTTCTTGTCTTGCATTTTGTTGTTTTAGACGGGTCTCTTGACGTTTCTCTAGGCTAATTTCAATATTGTTGTCATTTGCAAAGGAGTCTGCAAAGTGATTTGCTGCATGTTTACCTGTTAGAATGTTTCCATCCTTCTTCAGTGTAATTTTTGTGTTCCCTTCTGTACCCTCATCATTCAGCTGTTTTACAAGCTTCCACACTTTTCTTGTGTCTCGTTCTAGATTCATGTACTCTGTTTTCTCTTTCCAACTTCTCCGTCTGGCTTGTAGTTTAGCCCATTGAAATTTGGCTTTAGCATGCTGATAGTTATTGTGGTGTTCCTGGCAGGGGTTATTTTCTGCTTGTTTTCGAGATGTTTCCATGTCATTGTGCAGTTGCTCTAGTTCACTACTCCAGTATGGTTTGTAGTGTTTCCGTGCCCCTCTGGGTATTGTTTCACTGGCAGCTTGTATTATTAGTCTACTGAATTCATCAACTATTTTGTTGATGTCTCTGTCTGTATTTAGATCTTTAGTCAGTACACTGGTGTAATGTTGATACATTTTCCAGTCTGCCTTTTTGTAATTCCATCTGGAGAGAGTGCTGCTCTCCCTGACGGCCTCATTTTGCACCACTAAAAAGACAGGTCGGTGGTCGCTGCCTCCAAGTTGTTTCCCAACAATACGTGTGATATTCCAATCCAGGTCTGGTGAATGGAAAGCAAGGTCTGGTGTAGATGTGGTATGCCATGATCTGGAATAGAATGTTGGTGGATCTGTTGCCTGGTTTAATAGTATAAGCCCATTGTCATCCTGCCAATTTTCAAGTTCTTCACCTCTCTTGTCCATATCTTCATAGCCCCAGCTCTGTGAATGGCTGTTAAAGTCTCCACATACAATTATTCTTTCTTTTAATGTAATTGTGTCTAGTGCTAGTGGGCGGTCACTCGGACAGTAGTAGTTTAGTAGATGGAAGTCTGTATTTCCTGTCCTGAGGTGCAGTATTTGATATTCCGCCCCATCCATATACACTTCAATCTGACATGCATTAATGTTGTTCCTTACAAGAGTCAGTATTCCGCCCTTTTGTCTGTTTTTCCTGTCAGATCGGTAGCACTGGTATCCCCTAATCTTCAAGGCTATGTCGTTGTTTAGATGGGTTTCCTGCAAACAGCATATGCTTACTTGTTCTTCATGCAGGATATTTTCTAATTCTATCTTTTTACTGTACCCATCTCTTTTGCTGTTGATGCCTTCAGCATTCCAGTGCATTATTTTGAGTGGTCTTATTTTGGGTTGGCCAGTAACTCTATTCTCTCGCCCCCTGACTCCACAGAGCGATTGAGAAGGACATCCAGTAATATAGGTTGGGCCCTTTCGAGGCTGAGGGCCCGGCGCTGCACCTGCCTGAGTGTCCATCACAGGGCGAGTGCCATATCGATTTGCAGTTATAGGCATGCTTCCCATTGGCGTGAGTGCGTGGCATCCTGATTTTTGTAGTGCGCCTTTTGGCTGGTTGCCTCCGACTTCAGCACTTAAAATTGCTAGAGCAGACTGTGGTCTTGCACGGGTGTAGGAAGGCCTGGCCAGTCTTGGTTTTCAGTCCCTGGTGACTGTTAAGCCCCATCCCCACGACAAGGAGCTGGCCTTGATGGGGAGATAGATAGACAAATACTCCAGTCTATTTATCCATTATTTTACAAATACCTCAATCTATTTATTCATTTATAATTTTCAAATACTCCAGTCTATTTATCCATTATTTTACAAATACCTCAATCTATCTATCCATTATTTTACAAATACTCCAGTCTATTTATCCATTATTTTACAAATACATCAATCTATTTATCCATTATTTTACAAATACTTCAATTTATTTATCCATTATTTTACAAATACTTCAATTTTTTATCCATTATTTTACAAATACTTCAATTTATTTATCCATTATTTTACAAATACTTCAATCTATTTATCCATTATTTTACAAATACTCCAGTCTATTTATCCATTATTTTACAAATACTTCAATCTATTTATCCATTATTTTACAAATACTTCAATTTATTTATCCATTATTTTACAAATACTTCAATTTATTTATCCATTATTTTACAAATACACCAAGCTATTTATCCTTGATTCTCCATAATACTTCAATCTATTTATCCTTCATTCTCACTAATACTTCAATCTATTTATCCTTCATTCTCACTAATACTTCAATCTATTTATCCTTCATTCTCACTAATACTTCAATCTATTTATCCTTCATTCTCACAAATACTTCAATCTATTTATCCTTCATTCTCACTAATACTTCAATCTATTTATCCTTCATTCTCACTAGTACTTAAATCTATTTATCCATCGATTCAATGACATCTTTACGACAATCAATTTATTTATACACCAGGTAACCATCCACCATTCCCTCAACGTTTAGCTACTGACGACACGGGCATTGTTTGGCCCTAGTTGGTTTCCTAAGTAGCGCTCCCGTCAGGCGTCACCCACCTCGATGATATTCATGCAGTCTGTTCATGATTCAATCATTTTGTTTAGTCAATCTTTCGCCCAGCGTCCATGAGAGCATTCAGAATGGCATCGTAGTCCATTGCTCTTCTCTTTTCTGATCAATACATTTATTCATCAACTAATCTATCAATATACGTACCCATCACCATCATGCAGCATACAAATAAACGACAATTCTGAAACAAATGCAGTTCGACAAATACACACAATTCACACATTAATACGCAGAATAAAAAAAATATATATATACGCACAATAATAGCATCACATGGAAGATGCACCACAAAAATAAAAAGCAGAATAGCTTAGGCCAAAATGGCATTTCAGAAAATGAAAAAGGTCTTATGCAATAAGTCTGTGTCAATAGAAGTGATAAAAGAGAGTTCATCGGTGCTATATAGAGCCAATTCTGACCTACGAAAGTGAATCATGGACAGTAGACAAACACATTAAAAGACGATTAGAGGCACAGAGGTGGGATCTCTCAGAGGAATGTTGAAAGTTCCATGGACAGCTAAAATGACCAATGAAGACATTCTCAAAGTGGCTAACACAAAAGGGAGCTTCTAAAACACATAAAAAAGAAACAATTAACATTTTTCGGGCGCATCATGAGAAGAGGAAAGTTGTGATACTTTGGTTACAACTAGAAAAAATACAGAGCAAGAGAGATCGCGGACTACAAAGAGAAAATACTAGATAGCTTGGTGTCATGGTATGGAAAACAGTAAACAACAGAATTGATACGGTGCACTGTGGATAGAAGATTGTGGAAGGACATGATCGGCTACGCTAACCGGTATGGCACATGATGCTGATACGTACCCACGCATTCACTGACAGCTTATTTAATCTCTCACTCGTTGACAAATCTGAAACATGATTAACCTTAGAGAACAAGAAAACAGCGTTCAGGAGACATGCTGCCACGTACAGCAGTCGGTGTTCTCAGTTATGTCAACACTTGACAATAATCAGATCTATTAGATGGGGGTAGTTGGTCTAGCACTCTTCTGGGGTAGTTTTATTCCCTCCCCTTGTTGAAATAGTTTTGATGGACGGGGATGCTACAGTTTGCTATGTGGACAACCAATGTTTAAGGGAAAGATAATAATTAACGGACTGAGATAAAGGTGTTGAGGAGAAGGATGAAACATGGGAAAGTTGATGGTTGCATCATTGTGGTGTATATAGGGAAATAGTGCTAAACACAAGAGATGAAACATGGGAAAGTTGATGGTTGCATCATTGTGGTGTATATAGGGAAAGTGCTAAACACAAGAGATGCAACATGGGAAAGTTGATGGTTGCATCATTGTGGTGTATATAGGGAAATAGTGCTAAACACAAGAGATGCAACATTCGGTAGAATAAACTGTGAAATGTTGTACCAGATGACAACCATGGAAATAAATGTAGATGTTGAGTGTATCAGTGATGCTAGAGATAGGAAATAAATACTTTAGACGTGGTTCTAGTGTAAACTAAAATGTAATATAAAATCTGAACTAAATAGAAGACTCTCTTTACAATTTGGATATTTCCTTAGACGTCAACACAGGAATTTGCTAATCTTTAACGTAAATGTGATTGCTGACCTTGACAGTGATGTCAAACCAGTAATTTCCCAACGGTGGGTTTTTGTGTGTGTTAAGGAGGACGATGAGTTAAACCGTTAAAGTTTTCACGTAAATGTGATTGATGACGTTTACAGTGACGTCAACACCTGATCGGCCATGCATAGATTATGTAGCCAGACACGGATTGTGGGGACGTAACACAGCTGCAACAATTTACTTCTGAGTGGAGATATCCAACAATGACACGACCGCTCTGGTAACTAGGATGGGTTGATGTGTTTTGGCTCTGATTACTTTTTCTACACTATGCTATTTTACACTCATTAAAATATTACTCTTTTTTATTTAGATATTTTAAATTTAGATATTTTAAATTTAGATATTTTAGACTTAGATCTTCGCGAGCTTCTGTTCGCTGGTGGCGAGTCGCTATTTGTTCTCTATAGGGTTGTTCTGCAGTCAAATATGGACAGTCTGTCTAGAATATGTGACTTATTCTCTCTGTCAATAAGTGTCTACAAGACTGTAGCGCTTCAACAGGATGTGGTCATACCCGGAGCTATGGCACAAAATAATTCACCGCATGAATCTGTGCGGAAGTTCACCTACCTCAGATCTGTGGTGCTTCAACAGGATGTGGTCATACCCGGAGCTATGGCACAAAATAATTCACCCCCCCCCCCCAATGAATCTGTACGGAAGTTCACCTACCTCGGATCTGTGGTTACAACAACGATCTCACTTCATGAATAGTTCACATAACAATAGAGCATGGGCCGACACAAAATTAGCAGCCATGACAAAGATTCTAATTTATCAATACTGTGTACTTGAAGTGTTCTATCTATCTATCTTTCGTTCGCCTGAAGTATTGTCTATATCTGCAATGTCGTTTCATGTATAAATTTTACTGTCTTTTGTAATTCTTGCAGTGGCCCATATAGTTTTGTCTGTAGTGTTGTATCTATGGGCCAATGGATTTTCCTCAGTCTACTATATTCAGTGCAGTCTTGAAGTATGTGTTCAGCAGTCTGGGGTGCCTGTCCACATGTACAAGTAGTTGATGTGCCGATCTTGAATTTTGTATACATGTGACTATGGAGTCGATTGTGTCCTGAGTAGTATACCAGGAAGGATTTGGATATATCATTTAGGCGTAAATTAACAAAGATATATAAGAGGCGCCTTTAGCGCCTAATGTACACGAGAGACAAGGGGAGTTAACCATGACTGCTCGTGTCGGGATGTTGACCTCTAGTCCCGGTGACCCCGGAAGTGACCTGTTTATGTCTGCTTTGTGCTGACTTTGGCGTTCTTCATGTACTTGCTCGATAGTGATAGGTTAGTAGATTATACAACATCAATAAAAAAACGATCAATATAAAACAGAAGACGAAGATATATTTTATTCTTTTATTATCTCAATAGGTGTATAACATACAGTGGATATTATATAAACATATTTAGTACACTGAGTAAATATATAGTACAGGGATAACATTTATTTATAGCTATGTAGTTGGGTGTCTGCTTAGCGTTGTACCATAAATGAAGCATAAGGGTGAAACAGTTAGAGATTACTGGGTAGTCTAAGCTGGTAGTGTAAATATGTTCCTCTGTGTTAGTGGTTCGCTATCTCTCTCGCTCTCTCTCTCTCTCTCGCCCTCTCTCTCTCTCTCTACTATTCCAACCTAGATTTCCCTCCATTGAAACACTTACTCATTCTCTCCATTTATCCCTATCATCACGCCTTCCTTTTCTCTCTCGCTTTCTCCCCTATCCTCTCTTAGACTTCTAACCTATCACTCCACCCTCCGCCTCTCTCTTTAGCTCCCCCGCCCTCCCTCATATTTTTAGCGTCCCTCCTATTGTAACACTTGATTATTCTCACCATTAATACATAGCATCTCGCCTTCTTTCTCATAGGCTTCTTTCTCTCTCGCTCTCTCTCTTCTAACCCCTACTAGACTTCTCTCCTACCATTCCACCTTTCTTCCTCTCTCTCTCTCTCTCTCTCTCTCTTCTCTCTCTCTCTCTCTCTCTCTCTCTCTACTATTCCAGCCTAGATTTCCCTCCATTGAAACACTTACTCATTCTCTCCATTTATCCCTAGCATCGCACCTTCCTTCTCTCTCTCTCTCTCTCTCTCTCTCTCACTTTCTCCCCTATCCTCTCTTAGACTTCTAACCTATCAGTCCACCCTCCGCCTCTCCATTTAGCTCCCCCTCCCTCCCTCATATTTTTAACGTCCCTCCTATTGTAACACTTGATTATTCTCACCATTAATACATAGCATCTCGCCTTCTTTCTCATACGCTTCTCTCTCTCTCGCTCTCTCTATCTCTCTCTCTCTCTCTCTCGCTCTTCTAACCCCTACTAGACTTCTCTCCTACCATTCCACCTTTCTTCCCCTCTCTCTCTCTCTCTCTCTTTCTCTCTACCTCGCCTAGCGTTCCGCCTTCATTCGTATTTTTACCTTACCACCAGTGTAACACATTAATAACATTGAATATCAATTACAAAAAGACTTGAAATATCTACTTTTTAAAGAACCAATAAGATAAACATATGAAAAACGAAGGAATAATACACTCGACAAGGCTTAACAGACGTACTTTATACACATCACCATTAATACAACTGAAATTCCTTTAATGATAACCTATCACATCGTTATGAGCTAAGAGAAAAACAGAAAAAAAATTCAACTTACACCGTAAAATATTCCACTACAACACAGACCGCTAGACTGAACAGTACTACGAAAATAAACGTCCGTGAATCAAGCGCTTATAACACGAAGTCTCACATCCGACTAGTTTAAATATAATCTGGTAAATAAAATTTGGACGATACTATTCCACCCTCGACTAATATCTAGGTTAACCAATCAGAGAAGAAGATTTCTATCGGACACCCATCAACGAAATGACTGACCTCTGGATTAACTAATCGGAGAAGAGGATTACTGTTATCGTGATAACTGACCTCATTTTCAACTTGAAGTGCTGTCGAGTCTGATGGATGGGTTACTTTAAATCGATTCGGCCCCTGATACAATCCACCTAGCGGGTCAATGGTGGGGGAAATAATACAAGTGGCGGGTTACTTGAACGCGTTTTGACCCCTGCTGCAATACCAGGAGTTCCATGACAGTTATAAATAGTTGGATACAACAAGCAGGAAGTTATATTAAGGACAGAAATCTAGCAGGCAATGGCAGAAACCTAAGAGGCAAGGACAGAAAACTAGGGGGGGGGGTCGTGGTTCGTGGTTCGGTAAGTCCGTGGTTCGTTAAGTCCGTGGTTCGTGGGGTTGTGGTTCGTGGTTCGTTAGTTGATGGTTCGTTAAGTCCGTGGTTCGTGGGGTTGTGGTTCGTGGTTCGTTAGTTGATGGTTCGTTAAGTCCATGGTTCGTAAGGGTTGTGGTTCGCGGTTCGTGAGTTGATGGTTCGTTAAGTTCGTGGTTTGTTAAGTTCGTTGTTCGTGAGTTTTTGGTTCGTTAGTTGATGGTTCGTTAAGTCCGTGGTTCGTGAGGTTGTGGTTCGTGGTTCGTTAGTTGATGGTTCGTTAAGTCCATAGTTCATAGGGGTTGTGGTTCGCGGTTCGTGAGTTGAGGGTTCGTTAAGTCCGTGGTTCGTGGGGTTGTGGTTCGTGGTTCGTTAGTTCGTTAAGTCCATGGTTCGTAGGGGTTGTGGTTCGCGGTTCGTGAGTTGAGGGTTCGTTAAGTCCGTGGTTCGTGGGTTTGTGGTTCGTGGTTCGTTAGTTGATGGTTCGTTAAATCCATGGTTCGTGGGGTTGTGGTTTATTAAGTTTGTAGTTTGTTAAGTGCGTGGTTCGAGAGGTCGTGGGCAAGGGCAGAAACCTAAGAGGCAAGGGCAGAAACCTAGGAGGCAAGGTCAGAAACCTAGGAGGCAAGGGCAGAAACCTAGGAGGCAAGGGCAGAAACCTAAGAGGCAAAGACAGAAACCTAGGAGGCAAGGTCAGAAACCTAGGAGGCAAGGGCAGAAACCTAGGAAGCAAAGGCTGAAAAACACTCGTACTGACTAAGGCTTCCAAGGTGTATTTGATTGTCGCCCTATTTTTGTCTGTATAACCTAATATATCACTTTCATTTAATCTATCGATAAACGTTTCAAAGTCATTTCTGTTGTTAACTAACAAGGGTTTGTCTAATCCTGTCGCGTTATTTGAGCTTGTGTGTGAAAGTAACGCAGCCAAATAGAACTGACCTCTGAGGCAATACCGGATGTGTTACTAAAAAGATTTTGACGTATGATGGCAATTTTATGAGTTTACCCCCTGATCATTTTTTAGGGATACGCCCATGCAATCGGTAAAAATAGTAAATTTTCACTCTAGGCATACCCCAAACAATATTTTAGACATCCCCATTGCAAAAATTTACATTAAAAACCACTTTTAGGATTTTACCCCCATATCATTTTTTTAGGGTTACGCCCATGGAATCGATAAAAAGCGTTAATTTAGCACGCAGGCTTACCTAAAACTTTATTTTAGACATCCCCACACCAAAAATTTACTTAAAAATCACTTTTGAAATTGGTACCCCCTTACCATTTTTTAGGGTTACGCCCATGGAATTGATAAAAATCGTAATTTTAGCACGTAGGCTTACTTAAAACTTTATTTTAGACATCCCCACACCAAAAATTAACTTAAAAATCACTTTTGAAATTGTAACCCCCCTTACCATTTTTTAGGGTTACGCCCCTGAAATCGATAAAAAATTAGAGGAAAGTGGTTTTTGAGCCGTGCATACTACGCAGATGTATCGTGCAGCACGATCGACGAGATTGAGCTCCACGATACCTGCATGAAATGTTAAAATCCTTGCTCTAAACCCCCTTCCTTACTACTATTTTTGTTGTTGTTTTTTTTGTTGGAATTTGATATGTAGGGGTGTCAAATGTTATGTTTGGGGTATGCCTTGAGATTATATTTCAATTTTTTTATCGAGTGCACGTGCTGCATCGTACATCTGCGTAGTATGAACGGCTCAAAAACCACTATACCACTACTAGTTTTTTGTTGTTTTTTTTGTTGGAATTTGATATGTAGGGGTGTCAAATATTATGTTTGGGGTATGCCTTGAGGTTATATTTCAATTTTTTTATCGAGTGCACGTGCTGCATCGTACATCTGCGTAGTATGAACGGCTCAAAAACCACTATACCACTACTAGTTTTTTGTTGTTTTTTTTGTTGGAATTTGATATGTAGGGGTGTCAAATATTATGTTTGGGTTATGCCTTGAGGTTATATTTCAATTTTTTATCGATTTCAGGGGCGTAACCCTAAAAAATGGTAAGGGGGTTACAATTTCAAAAGTGATTTTTAAGTTAATTTTTGGTGTGGGGATGTCTAAAATAAAGTTTTAAGTAAGCCTACGTGCTAAAATTACGATTCTTATCAATTCCATGGGCGTAACCCTAAAAAATGGTAAGGGGGTAACAATATCAAATGTGATTTTTAAGTAAATTTTTGGTGTGGGGATGTCTAAAATAAAGTTTTAGGTAAGCCTGCGTGCTAAATTAACGCTTTTTATCGATTCCATGGGCGTAACCCTAAAAAAAATGATAAGGGGGTAAAATCCTAAAAGTGGTTTTTAATGTAAATTTTTGCAATGGGGATGTCTAAAATAGAGTTTGGGGTATGCCTAGAGTGAAAATTTACTATTTTTACCGATTGCATGGACGTATCCCTAAAAAATGATCAGGGGGTAAACTCATAAAATTGCCATCATACGTCAAAATCTTTTTAGTAACACATCCGGTATTGCCTCAGAGGTCAGTTCTATTTGGCTGCGTTACTTTCACACACAAGCTCAAATAACGCGACAGGATTAGACAAACCCTTGTTAGTTAACAACAGAAATGACTTTGAAACGTTTATCGATAGATTAAATGAAAGTGATATATTAGGTTATACAGACAAAAATAGGGCGACAATCAAATACACCTTGGAAGCCTTAGTCAGTACGAGTGTTTTTCAGCCTTTGCTTCCTAGGTTTCTGCCCTTGCCTCCTAGGTTTCTGACCTTGCCTCCTAGGTTTCTGTCTTTGCCTCTTAGGTTTCTGCCCTTGCCTCCTAGGTTTCTGCCCTTGCCTCCTAGGTTTCTGACCTTGCCTCCTAGGTTTCTGCCCTTGCCTCTTAGGTTTCTGCCCTTGCCCACGACCTCTCGAACCAAGCACTTAACAAACTACAAACTTAATAACCACAACCCCACGAACCATGGATTTAACGAACCATCAACTAACGAACCACGAACCACAACCCCACGAACCACGGACTTAACGAACCCTCAACTCACGAACCGCGAACCACAACCCCTATGAACTATGGACTTAACGAACCATCAACTAACGAACCACGAACCACAACCCCACGAACCACGGACTTAACGAACCATCAACTAACGAACCACAAACTCACGAACAACGAACTTAACAAACCACGAACTTAACGAACCATCAACTCACGAACCGCGAACCACAACCCCTACGAACCATGGACTTAACGAACCATCAACTAACGAACCACGAACCACAACCCCACGAACCACGGACTTAACGAACCATCAACTAACGAACCACGAACCACAACCCCACGAACCACGGACTTAACGAACCACGGACTTACCGAACCACGAACCACGACCCCCCCCCTAGTTTTCTGCCCTTGCCTCTTAGGTTTCTGCCATTGCCTGCTAGATTTCTGTCCTTAATATAACTTCCTGCTTGTTGTATCCAACTATTTATAACTGTCATGGAACTCCTGGTATTGCAGCAGGGGTCAAAACGCGTTCAAGTACCCCGCCACTTGTATTATTTCCCCCACCATTGACCCGCTAGGTGGATTGTATCAGGGGCCGAATCGATTTAAAGTAACCCATCCATCAGACTCGACAGCACTTCAAGTTGAAAATGAGGTCAGTTATCACGATAACAGTAATCCTCTTCTCCGATTAGTTAATCCAGAGGTCAGTCATTTCGTTGATGGGTGTCCGATAGAAATCTTCTTCTCTGATTGGTTAACCTAGATATTAGTCGAGGGTGGAATAGTATCGTCCAAATTTTATTTACCAGATTATATTTAAACTAGTCGGATGTGAGACTTCGTGTTATAAGCGCTTGATTCACGGACGTTTATTTTCGTAGTACTGTTCAGTCTAGCGGTCTGTGTTGTAGTGGAATATTTTACGGTGTAAGTTGAATTTTTTTTCTGTTTTTCTCTTAGCTCATAACGATGTGATAGGTTATCATTAAAGGAATTTCAGTTGTATTAATGGTGATGTGTATAAAGTACGTCTGTTAAGCCTTGTCGAGTGTATTATTCCTTCGTTTTTCATATGTTTATCTTATTGGTTCTTTAAAAAGTAGATATTTCAAGTCTTTTTGTAATTGATATTCAATGTTATTAATGTGTTACACTGGTGGTAAGGTAAAAATACGAATGAAGGCGGAACGCTAGGCGAGGTAGAAAGAAAGAGAGAGAGAGAGAGAGAGAGAGAGAGAGAGAGGAAGAAAGGTGGAATGGTAGGAGAGAAGTCTAGTAGGGGTTAGAAGAGCGAGAGAGAGAGAGAGAGAGAGAGAGAGAGAGAGATAGAGAGAGCGAGAGAGAGAGAGCGAGAGAGAGAGAGAAGCGTATGAGAAAGAAGGCGAGATGCTATGTATTAATGGTGAGAATAATCAAGTGTTACAATAGGAGGGACGCTAAAAATATGAGGGAGGGCGGGGGAGCTAAAGGGAGAGGCGGAGGGTGGACTGATAGGTTAGAAGTCTAAGAGAGGATAGGGGAGAAAGCGAGAGAGAGGGAGAGAGAGAGAGAGAGAGAAGGAAGGCGCGATGCTAGGGATAAATGGAGAGAATGAGTAAGTGTTTCAATGGAGGGAAATCTAGGCTGGAATAGTAGAGAGAGAGAGAGAGAGAGAGAAAAAGAGGGCAAGAGAGAGAGAGAGAGAGAGATAGCGAACCACTAACACCGAGGAACATATTTACACTACCAGCTTAGACTAACCAGTAATCTCTAACTGAGAGAGAGAGGAAGAAAGGTGGAATGGTAGGAGAGAAGTCTAGTAGGGGTTAGAAGAGAGAGAGCGAGAGAGAGAGAAGCCTATGAGAAAGAAGGCGAGATGCTATGTATTAATGGTGAGAATAATCAAGTGTTACAATAGGAGGGACGCTAAAAATATGAGGGAGGGCGGGGGAGCTAAAGAGAGAGGCGGAGGGTGGAGTGATAGGTTAGAAGTCTAAGAGAGGATAGGGGAGAAAGCGAGAGAGAAAAGGAAGGCGCGATGATAGGGATAAATGGAGAGAATGAGTAAGTGTTTCAATGGAGGGAAATCTAGGCTGGAATAGTAGAGAGAGAGAGAGAGAGAGAGAGAGAGGGCGAGAGAGAGAGAGAGAGAGCGAGAGAGATAGCGAACCACTAACACAGAGGAACATATTTACACTATCAGCTTAGACTACCCAGTAATCTCTAACTGTTTCACCCTTATGCTTAATTTATGGTACAACGCTAAGCAGACACCCAACTACATAGCTATAAATAAATGTTATCCCTGTACTATATATTTACTCAGTGTACTAAATATGTTTGTAATGTTATATAATATCCACTGTATGTTATACACCTATTGAGATAATAAAAGAATAAAATATATCTTCGTCTTCTGTTTTATATTGATCGTTTTTTTATTGATGTTGTATGATCTACTAACCTATCACTATCGAGCAAGTACATGAAGAACGCCAAAGTCAGCACAAAGCAGACATAAACAGGTCACTTCCGGGGTCACCGGGACTAGAGGTCAACATCCCGACACGAGCAGTCATGGTTAACTCCCCTTGTCTCTCGTGTACATTAGGCGCTAAAGGCGCCTCTTATATATCTTTGTTAATTTACGCCTAAATGAAATCCACATCCTTCCTGGTATACTACTGTCCTGTTCTTAGGCGTATAATGATAACTTGTTCATATCTATTCATATTATGAAAGGCATCCTGATTTGGGGCTTGTGGTCCTCTGATTGATTTGATTATCTGTTTCTTATGATGGTATGTAACTGGTGTATCTAGTTGTGTGCCTGTTGAACCTTCCTTTGCCAACTGATCTGCTTTCTCATTTCCTGGTATTCCACAGTGAGACGGGATCCACTGCAGGGCAACCCTGTGGTGCTTGCAGAGTTCAGTCAATAAGGTCTGCAGATGTGGTAATTTTCTGGATTGTAGTGCCTGGAGTACTGATCTTGCATCTGTCAAAAACACTACAGGCTGTGGGCTAAGATTACTGTTCAGCAGTTTTTCAATTGCCAACTTTATTGCTTGTATTTCTGCATCATAATTGTGACAATATTTCCCTGTTGCTATTTTATTCATATCCCTAGTGTTATTTGGGTATTCTATATATGCACCTGCTCCCCCATTCTTTACTGCATTCTTGTGCTGATCCATCTGTGTACACACGGATCCATAGGTCTTGTGGGTATTCTTCATCCAGGAAACTGAGAGTTATTGTTTTTCGCTGTAGACTATTTTGTTCCTCTTTGTCATCTATTCCTTTCACTTCTGTCCGTATTTGAACTGATAATCCTGATTCATCTGTCCAGGGAGTCTGTTCTGGTATGGTCAGTAGGGGGGTTAACAACTCTTGGCATGTCTGGTGTTTGTCTACTAATACGCTTGGCTTGGTGGATAAAGCTGCTTCTCTTAAGTCGTCCCAATGCAAGATTTTGGAATCTGTCCTTCATTGGATGTCTCGGCATGCATACAAAACTTGAAGTGTTATGTACGGATCCGGAGATTGGACTATCTAGACAATGCGGGAGGAAAGGCTTTTTGAATGTGTTACCTTGGCAAGATGGTGGATATCGGGTGACAGGGCAGGTTAAACGGCATCTTGCAACCAGCCCGGCTCCCATCCATGGTGTCAACACTTATAGGAGTCAGATATTGTGATGGCTGTGTCATGTGAGAGAACTCAACGGCATTAGTGTTGCCAAGCAATTTTGGTTTGGAGAATCTGGGGACGGCAAAAGACCAATGGGCAGACCATTGCTGAAGTATGACGATGTTTGCAGGGCTTCATTGGAAGAATTATCTATCAGGGACAGAGAATTGGAGAGTCTAGCGTTGAAGCGTAACACGCGGAGAACAAAAATAAAAACGACACAGCAACATTCGAGTAAGTTATGATGTTGGTATAGAAAGACAAGGGGCGCGGGCGAGGAAGATAAGGCCTGACACCACAGGTGGATCTTGCTCTGTCTGTGGAGGGACACTGTTGTCCAGTGTTGGACAATTCCGTCAGCTTGAGTATCAGCACCCAGCTTGAGACACTCATATGTTAGTAAACATACTACGTGCTACTTGTCTCTAATGTGTTGCCCCCTGTAGGATAACCTTTCTGTCACTGTTAACAGCAATAACAATTTGTAGAACAACCTCTCAGTGTTTGAATTGTTATCTCTTAACTAGGATAACAAGAACTTAGTATCTCCATAGACACATGTAGCGGTAAAAAAGGAAAATAGGAAGGAGAAGAAGGCGAAGAAATTAAGGCTACTTTCTGACACATTCTCTTAGATAGCATTTTTTGTATTAATGAAGACGGACAATGCCCAATATAACTGCGATCTCCTTTCTGGTTAAACAGCAAGATCTAAGCACAGCGGACACGTTCCATAGCTCCAGCGAAAAAGATATTGTATAAGTATGAATTATACATGCGTTAACATTGACATTATTCTTTATCTAACTTCCAGCCAAACAATAAGGCAGACAGTTACACCACACAGGAACACATTGACGGGCTGAGCTACTACAGAACGACATGCAGTGCGTCTCTAAATAAGCCATCAGGGGTGAATAACTTCATGGTGTCAGTATGTCCCGATGTACCAGGAATAGACATGACCCAGCCATCTCCTGTAAAAACAGGAAGCATTAATGTCGCTGTGGGTAAGAAATGATACCTCCTCAATTAATTAATCCCTTTTTAAAATAACAATAATTGATTTTATCATGATCCTCTAGATTTGTAGATAAAATAAATTTAAAAAGTAGCTCTATAATAATTGTTTATAAGTTTGCATACGCCATTCTGCTCTCAGTTCCACAGTGTATCTAGTTCTCTCTATCCGTTATTAATATGGTGAAAAAAAGGAGAAAAAAAAGATACAAACAGATCAAGTTCGATTACCGCATTACGGATGGTATCCCATGACGTTTCCATAAAAAATGTCTTAAATCAGTGGGAGAAAAAAACTGTCAAAATATGGTCAATAATTTAATGACATCAAACAAATACAGCTTTTGATAAATGAAAAATATAACTAGTAAATATGTGTTTAACATATGTTTTTGTTGATCCAGAAGCGTGTGAGCTGAGCGCCTTCGGTTGCCTACTTAACATATATTTACTGAATACAACAACATCTATAATGAACTCACTAGGAAATGATATCAGTGTGATCTGAGTGGCTATATCTGTTAATGATATCAGTGTAATCTGAGTGGCTATATCTGTTAATGATATCAGTGTAATCTGTGTGGCTATATCTGCTAATGATATTTGCAACCAGAGTGTATTTAATAATAAGGAAAGAAATACACGGCATAAAAAAAAATCAGTAGATGGTGAAAATGGGGAACACGAAGAATTTTATTAAATAAACCTTCTAAGAGAGGGTCACTTGCTGAATGTGTGATACCTATAGCAGCAATAAGAAAAGATAGAGAAGCTTCTAAGAGAGGGTCACTTGTTGAATGTGTGATACCTATAGCAGCAATAAGAAAAGATAGAGAAGCTTCTAAGAGACGGTCACTTGTTGAATGTGTGATACCTATAGCAGCAATAAGAAAAGATAGAGAAGCTTCTAAGAGAGGGTCACTTGTTGAATGTGTGATACCTATAGCAGCAATAAGAAAAGATAGAGAAGCTTCAAAGAGAGGGTCACTTGTTGAATGTGTGATACCTATAGCAGCAATAAGAAAAGATAGAGAAGCTTCTAAGAGACGGTCACTTGTTGAATGTGTGATACCTATAGCAGCAATAAGAAAAGATAGAGAAGCTTCTAACAGAGGGTCACTTGTTGAATGTGTGATACCTATAGCAGCAATAAGAAAAGATAGAGAAGGTTCTAAGAGAGGGTCACTTGCTGAATGTGTGATATCTATAGCAGCAATAAGAAAATATAGAGAAGGTTCTAAGAGAGGGTCACTTGCTGAATGTGTGATATCTATAGCAGCAATAAGAAAATATAGAGAAGGTTCTAAGAGAGGGTCACTTGTTGAATGTGTGATACCTATAGCAGCAATAAGAAAATATAGAGAAGGTTCTAAGAGACGGTCACTTGCTGAATGTGTGATACCTATAGCAGCAATAAGAAAAGAGAGAAGCTTCTAAGAGAGGGTCACTTGTTGAATGTGTGATACCTATAGCAGCAATAAGAAAAGATAGAGAAGGTTCTAAGAGACGGTCACTTGCTGAATGTGTGATATCTATAGCAGCAATAAGAAAATATAGAGAAGGTTCTAAGAGACGGTCACTTGTTGAATGTGTGATATCTATAGCAGCAATAAGAAAATATAGAGAAGGTTCTAAGAGACGGTCACTTGTTGAATGTGTGATATCTATAGCAGCAACAAGAAAATATAGAGAAGGTTCTAAGAGAGGGTCACTTGTTGAATGTGTGATATCTATAGCAGCAACAAGAAAATATAGAGAAGGCTCTAAGAGAGGGTCACTTGTTGAATGTGTGATACCTATAGCAGCAACAAGAAAATATAGAGAAGGTTCTAAGAGAGGGTCACTTGTTGAATGTGTGATATCTATAGCAGCAATGGAAAAATATAGAGAAGGTTCTAAGAGAGGGTCACTTGTTGAATGTGTGATATCTATAGCAGCAACAAGAAAATATAGAGAAGGTTCTAAGAGAGGGTCACTTGTTGAATGTGTGATATCTATAGCAGCAATGGAAAAATATAGAGAAGGTTCTAAGAGAGGGTCACTTGTTGAATGTGTGATACCTATAGCAGCAACAAGAAAATATAGAGAAGGTTCTAAGAGACGGTCACTTTTTGAATGTGTGATACCTATAGCAGCATTAAGAAAATATAGAGAAGGTTCTAAGAGACGGTCACTTGTTGAATGTGTGATACCTATAGCAGCAATAAGAAAATATAGAGAAGGTTCTAAGAGACGGTCACTTGTTGAATGTGTGATACCTATAGCAGCATTAAGAAAATATAGAGAAGGTTCTAAGAGAGGGTCACTTGCTGAATGTGTGATACCTATAGCAGCAACAAGAAAATATAGAGAATGTTCTAAGAGACGGTCACTTGCTGAATGTGTGATATCTATAGCAGCAACAAGAAAATATAGAGAAGGTTCTAAGAGACGGTCACTTGCTGAATGTGTGATATCTATAGCAGCAACAAGAAAATATAGAGAAGGTTCTAAGAGACGGTCACTTGCTGAATGTGTGATATCTATAGCAGCAACAAGAAAATATAGAGAAGGTTCTAAGAGACGGTCACTTGCTGAATGTGTGATATCTATAGCAGCAACAAGAAAATATAGAGAAGGTTCTAAGAGACGGTCACTTGTTGAATGTGTGATACCTATAGCAGCATTAAGAAAATATAGAGAATGTTCTAAGAGACGGTCACTTGTTGAATGTGTGATACCTATAGCAGCAATAAGAAAATATAGAGAAGGTTATAGTCGAATTACCTGAACATAACCATGTCAGCTCCGAGAACATTACTCTCCACCAGGTTTTGTTTAACCTGAGAGGCAAACGTAGGCAGAAACTCACAAACACTACTTGTCATTGGTGGACTCGGACACGTGACCAAAGATTATAAATAGCTGAGCACAGGAGGAGAATGATTTTACGATTAGATTAGCTGCAAGTTGATTCAATGATTTTGCGATTAGATTAGCTCCAAGTTGATTCAATGATTTTGCGATTAGATTAGCTCCAAGTTGATTCAATGATTTTGCGATTAGATTAGCTCCAAGTTGATTCAATGATTTTGCTATTAGATTAGCTCCAAGTTGATTCAATGATTTTGCGATTAGATTAGCTGCAAGTTGATTCAATGATTTTGTGATTAGGTTAGCTGCAAGTTGATTCAATGATGATTCGTTTTCAGAATTCTACACTAGAGTCCACTAAACAAGAGAGAAACAGTGCGAATATAGTATCATGAGATAAGAGTCTAGTTGATCAAGAAGTGAGTTAGAGTTAGCTAAATGCAGTCTTGAGGAATATCATGCAAGCTCCTAGTGATCAGTGATGCAGAGTCGTCTAGATAAATAGAGATGTGTGAATAATATACATGGGGACAATCAAAGGCTAGGGAAAGCGAACCTGAATCAAATGCTGGCTGAAATCGGATGCACTGGGCCACTGGCGCAGAACACAGTGCAACGTTTTTAACGGGTGTTCAATCAGAGTGGATCTGGCAGACTCTAATTGTGATGTTCTGTTTGTAACACACCTAACCCGACAGCTGAGTTCTTGTGAGGAGCTGGAATCCTACTCTGATTGGGTCCTGATCGCAGAGAGAGAGAGAGAGAGAGAGAGAGAATAATATTCAACAAGTTGTACATAGAAGGTAGATGATAACTAGATAGAAAAATAGACAGTGTACTATAATATTTTATCAGAATATATAACAATCACATTCCAGCTCTATGAGTTAAATGTTGTACAACCAGACACTGTATTCCCTAGTACAGCCGTGATATAGTTCAAATAACTCAAGCTGCTACTAATAAATAAGCTTCAATGTCTCTGGAGGTCAAACCTACTACAACCGTACAACGGCATCTATCGACCTTTCACCTTTCACTGTGTATGAATTCTATGTAGACTATTTCAGCAAACAGCTCTGCGTTGCCATGACAACAGAAGAAGAACTAATAAGATGAGATTCTTTCTCTTTGTCGAAACATATAGAAATGAAGCCAATAGGCAGCAGACCTAATACGTGCCTCTTGTAATAATCACTTCGCTAAGTCTTAATTACAAATTAAAAAAACTTGAAAAAAAAAAACTGCAATAGATGTTAATTAACAGAGAAACTGTTTTTCTCATAACTTATAATGTAAATAGCGAAGAAAGACATTATGATGCAATTATAATTATCTTAATTTAGGACAATAATTGAAGGAACTATTTTATATAGCGTAAATTACTGTCATGTGTATGTGGAAAATCATGAGGTTAAAGGTCAACCTTAGAGTTCGGTCTCATGTCCTGGCCTTCTTAAGTTTGGAACCCACCGTTCACAGCTGTGTAGTAGTAAATCATTTATCTGCAGCAACAAAAACGAAGGTGAATTTATTAGAATTATGTTTTCACACATTTTTCGTTGTTGTTTTTAACATATTAAATCGATATTTGCTCGATATAAAAGACGTCATAAAGATATCCTTAATCAATAACGAATTAAAGAGATTTCAAACGGATACAGCCGCACTTTAAGAGAGACAACCCCCCCCCACCCCCTCCCCGCTTTGGTAAAGCTTCACCCACCTTCGTCCTTACTTCTAGGCTCGTTCGACACAACAAACTGTTAACTAAAACAGTGGCAGCAGTTTACAACGCTCATATCATGCGTATCTTTCTGTATGGTAGCGAATCATAGACAACATATGCAAAACAAGAGAAAAGGCTAAATGGATTCCATATGTAATATCAGCGCTGTATTCTAAGTATCGTCTGAAAGGACAAAGTGACAAACATGGAGGTCTTCACTCGCACAAACCTCCCGAACATCTACACGCTGCTCAAACATTGTAGGTTACGCTGGCTTGGCCATTTACACCTTATGGAAGACCTCATACCAAATGGTATACTTTATGGACAACTAGCAGATGGCAAAAGAACTAGGGGGAGGGGGGGCCCTAAAACTTCGATTTAAAATCATTATCAAGTACCGTGCCTGCTGACGTGGTAACCGGAGATGTAAGGATGTAGGGAAATAATGGAGTTAGGGACAGTGTAAGGAGAATTGAAAGAACCATGGTATGTGCGAGGAAAGTGACATTCACGGGATGATTGGTGAACTGTTTGTTAGGGTGAGTAAAGATGGGAAAGTCTCGTGATTATGGGGACTGGTGAGAAGCACGGAAGAGTATATAGACTTCAGGGAAGTATTATGTGAGATAGAGGCTATGACGTGAAGAGAATTCATTGCCTGTAAATTACTTAGGTAGTTTTTGAATGGATGAGGCACGAGGTACTTAAGGCTGTGCAGCGAGTTTCACAGGGGAAAAATTACATGGAAACTAAGTAACTAGGGAGACACAGTTGAGCTAAATTAGTAGGACCGAGCAAACGCTCTTTTAATGAGAAGTGATTTGGCGTATGATGAGAGTGCCTTTAGAGCGAGCACCGAGAGTCGTATTTCCTTAGCATTTACTTTGATATACGAGCGGTAATGCCAGTCCGTTGTGCTTGTTTTTATATTGATGCATTACTGTATGTTGGACTATGCAAATAAAATCTTTCTATTCTTTTATACGAGAGCCTTGCGTGTGCAAGCTATTTCGTGTAGACAAGTGTGCTGTATTCCAACACAACGCGAAGTAAGCAGCTTTGACTGTCTACACCAACGACTGAGCACAGTCATTGAAGAAAAGAGCGAGCGGCCAAGGTGAAATTAAATCATCAAAACAAAGAATGTCTACATATTCGACATTTGGAGCCCTCTACATATTAGACCTCCACATATATGAGCCCTCTACATATTAGACCTCCACATATATGAGCACTCTACATATTAGACCTCCACATACATGAGCACTCTACATATAGTGTTCTGTTACATAATGGTGCTGGGTAAAGGTGGAGCAATCTACACAACTATGACTGACGGAGGCTACTAATACAACTATGACTAACGGTGGCTGCTACTACTACTCTGGCTGACGGAGGCTGTTAATAGAACTATGACTGACAGAGGCTGCTGCTACAACTGTGATTGACGGAGGCTTCTACTACTACATGTCTTACTGATGGAGGCTGCTACTACTATATGTCTGACTGACGGAGGCTGCTGCTGCTATATGTCTGACTGACGGAGGCTGCTACTACAACTATGACGGAGGCTGCTGCTACTATATGTCTGACTGACGGAGGCTGCTACTACAACTATGACTGACGGAGGCTGCTACTACTATATGTCTGACTGACGGAGGCTGCTACTACTACTATGACTGACGGAGGCTGCTACTACAACTATGACTGACGGAGGCTGCTGCTACTATATGTCTGACTGACGGAGGCTGCTACTACAACTATGACGGAGGCTGCTACTACTACATGTCTGACTAACGGAGGCTGCTACTACAACTATGACGGAGGCTGCTACTACAACTGTGACGGAGGCTGCTACTACTATATGTCTGACTGACGGAGGCTGCTAGTACAACTATGACGGAGGCTGCTAGTACTATATGTGTGACTGACGGAGGCTGCTACTGCTACTATGACGGAGGCTGCTAATACTATATGTCTGACTGACGGAGGCTGCTAATACTATATGTATGACTGACGGAGGTTGCTAATACTATATGTCTGCCTGACGGAGGCTGCTACTACAACTATGACGGAGGCTGCTAATACTATATGTCTGACTGACGGAGGTTGCTAATACTATATGTCTGACTGACGGAGGTTGCTACTACAACTATGACGGAGGCTGCTAATACTATATGTCTGACTGACGGAGGTTGCTACTACAACTATGACGGAGGTTGCTAATACTATATGTCTGACTGACGGAGGTTGCTACTACAACTATGACGGAGGTTGCTAATACTATATGTCTGACTGACGGAGGTTGCTACTACAACTATGACGGAGGCTGCTAATACTATATGTCTGACTGACGGAGGTTGCTACTACAACTATGACGGAGGCTGCTAATACTATATGTCTGACTGACGGAGGTTGCTACTACAACTATGACGGAGGCTGCTACTACAACTGTGACGGAGGCTGCTAATACTATATGTCTGACTGACGGAGGTTGCTACTACAACTATGACGGAGGCTGCTAATACTATATGTCTGACTGACGGAGGCTGCTACTACAACTGTGACGGAGGCTGCTAATACTATATGTCTGACTGACGGAGGTTGCTACTACAACTATGACGGAGGCTGCTAATACTATATGTCTGACTGACGGAGGCTGCTACTACAACTATGACGGAGGCTGCTAATACTATATGTCTGACTGACGGAGGTTGCTACTACAACTATGACGGAGGCTGCTACTACAACTGTGACGGAGGCAGCTACTACAACTATGACGGAGGCTTACTACAACTATGATTGACGGTGACTGCTACTACAACTATGATTGACGTGGACTGTTACTACAACTATGATTGACGAAGGCTGCTACTACAACTATGATTGACGGTGACTGCTACTACAACTATGATTGACGGTGACTGCTACTACAACTATGATTGACGTGGACTGTTACTACAACTATGATTGACGAAGGCTGCTACTACAACTATGATTGACGGTGACTGCTACTACAACTATGATTGACGGTGACTGCTACTACAACTATGATTGACGGTGACTGCTACTACAACTATGATTGACGGTGACTGCTACTACAACTATGATTGACGGAGACTGCTACTACAACTATGATTGACGGTGACTGCTACTACAACTATGATTGACGGGGACTGCTACTACAACTATGATTGACGGGGACTGCTACTACAACTATGATTGACGGGGACTGCTACTACAACTATGATTGACGGGGACTGCTAATACAACTATGATTGACGGAGGCTGCTACTGCAACTATGACTGACGGAGGCTGCTACTGCAACTATGACTGACGGAGGCTGCTACTGCAACTATGACTGACGGAGGCTGCTACTGCAACTATGACTGACGGAGGCTGCTACTACTACATGTCTGACTGTCTTAGGCTATTACTACAACTTTTACTGACGGAGGCTGCTACTACTACATGTCTGGATGAAGGAGGCTGCTACTACAACTTTTACTGACTGAGGCTGCTATTACAACTTTTACTGACGGAGGTTGCTACTACAACATTTACTGACGGAGGTTGCTACTACAACTTTTACTGACGGACGCTGCTAATACAACTTTTACTGACTGAGGCTGCTATTACAACTTTTACTGACGGAGGTTGCTACTACAACATTTACTGACGGAGGCTGCTACTACAACTTTTACTGACGGACGCTGCTAATACAACATTTACTGACGGAGGCTGCTACTACAACTTTTTCTGACGGACGCTGCTAATACAACTTTTACTGACTGAGGCTGCTATTACAACTTTTACTGACGGAGGCTGCTATTACAACTTTTACTGACGGAGGCTGCTATTACAACTTTTACTGACGGAGGTTGCTACTACAACATTTACTGACGGAGGCTGCTACTTCTATATGTCTGACTGACTGAGGCTGCTACTACTATATGTCTGACTGACTGAGGATGCTACTACCCGAAAGGGTGTCACACGGTTCAGCTCTTTTCTTGTCTACGTATTTATGGAACATGGTTACATCTTTAATTTTTTTATCATTCGCATTTTAAATATTTTTATCTTTTTGTTATTATTTGTATTTTAAATGAGACAAATCTGTCGATCTGGCAGGATGACCATGTGACCCCCTTACCGTAGAAGATGTCTCTCAGGAGAGGAAGAGAAAGCAGAGCCTGGTGCAGACGCAGAGTAAAATGAAGTGACAACATTAAAAGACCTCTACGAGAACGTCGAATGTCAGTGATTGAAGTTGCTAGAAGAACAAAAACTAGAACTTTATACATCCGTCTAAACCCAGAATGGCATAAATGTTACAATAAAGCGAACAAGAAGATTGAGAAAGACTTTAATTATTTCTGTTTGAAAATTTACAAAAATAAATGAGACACGTTACACAACCTTGCCTCGACTCCCATTAGTGATATATTAGACACCGTATTTTATGATCTCAATGTCGGTTCTTGTTGAAATGTTTCAGAGCCGCCTAAAGACCCACCTCGACTGTACAGTTCCGACAAGCCAATATCTGCTACACAGCTGGAGGTAAGAGAGAACCAAACGGTGACCATTAAATGTGAAATAAGTGGAGGCACACCACAAGTTTACCGAACAATCTTACAGTGTCCGGGACAAGGAGTAGGACCACCTGGGCACGCTGCCACAATTAGCATTGACGTAAATAGAACTTTTCATGGACAGACGTGTCAGTGTCAGGGAGAACATTTGAGTGGTAAAACAAGAGAGACCTCTGTGGCATTTCTTGTCTTGTGTGAGTAAATACATTTGTTCTTGTTGTCGTCTTCTTTATTGCTTATATGTATTATATTGCTGTATCATGCAATTTGTCACATTTCCAATTGTTTTTGCTAAGAGGAGTGCGTGGTCGTGCGGCGAAATCCACTGTTTCGCTGGCTGAAAAGCCAAAATACGGTGTTTGAATCCCGCGTTACACAGAAAATATTTTTTTCTATCGGGGTGAAATAAAATTCCTGAGTCTCACACGTCGTGACGACTGCTTTGACCTGGCGGCCTTTATCTCTCTGGTCATGTCGCGAGCACCCCTCCTCCCCACCCCGACATACACCAGCATTGGTAATATGTGTCGTAAAGATAGTTGATAAGATTATTATCACTGCACCTCGAACGAAATTATACGTTCTGCGATATACCCCGTTTGAATTATTCTTTCTGCCAGGCAGTATATCAATCAATCAATCAATCAATCAAATCAATCAATCAATCAATCAATCAATCAATCAATCAATCAATCAATCAATCAATCAATCAATCAATCAGTCGATCAGTCGATCAGTCGATCGATCAATCAATTAATTAGTACTATGCTAGTTAGCTTTGGCGAAATGCTACTCCACTTCCAACTGTCTAATGTTTAAAGTTCATCTAATCATATATACTAGTCTCCACCGATTGTGTCATATAAATAACACGACAAGAATCCCACTCTACGCCACCACCATTCCTCTTCCTTTCTTTCCTTCTATTTTCTTTCGTGATAACTGAATGTTCCAAATTCATGCTATTACGCCACTATGACACCTGTTTGTGAACCTCTCTGTCCACTCATGCCACTCCGACACCTGTTTGTGAACCTCTCTGTCCACTCACACCACTCCGACACATGTTTGAGAACCTCTCTGTCCACTCATGCCACTCCGACACCTGTTTGAGAACCTCTCTGTCCATTCGCGCCACTCCGACACCTGTTTAAGAACCTCTCTGTCCACTCACGCCACTCCGACACCTGTTTGAGAACCTCTCTGTCCACTCACGCCACTCCGACACCTGTTTGAGAACCTCTCTGTCCACTCACACCACTCCGACACCTGTTTGAGAACCTCTCTGTCCACTCGCGCCACTCCGACACCTGTTTGAGAACCTCTCTGTCCACTCATGCCACTCCGACACCTGTTTGAGAACCTCTCTGTCCACTCACGCCACTCCGACACCTGTTTGAGAACCTCTCTGTCCACTCACGCCACTCCGACACCTGTTTGAGAACCTCTCTGTCCACTCACACCACTCCGACACCTGTTTGAGAACCTCTCTGTCCACTCACACCACTCCGACACCTGTTTGAGAACCTCTCTGTCCACTCATGCCACTCCGACACCTGTTTGAGAACCTCTCTGTCCACTCGCGCCATGTTCTTCATATTCCCATCCACGTTGTTTCTATTCTCTGCCACTTCCACGCTGACTGTCCATGTTTCGCATACATTAACCATTCTATCTTACTTCCCTCATTAAATGGCTTCAGATTTGAACGGAGACATAACAATATAGCATACGCTCTATATAGCAAATTGTTGCTGTTGTAGAGTTTCCTGGATGTCTCCACTCCATCATACTCTAGGTCTTCCCCTAGCTCTATACAACTTTATATTTACTATTCCTCAATGTTAGTCCCGCACGAACTTCCGGTCAATATGGTGGATAGGTGACAGTAACCATTAAAGGCTATGTCTGAAAAGTGTTCCTTGTTGCAGCTTCCTCATATTCCAAGTCCGGCTTATTGCAGGAGCTACTGAGTTAAATGCTCTGTGCACACTGTGAGCTGTGCGTTTCATCTGTTTTATTTTCGATATTCCGATTGTTTACGATGAATGATGATATCGTTTAATGGAGAACAGATGGCTGTGTTCACTTTCTGTGCGCTTTCGCCTTATGTCTTTTGGCGTGTGCTGAGACTGCTATGATGGAGACTACAGCTACCTGTCTTTGTTTGGGAGATGAGATAGTAATTTGGATGATTCCACTGGCACGGGCGGTTGAGCAATTATATATTTTAATACGTTTGCAGTGATACCTTCCATAACCAATAACAATAATAATACCCTTATGTGTTGTTGCAGTATATTTCTTCAGTTTAATGTTGGCTGGCAGAAAGGAGAAATTTCTCATAAAATACTAAAAAAAATCTTGTTACTATATTTTTCATGATTCATGACATTAACACTTTACATTCTTATTCTTTTGTTTATTTCAATTTTACCCTTTCCAGCGTTGGTTATAGTATGGCTATGAGGTTACGCAATAAAATATGTACATGTAATTGATTGTCAGAAAAAAAATAGCGAATAGATATTAATTCCATTGATCCTGGAATTGCTTTGTTTTATTTCATTGATAATAATATCACTACCGTCAATGTTTATTTCTCTATTTCCAATATCAAGTTTTTTTTTTTCATCTTTTGCATAGATACCATGTTTTGTATCTTTCGGTGTTTTAACTAAATATACTGTTAAGTAATTTTCTTTCCCAGTAGCTCCTACTGGTGAAATCTTCTTTTCTTCTTCTTTTCTATTTTTCACTGCTACCAAAAAGGTGTCGTGGTTTATATCATTTGTCGTTCTTGTGCTGCTCGAATTGTCTGAATTAGTGATTTTCCTTTGTTGTTACATGTCTCTGTCACTGCCTCTATCCATCTTCTTCAGGGTCTTCCTCTTGGTCTTTTTCCATGCATTCTCGAGAAGAACGCCCTTGATGGTGATTGGTAAGGATTCATTCTGACCAGGTGGCCCAATCATTTAAGTTGTTGTTGTTCTATATATTCTTGGCAGGGTTTTGTTCCTACTATTTTTCTTATGGTTTCGTTTGGTATTCTATCTCTTCTTGTGTTGGTTGTTACTTTTCTCAAGCATCGCATCTCACATATATTGATCTTTCTTAAATGTGATTTAGAAAGGGTCCATGTTTGACTTTCATAGCACAAAGTTGGTATGAAGATGCTATTTATCATTTGTTGTTTAGCTGGCATAGAAATGTTTGGATGTCTTAGCAATGGTGAAAGCTGGTATGTGACAGCATTTGCTTTTTGTATTCTCATGTCAATTTCTCTGTCTAGTTTTCCATCTTCTGTGAACATTGTGCCTAAATACTTGAATTCCTCTACTTGTTTTATTTCTTTGTCTTTGATCTTGATGTTTAATGGGTGTCTTAATTTGCTTATTCTTATAGCCTCTGTTTTTTCTGTGTTAATTTTCATACTGTAGTTACTGGTGAAATAATATTTGGAAATGGTGTAGGTAATTATATAGCTAATTATATAGCTAATTATATAGCTAATTATATAGCTAATTATATAGCTAATTGTTTTGTTATTTCTGATGGCTATGATACTTAGTAATCCTGTTCCTGTTGAAACTCATGAAATAACGAAGGTATGTATCTTGCTGATTAACATTTGTGATGTTCTCCATCTTTGACAACCATATAATAGGACTGACTTAACATTGGAGTTGAACATTTTTATTTTTGTATTTATCCTAACTTCTTTGTATTTCCATATGTATCCCAGTACAACGAATGCTCCTCTTGTTTTTATATCGATATTTTGGTATCATTCTCTGCTTCTCCTTCTCTGCCCCTCCTTCTCTGTCTATATCACTGTCCAGCTATATGTAAGATTTTTACTGGGGATTCTGTAATGACACACTAACTTCCAAAGCATATTTTTGTCTAAACTATATAATGCCTTTTCGTAATCTATGAATCAGATATAAACGGCGGACTGTAGTTCTAAGCTCTGTTCGATTATTATATGTAAGGTAGTTATTTGATCAACACGTGATCTATTTTTTCCTAAATACTCATTGTTCATCTCTCACAATTTTCATGTCCTCTTTTAGTCTCTCCAGAATGATTCTGCTTAATATTTTTCCTGGCACTGATAGTAGCATAATTCCCCTATAATTTGTGCACTCCTGTAAACTTCCTTTCTTTGGTAGTTTGATCATATAACCTTCTCTCCAGTCTTTAGGTATTTCTGCCCTTTCCCATATTTGATCTAATAGATTATGTAGCATCTTGGTAGAGGTGTTAATATCTGGTTTCCTAGTTTCTGAAGGAATTTTACCTGTCCCTGTGGCTTTAGCATTTTTAATAGCTTGATGACTTTCATTTTCTTCCTTTCTTCCATTCTTCCATTTTCTTCACGGTCTCTGCTCTCAGCCATGCCTTATTCTGATGTTCTCTTTTTACCATGGTTTATTCACATGTCTCTTCATATTTCCTTTAACTGTTTCCTATGATCTTCTATATTTACTGTGTGTCTTTCCAGTTGGAAGACATGATTGCTTGTTTTGATACTGTGAGTGTAAATTTATCTTTAATTCCTTGCACTTTACCTGTTCCTCTATGTAATGTTTACATTGTGTAAGGCTGACTTACACTTTTTTTTATTGATACATAGGTGGTCAATTTGATTATCCGTTTTTTTAAATCTGGTGACAACCATGTCTCCTTTTTATTCTTTTATGCTGGAATATTGTTCCTCATTTCATTTTTTTCATCATTTGAGTCATTTAATTGTATTTCTTCATACTATGTGTAGTGGTATTGTTGGTGAATTAGTCTGATGTTTCTTTACTTTCTTATGCTTCTTTCCTCCATCTTCTTTTAAACTTCCATCTGTGTCCCTAACACTCATTTCCTTCTTTTAAACTTCCGAGTCTCTACCACTCCATTACTTATTCTTTTTACCTTTTCTATTCTATCAATTCCATTCTTTTTCCATATCGATCTCTCTCTGTTTCTTTCCTTTCATTGCGTGATCTACTTTTGTTCGTCGTCGAATTATTGAAAAAAAAACCATCAATATCCGACTCTATACTTGTCTCCGATAAAAAAAAAGTTCGTCTTAAAAAATAAAACAGATTAAAAAAATAACTTTACTAAATGAACCCATTAACAAAAATAAATCATTTCTATTCTATTCTCTTTATATAAGAAAAAAAAAAAAAACATAAATATCCGACTCTATAGTTGCATCCAATTAAAAAAAAAAAAACGCCGTTAAAATAAAACTTAAAAAAAAATCTTTAAAAAAAAAAAAAATTTCACAAAAACACATGAGGTCAACAAGGTCATAACAGGTCTCTATATGCCACGAAAATTAGGTCACGGTAGGCCACTGATGTCACGACGCAGATAATAGCAACATTTGAGGCAACATTTGAAGCGACATTCATGCACACAAAAGATCGGCCATCACCACTCACATGGGGGCGTTAAACAGGAGGGGATGTGGTACTCCCAGGGTAACTGTCTGGAAAACGATATCTTAATGAAGAGAGAATTGGAACATTTGACGTTAGGGAGAAACAAAAGGGGGGGGGGGCGTGTTTACAGCATCACGATGAAATAAAAAAGGGGGTGGGGTGGGTTGATAATGGGAGGTGAGAGGGGAATAAGAAATGTTTCGATTTGAAACGAAGATCTCGATCTGGTCGCCTGAACATTTTAGATCCAC
This sequence comes from Megaustenia siamemsis, assembly GCA_032433765.1. NCBI lineage: Eukaryota > Metazoa > Mollusca > Gastropoda > Stylommatophora > Ariophantidae > Megaustenia > Megaustenia siamemsis. The sequence goes on along the minus strand of JAVIAB010000126.1, from coordinate 71,110,199 downwards.
TACCTTGACTTTTTGGTAATTCTGATTTCTGTAACTAGATTGTTTCATTTACTGTGTCATGTACATATTTTCAGCCTCAGCTAAGGTAACATTCTACACCAACGATAAGAGCGATGCTACATCCGAAGTTCAGAAAGATACTTCCATTAAATTTCGATGTACAGCGACTGGCTACCCACAGCCTGTGTTATCACTGCTGCATTATCAAGACGGCAAGAATACCACTATAACAGTAAGTGACACAAGCATCAAATCTTAATTCTGATATTTGAAATGTTTTTGTATTTGATGTAACAGCAAGACCACTTTAGACACACGCACGGACAGTTGCACACATATTAAAAAAAAAAAAAACACACACACGCACGCGCACGCGCACACGCACACAAATGAATGTGTAGATGTTGAATATCAACACGTCTGTCAATGGCGGTACAGCTATGAGGCGGTGACACTTGAGAATGTAACTACAAATAAGTACAAACTGTAACCAACAACTTCTCGTAGAAGCGAGATTTGTCTCCAACTAACCAGCTTGCTGAACAGTCAACTTTAAAAAACAAATTTTTCACTTGAGAAACGAACAGAAAACCTGCATGTTTTAACAGAATAATTTAATATCAAGTCTGAAAACAGGTTAAGTTTGAAACCAAGTACAATAATGGTTTATTGATGATCATGTGGGAGGAACTGCACCTTCGAGTTTTCTAAGATGAAATCCTGACAAGTAACAAAATGTCGATGGGAATGTGTCTATTCTGACATTGGAATTATGACAGAGTGGGCGGGTCTATTCTGACATTGGAATTATGACAGAGTGAAACGCGTCTATTCTGACATTGGAATTATGACAGAGTGGGACGTGTCTATTCTGACATTGGAATTATGACAGAGTGGGGCGGGTCTATTCTGACATTGGAATTATGACAGAGTGTAACGTGTCTGTTCTGACACTGGAATTATGACAGAGTGGAACGTGTCTGTTCTGACAGTGGAATTATGACAGAATGGGACGCCTCTGTTCTGACATTGGAACTATGACAGAGTGGAACGTGTCTATTCTGACATTGGAATTATGACAGAGTGGAATTTGTCTGTTCTGACATTGGAATTATGACAGAGTGGGGCGGGTCTATTCTGACATTGGAATTATGACAGAGTGAAACGTGTCTATTCTGACATTGGAATTATAACAGAGTGGGACTTGTCTATTCTGACATTGAAATTATGACAGAGTGGGACGTGTCTATTCTGACATTGGAATTATAAAAGAGTGGGACGTATCGATTATGACATTGGAATTATGACAGAGTGGAACGTGTCTATTCTGACATTGGAATTATAACAGAGTGGAACGTGTCTATTCTGGCATTGGAATTATGACAGAGTGGAACGTGTCTATTCTGATATTGGAATTATGACAGAGTGGGATGTGTCTATTCTGATATTGGAATTATGACAGAGTGGGGCGGGTCTATTTTGAGATTCGAATTATGACAGAGTTGAGCGCGTCTATTCTGACATTGGAATTATGACAGAGTGGGACGTGTCTATTCCGACATTCGAATTATGACAGAGTGGGGCGGGTTTATTCTGACATTGGAATTATGACAGAGTGGGGCGGGTCTATTCTGACATTGGGACTTTGACAGAGTGGGACGTGTCTATTCTGACATTGAGGTTAATTCAGAGCGGAACGTGTCTATTCTGACATTGAAATTATTTCAGAGTGGAACGTGTCTATTCTGACATTGTAATTAATTCAGAGCGGAACGTGTCTATTCTGACATTGAAATTATGACAGAGTGGGACGTGTCTATTCTGACATTCGAATTATGACAGAGTGGGGCGGGTCTATTCTGACATTGGAATTATGACAGAGTGTAACGTGTCTGTTCTGACACTGGAATTATGACAGAGTGGAACGTGTCTGTTCTGACATTGGAATTATGACTGAATGGGACGCGTCTGTTCTGACATTGGAATTATGACAGAGTGGAACGTGTCTATTCTGACATTGGAATTATGACAGAGTGGAATTTGTCTGTTCTGACATTGGAATTATGACAGAGTTGGACGTGTCTATTCTGACATTGGAGTTATAAACGAGTGGGACGTATCGATTCTGACATTGGAATTATGACAGAGTGGGATGTGTTTATTCTGACATTGGAATTATAACAGAGTGGAACGTGTCTATTCTGGCATTGGAATTATGACAGAGTGGAACGTGTCTATTCTGATATTGGAATTATAACAGAGTATTACGTGTCTATTATGATATTGACATTAATTCAGAGTGGGACGTTTCTATTCTGACATTGGAATTACAAAAGAGTGGGACGTGTTTATTCTGACATTAGAATTATAAAGGAGTGGGTCGTGTCGATTCTGACACTGGATTTGTGACAGAGTGGAACGTGTCTTTTCTGACATTGGAATTATAACAGAGTGGAACGTGTCGATTCTGACATTGGAATTGTGACAGAGTGGAACGTGTCTTTTCTGACATTGGAATTATAACAGAGTGGAACGTGTCTATTCTGACATTGGAATTATAACAGAGTGGAACGTGACTATTCTGACATTGGAATTATAACAGAGTGGAACCTGACTATTCTGACATTGGAATTATTACAGAGTGTAATCTGTTTATTCTGACATTGGAATTATTACAGAGTGTAATCTGTTTATTCTGACATTGGAATTATAACTGTGTGGAACTTGTCTATTCTGACATTGGAATTATGACTGAGTCGAACGTGTCTATTCTGACACTGGAATTATGACAGATTGGGACGTGCCTATTCTGACATTGGAATTATGACAGAGTGGAACTTGTCTATTCTGACATTGGAATTATGACTGAGTCGAACGTGTCTATTCTGACACTGGAATTATGACAGAGTGGAACGTGTCTATTCTGACATTGGAATTATGACAGATTGGAATGTGTCTTTTCTGACATTGGAATTATGATAGAGTGGAACGTGTATATTCTGACATTGGAATTATAACAGATTGGAACGTGTCTATTCTGACATTGGAATTATGACATAGTAAAAACATGGCTATTCTGACATTGGAATTATAACAGAGTGGGACGATTCTGTTCTGACATTGAAATTATTTCAGAGTGGGACGTGTCTATTCTGACAGTGGAATTACAAAAGAGTGGGACGTTTCTATTGTGACATTGGAATTATGACAGGGTAAAAACGTGTCTATTCTGACATTGGAATTATAACAGAGTGGGACTTGTCTATTCTGACATTGAAATTAATTCAGAGTGGGACGTGTCTATTCTGACATTGGAATTATGACAGAGTGGGACGTGTCTATTCTGAAATTGGAATTATAAAAGAGTGGAACGTGACTATTCTGACATTGGAATTATGACAGAGTAGGACGCGTCTATTTTGACATTGGAATTATAACAGAGTGGAACGTGTCTATTCTGATATTGGAATTATGACAGAGTGGAACGTGTCTATTCTGACATTGGAATTATAAAAGAGTGGAACGTGTATATTCTGACATACAAATTATAACAAAGTGGAACGTGTCTATTCTGACATTGGATTTATAACACAGTGGGACGTGTCTATTCTAACATTGCAATTATAACAGAGCGGAACGTATCTATTCTGACATTGGAATTATGACAGAGTTGAACGTGTCTATTGTGACATTGAAATTATAACAGAGTGGAACGTGTCTATTCTGACATTAGAATTATAACAGAGAGGAACGTGTCTATTCTGACATTGGAATTTTGACAGAGTGGGACGTGTCTATTCTGACATTGAAATTAATTCAGAGCGGAACGTGTCTATTCTGACATTGAAATTATTTCAGAGTGGAACGTGTCTATTCTGACATTGTAATTAATTCAGAGCGGAACGTGTCTATTCTGACATTGAAATTATGACAGAGTGGGACGTGTCTATTCTGACATTCGAATTATGACAGAGTGGGGCGGGTCTATTCTGACATTGGAATTATGACAGAGTGTAACGTGTCTGTTCTGACACTGGAATTATGACAGAGTGGAACGTGTCTGTTCTGACATTGGAATTATGACTGAATGGGACGCGTCTGTTCTGACATTGGAATTATGACAGAGTGGAACGTGTCTATTCTGACATTGGAATTATGACAGAGTGGAATTTGTCTGTTCTGACATTGGAATTATGACAGAGTGGAACGTGTCTATTCTGACATTGGAATTAATCCATAGTGGAACGTGTCTATTCTGACATTGGAATTATGACAGAGTGGAACGTGTCTATTCTGACATTGGAATTATAATAGTGGAACGTGTCTATTCTGACATTAGAATTATAAAAGAATGGGACGTGTCTATTCTGATATTGGAATTAATCCATAGTGGAACGTGTCTATTCTGACATTGGAATTATGACAGAGTGGAACGTGTCTATTCTGACATTGGAATTATAACAGAGTGGGACGTGTCTATTCTGACATTGTTATTAATATAGAGTGGAAGTTTCTATTCTGACATTGGAATTATGACCGAGTGGAACGTGTCTATTCTGACATTGGAATTATGACAGATTGGGACGTGTCTATTCTGACATTGGAATTATAACAGAGTGGGACGTGTCTATTCTAACATTGGAATTATAACAGAGTGGGTTGTGTCTATTCTGATATTGGAATTATTACAGAGGGGAACGTGTCTATTCTGATATTGGAATTATGAAAGAGTGGGACGTGTCTATTCTGACACTGGAATTATAACCGAGTGGGTAAGAAATACCCTTGGTGGACCTGTAATATCACCAACTCTATAAATGTGTGTCAAGGTCTCAGGTGATATAAGAAATCAGAGTTGCTGCTAATCTCTAGCGCCAACGAGATATCAATGAACGAAATAAGAAACACTGACTAGTCTTGTATTTCAGGCTGTTGATAAAAGTACCCCGGATCTCACAAACCAATACAGGGAAAGATGAACAAGACACAGGCAAGTTAGTGAAGGAAAAGAAGTCAGTAAACGATGAAAAAGATAAAAAAGAAAGCAGAATAGTAAAGGGAATAAAAAAGGAAACAGAGAAACAAAAAAAAAAAAAACAAAGCGAGAAGAAGAAAAAAATCAGCCAATGCGATTGGAAGAAGATGACGAAAGCGAAGAAACAGATAAAGATTCATAAAAGTTAGAAGAAGAGAAGGAAAAGAAAGAAAGATCCATCACAGTATTATAACATTAACTATTTTGATTTCAATTATAATAATGACAGTCACTAATTGTTTTTTAAGTTATGATATACGTCATATTGAATTGACTAATGCAAGCCTCTTTAATTCGTGTTGGTGAGCAATTACTACTTAGACTTAATAAATAAATGCAGTTAGTTGCCCCTTTAAAATGATATCCCCAAAATAAAATGAGGGAACAAACAGCAGCACTACAAGAAGTTGCTGTTCCCTACTAACATTCTTGCTGCAGCACCACAATAAGTTGCCTGTTCCCTACTAACATTCTTGCAGCAGCACCACAATAAGTTGCCTGTTCCCTACTAACATTCTTGCAGCAGCACCACAATAAGTTGTCTGTTCCCTACTAACATTCTTGCAGCAGCACTACAATAAGTTGTCTGTTCCCTACTAACATTCTTATCGTAACACTGCGATAAGTTGCCTGTTTTCTACTAGCATTCTTACTGCAACACTGCAATAAGTTGCCTGTTCCCTACTAGTATTCTTACCGAAGCACTGCAATAAGTTGCCTGTTTCCTACTAGTATTCTTACCGCAGCACTGTAATAAGTTGCCTGTTCCCTACTAGTATTCTTACAACAGCACTATAATAATTTGCCTGTTCCCTACTAGTATTCTTACCGCAGCACTGTAATAAGTTGCCTGTTCCCTACTAGTATTCTTACCGCAGCACTGTAATAAGTTGCCTGTTTCTTACTAGTATTCTTACCGCAGCACTGTAATAAGTTGCCTGTTCCCTACTAGTATTCTTACCGCAGCACTGTAATAAGTTGCCTGTTTCCTACTAGTATTCTTACCGCAGCACTGTAATAAGTTGCCTGTTCCCTACTAGTGTTCTTACCGCAGCACTGTAATAAGTTGCCTGTTCCCTACTAGTATTCTTACCGCAGCACTGTAATAAGTTGCCTGTTACCTACTAGTATTCTTACCGCAGCACTGTAATAAGTTGCCTGTTTCCTACTAGCATTCTTACTGCAACACTGTAATAAGTTGCCTTTTCCCTACTAACATACTTACCGCAGCACTGCTATATGTTGCCTGTTCCCTACTAGCATTCTTACAACAGCATTGCAATTAGTTGCTCGTTCCCTACTAGCATTCTTACTACAGGACTGCAATTAGTTGCCCGTTCCCTACTAGCATTCTTACAACAGCACTGCAATAAGTTGCCCGTTCCCTACTAGCATTCTTACAACAGCACTGCAATAAGTTGCCCGTTCCCTACTAGCATTCTTACAACAGCACTGCAATAAGTTGCCCGTTCCCTACTAGCATCTTACAACAGCACTGCAATTAGTTGCCTGTTCCCTACAAGCATTCTTACAACAGAACTGCAATAAGTTGCCCGTTCCTACTAGCAATCTTACAACAGCTCTACAATGAGTTGCCCGTTCCCTACAAGCATTCTTACAACAGCACTGCAATTAGTTGCCCGTTCCCTACTAGCATTCTTACAACAGCACTGCAATATGTTGCCCGTTCCCTACAAGCATTCTTACAACAGCACTGCAATTAGTTGCCTGTTCCCTACAAGCATTCTTACAACAGCACTGCAATTAGTTGCCTGTTCCCTACAAGCATTCTTACAACAGCACTGCAATTAGTTGCCTGTTCACTACAAGCATTCTTACAACAGCACTGCAATTAGTTGCCTGTTCCCTACTAGCATTCTTACAACAGCACTGCAATTAGTTGCCTGTTCCCTACTAGCATTCTTACAACAGCACTGCAATTAGTTGCCTGTTCCCTACTAGCATTCTTACAACAGCACTGCAATTAGTTGCCTGTTCCCTACTAGCATTCTTACAACAGCACTGCAATTAGTTGCCTGTTCACTACAAGCATTCTTACAACAGCACTGCAATTAGTTGCCTGTTCACTACAAGCATTCTTACAACAGCACTGCAATAAGTTGCTCGTTCCCTACTAGGATTCTTACAACAGCACTGCAATAAGTTGCTCCTTCCCTACTAGCATTCTTACAACAGCACTGCAATAAGTTGCCCGTTCCCTACTAGCATTCTTACAACAGCACTGCAATAAGTTGCCCGTTCCCTACTGCATTCTTACAACAGCACTGCAATAAGTTGCCTTTTCCCTACTAGCATTCTTACAACAGCACTGCAATAAGTTGCCCGTTCCCTACTAGCATTCTTACAACAGCACCGCAATAAGTTGCCCGTTCCCTACTAGCATTCTTACAACAGCACTGCAATAAGTTGCCACTTCCCTACTAGCAGTCTTACAACAGCACTGCAATTAGTTGCCCGTTCCCCACTAGCATTCTTACAACAGCACTGCAATAAGTTGCCCGTTCCCTACTAGCATTCTTACAACAGCACTGCAATAAGTTGCCCGTTCCTTACTAGCATTCTTACAACAGCACTGCAATTAGTTGCCCGTTCCCTACTAGCATTCTTACAACAGCACTGCAATAAGTTGCCCGTTCCTTACTAGCATTCTTACAACAGCTCTACAATGAGTTGCCCGTTCCCTACTAGCATTCTTACAACAGCACTGCAATAAGTTGCCCGTTCCCTACAAGCATTCTTACAACAGCACTGCAATATTTTGCCCGTTCCCTACAAGCATTCTTACAACAGCACTGAAGTAAGTTGCCTGTTCCCTACTAGCATTCTTACAACAGCACTGCAATTAGTTGCTCGTTCCCTACTAGCATTCTTACAACAGCACTGCAATATGTTGCCCGTTCCCTACAAGCATTCTTACAACAGCACTGAAATAAGTTGCCTGTTCCCTACTAGCATTCTTACAACAGCACTGCAATTAGTTGCCTGTTCCCTACTAGCATTCTTACAACAGCACTGCAATTAGTTGCCTGTTCACTACAAGCATTCTTACAACAGCACTGCAATAAGTTGCTCGTTCCCTACAAGCATTCTTACAACAGCACTGCAATAAGTTGCTCCTTCCCTACTAGCATTCTTACAACAGCACTGCTATAGGATGCCCGTTCGCTACTGGCATTCTTACAACAGCACTGCAATAAGTTCCTTTTCCCTACTAGCATTCTTACAACAGCACTGCAATAAGTTGCCCGTTCCCTACTAGCATTCTTACAACAGCACTGCAATTAGTTGCCCATTCACTACTAGCATTCTTACAACAGCACTGCAATAAGTTGCCCGTTCCCCACTAGCATTCTTACAACAGCACTGCAATAAGTTGCCCGTTCCCTACTAGCATTCTTACAACATCACTGCAATTAGTTGCCCGTTCCCTACTAGCATTCTTACAACAGCACTGTAATAAGTTGCCCGTTCCCTACTAGCATTCTTACAACAGCACTGCAATAAGTTGCCCGTTCCCTACTAACATTCTTACAACAGCACTGCAATAAGTTGCCCGTTCCTACTAGCATTCTTACAACAGCTCTACAATAAGTTGCCCGTTCCCTACTAGCATTCTTACAACAGCACTGCAATATGTTGCCCGTTCCCTACTAGCATTCTTACAACAGCACAGCAATTAGTTGCCCGTGCCCTACTAGCATTCTTACAACAGCACTGCAATAAGTTGCCCGTTCCCTACTAGCATACTTACAACAGCACTGCAATAAGTTGCCCGTTCCCTACAAGCATTCTTACAACAGCACTGAAATATTTTGCCCGTTCCCTACAAGCATTCTTACAACAGCACTGAAATAAGTTGCCTGTTCCCTACTAGCATTCTTACAACAGCACTGCAATAAGTTGCCCGTTCCTACTAGCATTCTTACAACAGCTCTACAATAAGTTGCCCGTTCCCTACTAGCATTCTTACAACAGCACTGCAATATGTTGCCCGTTCCCTACTAGCATTCTTACAACAGCACAGCAATTAGTTGCCCGTGCCCTACTAGCATTCTTACAACAGCACTGCAATAAGTTGCCCGTTCCATACAAGCATTCTTACAACAGCACAGCAATAAGTTGCCCGTTCCCTACTAGCATACTTACAACAGCACTGCAATAAGTTGCCCGTTCCCTACAAGCATTCTTACAACAGCACTGCAATATTTTGCCCGTTCCCTACAAGCATTCTTACAACAGCACTGAAATAAGTTGCCTGTTCCCTACTAGCATTCTTACAACAGCACTGCAATTAGTTGCCTGTTCCCTACTAGCATTCTTACAACAGCACTGCAATATGTTGCCCGTTCCCTACAAGCATTCTTACAACAGCACTGAAATAAGTTGCCTGTTCCCTACTAGCATTCTTACAACAGCACTGCAATTAGTTGCCTGTTCCCTTTAGCATTCTTACAACAGCACTGCAATTAGTTGTCTGTTCACTACAAGCATTCTTACAACAGCACTGCAATAAGTTGCCCGTTCCCTACTAGCATTCTTACAACAGCACTGCAATAAGTTGCTCCTTCCCTACTAGCATTCTTACAACAGCACTGCAATAAGTTGCCCGTTCCCTACTAGCATTCTTACAACAGCGCTGCAATAAGTTGCCCGTTCCCTACTAGCATTCTTACAACAACACTGCAATAAGTTGCTCCTTCCCTACCAGCATTCTTACAACAGCACTGCAATAAGTTGCCCGTTCCCTACTAGCATTCTTACAACAGCACTGCAATTAGTTGCCCGTTCCCTACAAGCATTCTTACAACAGCACTGCAATTAGTTGCCCGTGCCCTACTAGCGTTCTTACAACAGCACTGCAATTAGTTGCCTGTTCCCTACTAGCATCTTACAACAGCACTGCAATTAGTTGCCTGTTCCCTACAAGCATTCTTACAACAGAACTGCAATAAGTTGCCCGTTCCTACTAGCATTCTTACAACAGCTCTACAATGAGTTGCCCGTTCCCTACAAGCATTCTTACAACAGCACTGCAATTAGTTGCCCGTTCCCTACTAGCATTCTTACAACAGCACTGCAATATGTTGCCCGTTCCCTACAAGCATTCTTACAACAGCACTGCAATTAGTTGCCTGTTCCCTACAAGCATTCTTACAACAGCACTGCAATTAGTTGCCTGTTCCCTACAAGCATTCTTACAACAGCACTGCAATTAGTTGCCTGTTCCCTACTAGCATTCTTACAACAGCACTGCAATTAGTTGCCTGTTACCTACTAGCATTCTTACAACAGCACTGCAATTAGTTGCCTGTTCCCTACTAGCATTCTTACAACAGCACTGCAATTAGTTGCCTGTTCCCTACTAGCATTCTTACAACAGCACTGCAATTAGTTGCCTGTTCACTACAAGCATTCTTACAACAGCACTGCAATTAGTTGCCTGTTCACTACAAGCATTCTTACAACAGCACTGCAATAAGTTGCTCGTTCCCTACTAGGATTCTTACAACAGCACTGCAATAAGTTGCTCCTTCCTTACTAGCATTCTTACAACAGCACTGCAATAAGTTGCCCGTTCCCTACTGGCATTCTTACAACAGCACTGCAATAAGTTGCCTTTTCCCTACTAGCATTCTTACAACAGCACTGCAATAAGTTGCCCGTTCCCTACTAGCATACTTACAACAGCACTGCAATAAGTTGCCCGTTCCCTACTAGCATTCTTACAACAGCACCGCAATAAGTTGCCCGTTCCCTACTAGCATTCTTACAACAGCACTGCAATAAGTTGCCACTTCCCTACTAGCAGTCTTACAACAGCACTGCAATTAGTTGCCCGTTCCACACTAGCATTCTTACAACAGCACTGCAATAAGTTGCCCGTTCCCTACTAGCATTCTTACAACAGCACTGCAATAAGTTGCCCGTTCCTTACTAGCATTCTTACAACAGCACTGCAATTAGTTGCCCGTTCCCTACTAGCATTCTTACAACAGCACTGCAATAAGTTGCCCGTTCCTTACTAGCATTCTTACAACAGCTCTGCAATGAGTTGCCCGTTCCCTACTAGCATTCTTACAACAGCACTGCAATAAGTTGCCCGTTCCCTACAAGCATTCTTACAACAGCACTGCAATATTTTGCCCGTTCCCTACAAGCATTCTTACAACAGCACTGAAGTAAGTTGCCTGTTCCCTACTAGCATTCTTACAACAGCACTGCAATTAGTTGCCCGTTCCCTACTAGCATTCTTACAACAGCACTGCAATATGTTGCCCGTTCCCTACAAGCATTCTTACAACAGCACTGAAATAAGTTGCCTGTTCCCTACTAGCATTCTTACAACAGCACTGCAATTAGTTGCCTGTTCCCTACTAGCATTCTTACAACAGCACTGCAATTAGTTGCCTGTTCCCTACTAGCATTCTTACAACAGCACTGCAATTAGTTGCCTGTTCACTACAAGCATTCTTACAACAGCACTGCAATAAGTTGCTCGTTCCCTACAAGCATTCTTACAACAGCACTGCAATAAGTTGCTCCTTACCTACTAGCATTCTTACAACAGCACTGCAATAGGTTGCCCGTTCCCTACTGGCATTCTTACAACAGCACTGCAATAAGTTCCTTTTCCCTACTAGCATTCTTACAACAGCACTGCAATAAGTTACCCGTTCCCTACTAACATTTTTACAACAGCACTGCAATTAGTTGCCCATTCACTACTAGCATTCTTACAACAGCACTGCAATAAGTTGCCCGTTCCCCACTAGCATTCTTACAACAGCACTGCAATAAGTTGCCCGTTCCCTACTAGCATTCTTACAACATCACTGCAATTAGTTGCCCGTTCCCTACTAGCATTCTTACAACAGCACTGTAATAAGTTGCCCGTTCCCTACTAGCATTCTTACAACAGCACTGCAATAAGTTGCCCGTTCCCTACTAACATTCTTACAACAGCACTGCAATAAGTTGCCCATTCCTACTAGCATTCTTACAACAGCTCTACAATAAGTTGCCCGTTCCCTACTAGCATTCTTACAACAGCACTGCAATATGTTGCCCGTTCCCTACTAGCATTCTTACAACAGCACAGCAATTAGTTGCCCGTGCCCTACTAGCATTCTTACAACAGCACTGCAATAAGTTGCCCGTTCCCTACTAGCATACTTACAACAGCACTGCAATAAGTTGCCCGTTCCCTACAAGCATTCTTACAACAGCACTGCAATATTTTGCCCGTTCACTACAAGCATTCTTACAACAGCACTGAAATAAGTTGCCTGTTCCCTACAAGCATTCTTACAACAGCACTGCAATAATTTGCCCGTTCCTACTAGCATTCTTACAACAGCTCTACAATAAGTTGCCCGTTCCCTACTAGCATTCTTACAACAGCACTGCAATATGTTGCCCGTTCCCTACTAGCATTCTTACAACAGCACAGCAATTAGTTGCCCGTGCCCTACTAGCATTCTTACAACAGCACTGCAATAAGTTGCCCGTTCCCTACAAGCATTCTTACAACAGCACAGCAATAAGTTGCCCGTTCCCTACTAGCATACTTACAACAGCACTGCAATAAGTTGCCCGTTCCCTACAAGCATTCTTACAACAGCACTGCAATATTTTGCCCGTTCCCTACAAGCATTCTTACAACAGCACTGAAATAAGTTGCCTGTTCCCTACTAGCATTCTTACAACAGCACTGCAATTAGTTGCCTGTTCCCTACTAGCATTCTTACAACAGCACTGCAATATGTTGCCCGTTCCCTACAAGCATTCTTACAACAGCACTGAAATAAGTTGGCTGTTCCCTACTAGCATTCTTACAACAGCACTGCAATTAGTTGCCTGTTCCCTACTAGCATTCTTACAACAGCACTGCAATTAGTTGCCTGTTCACTACAAGCATTCTTACAACAGCACTGCAATAAGTTGCCCGTTCCCTACTAGCATTCTTACAACAGCACTGCAATAAGTTGCTCCTTCCCTACTAGCATTCTTACAACAGCACTGCAATAAGTTGCTCCTTACCTACTAGCATTCTTACAACAGCACTGCAATAGGTTGCCCGTTCCCTACTGCATTCTTACAACAGCACTGCAATAAGTTCCTTTTCCCTACTAGCATTCTTACAACAGCACTGCAATAAGTTGCCCGTTCCCTACTAGCATTCTTACAACAGCACTGCAATTAGTTGCCCGTTCACTACTAGCATTCTTACAACAGCACTGCAATAAGTTGCCCGTTCCCTACTAGCATTCTTACAACAGCACTGCAATAAGTTGCCCGTTCCCTACTAGCATTCTTACAACAGCACTGCAATTAGTTGCCCGTTCCCTACTAGCATTCTTACAACAGCACTGCAATAAGTTGCCCGTTCCCTACTAGCATTCTTACAACAGCACTGCAATAAGTTGCCCGTTCCCTACTAACATTCTTACAACAGCACTGCAATTAGTTGCCCGTTCCTACTAGCATTCTTACAACAGCTCTACAATAAGTTGCCCGTTCCCTACTAGCATTCTTACAACAGCACTGCAATATGTTGCCCGTTCCCTACTAGCATTCTTACAACAGCACTGCAATTAGTTGCCCGTGCCCTACTAGCATTCTTACAACAGCACTGCAATAAGTTGCCCGTTCCCTACTAGCATTCTTACAACAGCACTGCAATAAGTTGCCCGTTCCCTACAAGCATTCTTACAACAGCACTGCAATATTTTGCCCGTTCACTACAAGCATTCTTACAACAGCACTGAAATAAGTTGCCTGTTCCCTACTAGCATTCTTACAACAGCACTGCAATAAGTTGCCCGTTCCTACTAGCATTCTTACAACAGCACTGCAATAAGTTGCCCGTTCCCTACTAGCATTCTTACAACAGCACTGCAATATGTTGCCCGTTCCCTACTAGCATTCTTACAACAGCACTGCAATTAGTTGCCCGTTCCCTACTAGCATTCTTACAACAGCACTGCAATAAGTTGCCCGTTCCCTACAAGCATTCTTACAACAGCACTGCAATAAGTTGCCCGTTCCCTACTAGCATTCTTACAACAGCACTGCAATAAGTTGCCCGTTCCCTACAAGCATTCTTACAACAGCACTGCAATATTTTGCCCGTTCCCTACAAGCATTCTTACAACAGCACTGCAATAAGTTGCCTGTTCCCTACTAGCATTCTTACAACAGCACTGCAATTAGTTGCCTGTTCCCTACTAGCATTCTTACAACAGCACTGCAATTAGTTGCCTGTTCCCTACTAGCATTCTTACAACAGCACTGCAATTAGTTGCCTGTTCACTACAAGCATTCTTACAACAGCACTGCAATAAGTTGCTCGTTCCCTACAAGCATTCTTACAACAGCACTGCAATAAGTTGCTCCTTACCTACTAGCATTCTTACAACAGCACTGCAATAGGTTGCCCGTTCCCTACTAGCATTCTTACAACAGCACTGCAATAAGTTCCTTTTCCCTACTAGCATTCTTACAACAGCACTGCAATAAGTTGCCCGTTCCCTACTAGCATTTTTACAACAGCACTGCAATTAGTTGCCCATTCACTACTAGCATTCTTACAACAGCACTGCAATAAGTTGCCCGTTCCCCACTAGCATTCTTACAACAGCACTGCAATAAGTTGCCCGTTCCCTACTAGCATTCTTACAACAGCACTGCAATTAGTTGCCCGTTCCCTACTAGCATTCTTACAACAGCACTGCAATAAGTTGCCCGTTCCCTACTAGCATTCTTACAACAGCACTGCAATAAGTTGCCCGTTCCCTACTACATTCTTACAACAGCACTGCAATAAGTTGCCCGTTCCTACTAGCATTCTTACAACAGCACTACAATAAGTTGCCCGTTCCCTACTAGCATTCTTACAACAGCACTGCAATATGTTGCCCGTTCCCTACTAGCATTCTTACAACAGCACTGCAATTAGTTGCCCGTGCCCTACTAGCATTCTTACAACAGCACTGCAATAAGTTGCCCGTTCCCTACTAGCATACTTACAACAGCACTGCAATAAGTTGCCCGTTCCCTACAAGCATTCTTACAACAGCACTGCAATATTTTGCCCGTTCCCTACAAGCATTCTTACAACAGCACTGAAATAAGTTGCCTGTTCCCTACAAGCATTCTTACAACAGCACTGCAATAAGTTGCCCGTTCCTACTAGCATTCTTACAACAGCACTGCAATAAGTTGCCCGTTCCCTACTAGCATTCTTACAACAGCACTGCAATATGTTGCCCGTTCCCTACTAGCATTCTTACAACAGCACAGCAATTAGTTGCCCGTTCCCTACTAGCATTCTTACAACAGCACTGCAATAAGTTGCCCGTTCCCTACAAGCATTCTTACAACAGCACTGCAATAAGTTGCCCGTTCCCTACTAGCATTCTTACAACAGCACTGCAATAAGTTGCCCGTTCCCTACAAGCATTCTTACAACAGCACTGCAATATTTTGCCCGTTCCCTACAAGCATTCTTACAACAGCACTGCAATAAGTTGCCTGTTCCCTACTAGCATTCTTACAACAGCACTGCAATTAGTTGCCGTTCCCTACTAGCATTCTTACAACAGCACTGCAATATGTTGCCCGTTCCCTACAAGCATTCTTACAACAGCACTGAATAAGTTGCCTGTTCCCTACTAGCATTCTTACAACAGCACTGCAATTAGTTGCCTGTTCCCTACTAGCATTCTTACAACAGCACTGCAATTAGTTGCCTGTTCCCTACAAGCATTCTTACAACAGCACTGCAATAAGTTGCCCGTTCCCTACTAGCATTCTTACAACAGCACTGCAATAAGTTGCCCTTCCCTACTAGCATTCTTACAACAGCACTGCAATAAGTTGCCCTTCCCTACTAGCATTCTTACAACAGCACTGCAATAGGTTGCCCGTTCCCTACTAGCATTCTTACAACAGCACTGCAATAAGTTCCTTTTCCCTACTAGCATTCTTACAACAGCACTGCAATAAGTTGCCCGTTCCCTACTAGCATTCTTACAACAGCACTGCAATTAGTTGCCCGTTCCCTACTAGCATTCTTACAACAGCACTGCAATAAGTTGCCCGTTCCCTACTAGCATTCTTACAACAGCACTGCAATAAGTTGCCCGTTCCCTACTAGCATTCTTACAACAGCACTGCAATTAGTTGCCCGTTCCCTACTAGCATTCTTACAACAGCACTGCAATAAGTTGCCCGTTCCCTACTAGCATTCTTACAACAGCACTGCAATAAGTTGCCCGTTCCCTACTAGCATTCTTACAACAGCACTGCAATTAGTTGCCCGTTCCTACTAGCATTCTTACAACAGCACTGCAATAAGTTGCCCGTTCCCTACTAGCATTCTTACAACAGCACTGCAATATGTTGCCCGTTCCCTACTAGCATTCTTACAACAGCACTGCAATTAGTTGCCCGTTCCCTACTAGCATTCTTACAACAGCACTGCAATAAGTTGCCCGTTCCCTACAAGCATTCTTACAACAGCACTGCAATAAGTTGCCCGTTCCCTACTAGCATTCTTACAACAGCACTGCAATAAGTTGCCCGTTCCCTACAAGCATTCTTACAACAGCACTGCAATATTTTGCCCGTTCCCTACAAGCATTCTTACAACAGCACTGCAATAAGTTGCCTGTTCCCTACTAGCATTCTTACAACAGCACTGCAATTAGTTGCCTGTTCCCTACTAGCATTCTTACAACAGCACTGCAATATGTTGCCCGTTCCCTACAAGCATTCTTACAACAGCACTGCAATAAGTTGCCTGTTCCCTACTAGCATTCTTACAACAGCACTGCAATTAGTTGCCTGTTCCCTACTAGCATTCTTACAACAGCACTGCAATTAGTTGCCTGTTCACTACAAGCATTCTTACAACAGCACTGCAATAAGTTGCCCGTTCCCTACTAGCATTCTTACAACAGCACTGCAATAAGTTGCTCCTTCCCTACTAGCATTCTTACAACAGCACTGCAATAAGTTGCTCCTTCCCTACTAGCATTCTTACAACAGCACTGCAATAGGTTGCCCGTTCCCTACTAGCATTCTTACAACAGCACTGCAATAAGTTCCTTTTCCCTACTAGCATTCTTACAACAGCACTGCAATAAGTTGCCCGTTCCCTACTAGCATTCTTACAACAGCACTGCAATTAGTTGCCCATTCACTACTAGCATTCTTACAACAGCACTGCAATAAGTTGCCCGTTCCCTACTAGCATTCTTACAACAGCACTGCAATAAGTTGCCCGTTCCCTACTAGCATTCTTACAACAGCACTGCAATTAGTTGCCCGTTCCCTACTAGCATTCTTACAACAGCACTGCAATAAGTTGCCCGTTCCCTACTAGCATTCTTACAACAGCACTGCAATAAGTTGCCCGTTCCCTACTAACATTCTTACAACAGCACTGCAATTAGTTGCCCGTTCCTACTAGCATTCTTACAACAGCACTACAATAAGTTGCCCGTTCCCTACTAGCATTCTTACAACAGCACTGCAATATGTTGCCCGTTCCCTACTAGCATTCTTACAACAGCACTGCAATTAGTTGCCCGTTCCCTACTAGCATTCTTACAACAGCACTGCAATAAGTTGCCCGTTCCCTACTAGCATTCTTACAACAGCACTGCAATAAGTTGCCCGTTCCCTACAAGCATTCTTACAACAGCACTGCAATATTTTGCCCGTTCCCTACAAGCATTCTTACAACAGCACTGAAATAAGTTGCCTGTTCCCTACTAGCATTCTTACAACAGCACTGCAATAAGTTGCCCGTTCCTACTAGCATTCTTACAACAGCACTGCAATAAGTTGCCCGTTCCCTACTAGCATTCTTACAACAGCACTGCAATATGTTGCCCGTTCCCTACTAGCATTCTTACAACAGCACTGCAATTAGTTGCCCGTTCCCTACTAGCATTCTTACAACAGCACTGCAATAAGTTGCCCGTTCCCTACAAGCATTCTTACAACAGCACTGCAATAAGTTGCCCGTTCCCTACTAGCATTCTTACAACAGCACTGCAATAAGTTGCCCGTTCCCTACAAGCATTCTTACAACAGCACTGCAATATTTTGCCCGTTCCCTACAAGCATTCTTACAACAGCACTGAAATAAGTTGCCTGTTCCCTACTAGCATTCTTACAACAGCACTGCAATTAGTTGCCTGTTCCCTACTAGCATTCTTACAACAGCACTGCAATATGTTGCCCGTTCCCTACAAGCATTCTTACAACAGCACTGAAATAAGTTGCCTGTTCCCTACTAGCATTCTTACAACAGCACTGCAATTAGTTGCCTGTTCCCTACTAGCATTCTTACAACAGCACTGCAATTAGTTGCCTGTTCACTACAAGCATTCTTACAACAGCACTGCAATAAGTTGCCCGTTCCCTACTAGCATTCTTACAACAGCACTGCAATAAGTTGCTCCTTCCCTACTAGCATTCTTACAACAGCACTGCAATAAGTTGCCCGTTCCCTACTAGCATTCTTACAACAGCACTGCAATAAGTTGCCCGTTCCCTACTAGCATTCTTACAACAGCACTGCAATAAGTTGCTCCTTCCCTACCAGCATTCTTACAACAGCACTGCAATTAGTTGCCCGTTCCCTACTAGCATTCTTACAACAGCACTGCAATAAGTTGCCTGTTCCCTACTAGCATTCTTACAACAGCACTGCAATAAGTTGCCCTTCCCTACTAGCATTCTTACAACAGCACTGCAATAGTTGCCCGTTCCCTACTAGCATTCTTACAACAGCACTGCAATAAGTTGCCTTTTCCCTACTAGCATTCTTACAACAGCACTGCAATAAGTTGCCCGTTCCCTACTAGCATTCTTACAACAGCACTGCAATAATTGCCCGTTCCCTACTAGCATTCTTACAACAGCACTGCAATAAGTTGCCCGTTCCCTACTAGCATTCTTACAACAGCACTGCAATTAGTTGCCCGTTCCCTACTAGCATTCTTACAACAGCACTGCAATAAGTTGCCCGTTCCCTACTAGCATTCTTACAACAGCACTGCAATAAGTTGCCCGTTCCCTACTAGCATTCTTACAACAGCACTGCAATAAGTTGCCCGTTCCTACTAGCATTCTTACAACAGCACTGCAATAAGTTGCCCGTTCCCTACTAGCATTCTTACAACAGCACTGCAATAGTTGCCCGTTCCCTACTAGCATTCTTACAACAGCACTGCAATTAGTTGCCCGTTCCCTACTAGCATTCTTACAACAGCACTGCAATAAGTTGCCCGTTCCCTACTAGCATTCTTACAACAGCACTGCAATAAGTTGCCCGTTCCCTACAAGCATTCTTACAACAGCACTGCAATATTTTGCCCGTTCCCTACAAGCATTCTTACAACAGCACTGCAATAAGTTGCCTGTTCCCTACTAGCATTCTTACAACAGCACTGCAATAAGTTGCCCGTTCCTACTAGCATTCTTACAACAGCACTGCAATAAGTTGCCCGTTCCCTACTAGCATTCTTACAACAGCACTGCAATATGTTGCCCGTTTCCTACTAGCATTCTTACAACAGCACTGCAATTAGTTGCCCGTTCCCTACTAGCATTCTTACAACAGCACTGCAATAAGTTGCCCGTTCCCTACAAGCATTCTTACAACAGCACTGCAATAAGTTGCCCGTTCCCTACTAGCATTCTTACAACAGCACTGCAATAAGTTGCCCGTTCCCTACAAGCATTCTTACAACAGCACTGCAATATTTTGCCCGTTCCCTACAAGCATTCTTACAACAGCACTGCAATAAGTTGCCTGTTCCCTACTAGCATTCTTACAACAGCACTGCAATTAGTTGCCTGTTCCCTACTAGCATTCTTACAACAGCACTGCAATATGTTGCCCGTTCCCTACTAGCATTCTTACAACAGCACTGCAATAAGTTGCCTGTTCCCTACTAGCATTCTTACAACAGCACTGCAATTAGTTGCCTGTTCCCTACTAGCATTCTTACAACAGCACTGCAATTAGTTGCCTGTTCACTACAAGCATTCTTACAACAGCACTGCAATAAGTTGCCCGTTCCCTACTAGCATTCTTACAACAGCACTGCAATAAGTTGCTCCTTCCCTACTAGCATTCTTACAACAGCACTGCAATAAGTTGCCCGTTCCCTACTAGCATTCTTACAACAGCACTGCAATAAGTTGCCCGTTCCCTACTAGCATTCTTACAACAGCACTGCAATAAGTTGCTCCTTCCCTACTAGCATTCTTACAACAGCACTGCAATAAGTTGCCCGTTCCCTACTAGCATTCTTACAACAGCACTGCAATTAGTTGCCCGTTCCCTACAAGCATTCTTACAACAGCACTGCAATTAGTTGCCCGTTCCCTACTAGCATTCTTACAACAGCACTGCAATTAGTTGCCTGTTCCCTACTAGCATCTTACAACAGCACTGCAATTAGTTGCCTGTTCCCTACAAGCATTCTTACAACAGCACTGCAATAAGTTGCCCGTTCCTACTAGCATTCTTACAACAGCACTGCAATAAGTTGCCCGTTCCCTACAAGCATTCTTACAACAGCACTGCAATTAGTTGCCCGTTCCTACTAGCATTCTTACAACAGCACTGCAATATGTTGCCCGTTCCCTACAAGCATTCTTACAACAGCACTGCAATTAGTTGCCTGTTCCCTACAAGCATTCTTACAACAGCACTGCAATTAGTTGCCTGTTCCCTACAAGCATTCTTACAACAGCACTGCAATTAGTTGCCTGTTCCCTACAAGCATTCTTACAACAGCACTGCAATTAGTTGCCTGTTCCCTACTAGCATTCTTACAACAGCACTGCAATTAGTTGCCTGTTCCCTACTAGCATTCTTACAACAGCACTGCAATTAGTTGCCTGTTCCCTACTAGCATTCTTACAACAGCACTGCAATTAGTTGCCTTTTCCCTACTAGCATTCTTACAACAGCACTGCAATTAGTTGCCTGTTCCCTACAAGCATTCTTACAACAGCACTGCAATTAGTTGCCTGTTCCCTACAGCATTCTTACAACAGCACTGCAATAAGTTGCCCGTTCCCTACTAGCATTCTTACAACAGCACTGCAATAAGTTGCCCGTTCCCTACTAGCATTCTTACAACAGCACTGCAATAAGTTGCCCGTTCCCTACTAACATTCTTACAACAGCACTGCAATAAGTTGCCCGTTCCTACTAGCATTCTTACAACAGCACTACAATAAGTTGCCCGTTCCCTACTAGCATTCTTACAACAGCACTGCAATAAGTTGCCCGTTCCCTACTAGCATTCTTACAACAGCACTGCAATTAGTTGCCCGTTCCCTACTAGCATTCTTACAACAGCACTGCAATAAGTTGCCCGTTCCCTACTAGCATTCTTACAACAGCACTGCAATAAGTTGCCCGTTCCCTACAAGCATTCTTACAACAGCACTGCAATATTTTGCCCGTTCCCTACAAGCATTCTTACAACAGCACTGAAATAAGTTGCCTGTTCCCTACTAGCATTCTTACAACAGCACTGCAATAAGTTGCCCGTTCCTACTAGCATTCTTACAACAGCACTGCAATAAGTTGCCCGTTCCCTACTAGCATTCTTACAACAGCACTGCAATATGTTGCCCGTTTCCTACTAGCATTCTTACAACAGCACTGCAATTAGTTGCCCGTTCCCTACTAGCATTCTTACAACAGCACTGCAATAAGTTGCCCGTTCCCTACAAGCATTCTTACAACAGCACTGCAATAAGTTGCCCGTTCCCTACTAGCATTCTTACAACAGCACTGCAATAAGTTGCCCGTTCCCTACAAGCATTCTTACAACAGCACTGCAATATTTTGCCCGTTCCCTACAAGCATTCTTACAACAGCACTGAAATAAGTTGCCTGTTCCCTACTAGCATTCTTACAACAGCACTGCAATTAGTTGCCTGTTCCCTACTAGCATTCTTACAACAGCACTGCAATATGTTGCCCGTTCCCTACAAGCATTCTTACAACAGCACTGAAATAAGTTGCCTGTTCCCTACTAGCATTCTTACAACAGCACTGCAATTAGTTGCCTGTTCCCTACTAGCATTCTTACAACAGCACTGCAATTAGTTGCCTGTTCACTACAAGCATTCTTACAACAGCACTGCAATAAGTTGCCCGTTCCCTACTAGCATTCTTACAACAGCACTGCAATAAGTTGCTCCTTCCCTACTAGCATTCTTACAACAGCACTGCAATAAGTTGCCCGTTCCCTACTAGCATTCTTACAACAGCACTGCAATAAGTTGCCCGTTCCCTACTAGCATTCTTACAACAGCACTGCAATAAGTTGCTCCTTCCCTACCAGCATTCTTACAACAGCACTGCAATAAGTTGCCCGTTCCCTACTAGCATTCTTACAACAGCACTGCAATTAGTTGCCCGTTCCCTACA
This sequence comes from Megaustenia siamemsis, assembly GCA_032433765.1. NCBI lineage: Eukaryota > Metazoa > Mollusca > Gastropoda > Stylommatophora > Ariophantidae > Megaustenia > Megaustenia siamemsis. The sequence goes on along the minus strand of JAVIAB010000126.1, from coordinate 71,087,667 downwards.
AGCATTCTTACAACAGCACTGCAATTAGTTGCCCGTGCCCTACTAGCATTCTTACAACAGCACTGCAATTAGTTGCCTGTTCCCTACTAGCATCTTACAACAGCACTGCAATTAGTTGCCTGTTCCCTACAAGCATTCTTACAACAGCACTGCAATAAGTTGCCCGTTCCTACTAGCATTCTTACAACAGCTCTACAATGAGTTGCCCGTTCCCTACAAGCATTCTTACAACAGCACTGCAATTAGTTGCCCGTTTCCTACTAGCATTCTTACAACAGCACTGCAATATGTTGCCCGTTCCCTACAAGCATTCTTACAACAGCACTGCAATTAGTTGCCTGTTCCCTACAAGCATTCTTACAACAGCACTGCAATTAGTTGCCTGTTCCCTACAAGCATTCTTACAACAGCACTGCAATTAGTTGCCTGTTCACTACAAGCATTCTTACAACAGCACTGCAATTAGTTGCCTGTTCCCTACTAGCATTCTTACAACAGCACTGCAATTAGTTGCCCGTTCCCTACTAGCATTCTTACAACAGCACTGCAATTAGTTGCCTGTTCCCTACTAGCATTCTTACAACAGCACTGCAATTAGTTGCCTGTTCCCTACTAGCATTCTTACAACAGCACTGCAATTAGTTGCCTGTTCACTACAAGCATTCTTACAACAGCACTGCAATTAGTTGCCTGTTCACTACAAGCATTCTTACAACAGCACTGCAATAAGTTGCTCGTTCCCTACTAGCATTCTTACAACAGCACTGCAATAAGTTGCTCCTTCCCTACTAGCATTCTTACAACAGCACTGCAATAAGTTGCCCGTTCCCTACTGGCATTCTTACAACAGCACTGCAATAAGTTGCCTTTTCCCTACTAGCATTCTTACAACAGCACTGCAATAAGTTGCCCGTTCCCTACTAGCATTCTTACAACAGCACTGCAATAAGTTGCCCGTTCCCTACTAGCATTCTTACAACAGCACTGCAATAAGTTGCCCGTTCCCTACTAGCATTCTTACAACAGCACTGCAATAAGTTGCCACTTCCCTACTAGCAGTCTTACAACAGCACTGCAATTAGTTGCCCGTTCCCCACTAGCATTCTTACAACAGCACTGCAATAAGTTGCTCGTTCCCTACTAGCATTCTTACAACAGCACTGCAATAAGTTGCTTGTTCCTACTAGCATTCTTACAACAGCACTGCAATTAGTTGCCCGTTCCCTACTAGCATTCTTACAACAGCACTGCAATAAGTTGCCCGTTCCTTACTAGCATTCTTACAACAGCTCTACAATGAGTTGCCCGTTCCCTACTAGCATTCTTACAACAGCACTGCAATAAGTTGCCCGTTCCCTACAAGCATTCTTACAACAGCACTGCAATATTTTGCCCGTTCCCTACAAGCATTCTTACAACAGCACTGAATAAGTTGCCTGTTCCCTACTAGCATTCTTACAACAGCACTGCAATTAGTTGCCCGTTCCCTACTAGCATTCTTACAACAGCACTGCAATATGTTGCCCGTTCCCTACAAGCATTCTTACAACAGCACTGCAATAAGTTGCCTGTTCCCTACTAGCATTCTTACAACAGCACTGCAATTAGTTGCCTGTTCCCTACTAGCATTCTTACAACAGCACTGCAATTAGTTGCCTGTTCCCTACTAGCATTCTTACAACAGCACTGCAATTAGTTGCCTGTTCACTACAAGCATTCTTACAACAGCACTGCAATAAGTTGCTCGTTTCCTACAAGCATTCTTACAACAGCACTGCAATAAGTTGCTCCTTCCCTACTAGCATTCTTACAACAGCACTGCAATAGGTTGCCCGTTCCCTACTAGCATTCTTACAACAGCACTGCAATAAGTTCCTTTTCCCTACTAGCATTCTTACAACAGCACTGCAATAAGTTGCCCGTTCCCTACTAGCATTCTTACAACAGCACTGCAATTAGTTGCCCGTTCCCTACTAGCATTCTTACAACAGCACTGCAATAAGTTGCCCGTTCCCTACTAGCATTCTTACAACAGCACTGCAATAAGTTGCCCGTTCCCTACTAGCATTCTTACAACAGCACTGCAATTAGTTGCCCGTTCCCTACTAGCATTCTTACAACAGCACTGCAATAAGTTGCCCGTTCCCTACTAGCATTCTTACAACAGCACTGCAATAAGTTGCCCGTTCCCTACTAGCATTCTTACAACAGCACTGCAATAAGTTGCCCGTTCCTACTAGCATTCTTACAACAGCACTGCAATAAGTTGCCCGTTCCCTACTAGCATTCTTACAACAGCACTGCAATATGTTGCCCGTTCCCTACTAGCATTCTTACAACAGCACTGCAATTAGTTGCCCGTTCCCTACTAGCATTCTTACAACAGCACTGCAATAAGTTGCCCGTTCCCTACTAGCATTCTTACAACAGCACTGCAATAGTTGCCCGTTCCCTACAAGCATTCTTACAACAGCACTGCAATATTTTGCCCGTTCCCTACTAGCATTCTTACAACAGCACTGCAATAAGTTGCCTGTTCCCTACTAGCATTCTTACAACAGCACTGCAATAAGTTGCCCGTTCCCTACTAGCATTCTTACAACAGCACTGCAATAAGTTGCCCTTCCCTACTAGCATTCTTACAACAGCACTGCAATTAGTTGCCCGTTCCCTACTAGCATTCTTACAACAGCACTGCAATAAGTTGCCTGTTCCCTACTAGCATTCTTACAACAGCACTGCAATAAGTTGCCCGTTCCCTACTAGCATTCTTACAACAGCACTGCAATAATTGCCCGTTCCCTACTAGCATTCTTACAACAGCACTGCAATAAGTTGCCCGTTCCCTACTAGCATTCTTACAACAGCACTGCAATAAGTTGCCCGTTCCCTACTAGCATTCTTACAACAGCACTGCAATTAGTTGCCCGTTCCCTACTAGCATTCTTACAACAGCACTGCAATAAGTTGCTCGTTCCCTACTAGCATTCTTACAACAGCACTGCAATAAGTTGCCCGTTCCCTACTAGCATTCTTACAACAGCACTGCAATAAGTTGCCCGTTCCTACTAGCATTCTTACAACAGCACTGCAATAAGTTGCCCGTTCCCTACTAGCATTCTTACAACAGCACTGCAATAAGTTGCCCGTTCCCTACTAGCATTCTTACAACAGCACTGCAATTAGTTGCCCGTTCCCTACTAGCATTCTTACAACAGCACTGCAATAAGTTGCCCGTTCCCTACTAGCATTCTTACAACAGCACTGCAATAAGTTGCCCGTTCCCTACTAGCATTCTTACAACAGCACTGCAATAAGTTGCCCGTTCCCTACTAGCATTCTTACAACAGCACTGCAATATTTTGCCCGTTCCCTACTAGCATTCTTACAACAGCACTGCAATAAGTTGCCCGTTCCCTACTAGCATTCTTACAACAGCACTGCAATAAGTTGCCCGTTCCCTACTAGCATTCTTACAACAGCACTGCAATAAGTTGCCCTTCCCTACTAGCATTCTTACAACAGCACTGCAATTAGTTGCCCGTTCCCTACTAGCATTCTTACAACAGCACTGCAATAAGTTGCCTGTTCCCTACTAGCATTCTTACAACAGCACTGCAATAAGTTGCCCGTTCCCTACTAGCATTCTTACAACAGCACTGCAATTAGTTGCCCGTTCCCTACTAGCATTCTTACAACAGCACTGCAATAAGTTGCCCGTTCCCTACTAGCATTCTTACAACAGCACTGCAATAAGTTGCCCGTTCCCTACTAGCATTCTTACAACAGCACTGCAATTAGTTGCCCGTTCCCTACTAGCATTCTTACAACAGCACTGCAATAAGTTGCCCGTTCCCTACTAGCATTCTTACAACAGCACTGCAATAAGTTGCCCGTTCCCTACTAGCATTCTTACAACAGCACTGCAATAAGTTGCCCGTTCCTACTAGCATTCTTACAACAGCACTGCAATAAGTTGCCCGTTCCCTACTAGCATTCTTACAACAGCACTGCAATATGTTGCCCGTTCCCTACTAGCATTCTTACAACAGCACTGCAATTAGTTGCCCGTTCCCTACTAGCATTCTTACAACAGCACTGCAATAAGTTGCCCGTTCCCTACTAGCATTCTTACAACAGCACTGCAATAAGTTGCCCGTTCCCTACAAGCATTCTTACAACAGCACTGCAATATTTTGCCCGTTCCCTACTAGCATTCTTACAACAGCACTGCAATAAGTTGCCTGTTCCCTACTAGCATTCTTACAACAGCACTGCAATAAGTTGCCCGTTCCTACTAGCATTCTTACAACAGCACTGCAATAAGTTGCCCGTTCCCTACTAGCATTCTTACAACAGCACTGCAATATGTTGCCCGTTCCCTACTAGCATTCTTACAACAGCACTGCAATTAGTTGCCCGTTCCCTACTAGCATTCTTACAACAGCACTGCAATAAGTTGCCCGTTCCCTACAAGCATTCTTACAACAGCACTGCAATAAGTTGCCCGTTCCCTACTAGCATTCTTACAACAGCACTGCAATAAGTTGCCCGTTCCCTACAAGCATTCTTACAACAGCACTGCAATATTTTGCCCGTTCCCTACAAGCATTCTTACAACAGCACTGCAATAAGTTGCCTGTTCCCTACTAGCATTCTTACAACAGCACTGCAATTAGTTGCCTGTTCCCTACTAGCATTCTTACAACAGCACTGCAATATGTTGCCCGTTCCCTACAAGCATTCTTACAACAGCACTGCAATAAGTTGCCTGTTCCCTACTAGCATTCTTACAACAGCACTGCAATTAGTTGCCTGTTCCCTACTAGCATTCTTACAACAGCACTGCAATTAGTTGCCTGTTCCCTACAAGCATTCTTACAACAGCACTGCAATAAGTTGCCCGTTCCCTACTAGCATTCTTACAACAGCACTGCAATAAGTTGCCCTTCCCTACTAGCATTCTTACAACAGCACTGCAATAAGTTGCCCGTTCCCTACTAGCATTCTTACAACAGCACTGCAATAAGTTGCCCGTTCCCTACTAGCATTCTTACAACAGCACTGCAATAAGTTGCTCCTTCCCTACTAGCATTCTTACAACAGCACTGCAATAAGTTGCCCGTTCCCTACTAGCATTCTTACAACAGCACTGCAATAAGTTGCCCTTCCCTACTAGCATTCTTACAACAGCACTGCAATAGTTGCCCGTTCCCTACTAGCATTCTTACAACAGCACTGCAATAAGTTGCCTGTTCCCTACTAGCATTCTTACAACAGCACTGCAATAAGTTGCCCGTTCCCTACTAGCATTCTTACAACAGCACTGCAATTAATTGCCCGTTCCCTACTAGCATTCTTACAACAGCACTGCAATAAGTTGCCCGTTCCCTACTAGCATTCTTACAACAGCACTGCAATAAGTTGCCCGTTCCCTACTAGCATTCTTACAACAGCACTGCAATTAGTTGCCCGTTCCCTACTAGCATTCTTACAACAGCACTGCAATAAGTTGCCCGTTCCCTACTAGCATTCTTACAACAGCACTGCAATAAGTTGCCCGTTCCCTACTAGCATTCTTACAACAGCACTGCAATAAGTTGCCCGTTCCTACTAGCATTCTTACAACAGCACTGCAATAAGTTGCCCGTTCCCTACTAGCATTCTTACAACAGCACTGCAATATGTTGCCCGTTCCCTACTAGCATTCTTACAACAGCACTGCAATTAGTTGCCCGTTCCCTACTAGCATTCTTACAACAGCACTGCAATAAGTTGCCCGTTCCCTACTAGCATTCTTACAACAGCACTGCAATAAGTTGCCCGTTCCCTACAAGCATTCTTACAACAGCACTGCAATATTTTGCCCGTTCCCTACAAGCATTCTTACAACAGCACTGAAATAAGTTGCCTGTTCCCTACTAGCATTCTTACAACAGCACTGCAATAAGTTGCCCGTTCCTACTAGCATTCTTACAACAGCACTGCAATAAGTTGCCCGTTCCCTACTAGCATTCTTACAACAGCACTGCAATATGTTGCCCGTTTCCTACTAGCATTCTTACAACAGCACTGCAATTAGTTGCCCGTGCCCTACTAGCATTCTTACAACAGCACTGCAATAAGTTGCCCGTTCCCTACAAGCATTCTTACAACAGCACTGCAATAAGTTGCCCGTTCCCTACTAGCATTCTTACAACAGCACTGCAATAAGTTGCCCGTTCCCTACAAGCATTCTTACAACAGCACTGCAATATTTTGCCCGTTCCCTACAAGCATTCTTACAACAGCACTGAAATAAGTTGCCTGTTCCCTACTAGCATTCTTACAACAGCACTGCAATTAGTTGCCTGTTCCCTACTAGCATTCTTACAACAGCACTGCAATATGTTGCCCGTTCCCTACAAGCATTCTTACAACAGCACTGAAATAAGTTGCCTGTTCCCTACTAGCATTCTTACAACAGCACTGCAATTAGTTGCCTGTTCCCTACTAGCATTCTTACAACAGCACTGCAATTAGTTGCCTGTTCACTACAAGCATTCTTACAACAGCACTGCAATAAGTTGCCCGTTCCCTACTAGCATTCTTACAACAGCACTGCAATAAGTTGCTCCTTCCCTACTAGCATTCTTACAACAGCACTGCAATAAGTTGCCCGTTCCCTACTAGCATTCTTACAACAGCACTGCAATAAGTTGCCCGTTCCCTACTAGCATTCTTACAACAGCACTGCAATAAGTTGCTCCTTCCCTACTAGCATTCTTACAACAGCACTGCAATAAGTTGCCCGTTCCCTACTAGCATTCTTACAACAGCACTGCAATTAGTTGCCCGTTCCCTACAAGCATTCTTACAACAGCACTGCAATTAGTTGCCCGTGCCCTACTAGCATTCTTACAACAGCACTGCAATTAGTTGCCTGTTCCCTACTAGCATCTTACAACAGCACTGCAATTAGTTGCCTGTTCCCTACAAGCATTCTTACAACAGCACTGCAATAAGTTGCCCGTTCCTACTAGCATTCTTACAACAGCACTACAATGAGTTGCCCGTTCCCTACAAGCATTCTTACAACAGCACTGCAATTAGTTGCCCGTTCCCTACTAGCATTCTTACAACAGCACTGCAATATGTTGCCCGTTCCCTACAAGCATTCTTACAACAGCACTGCAATTAGTTGCCTGTTCCCTACAAGCATTCTTACAACAGCACTGCAATTAGTTGCCTGTTCCCTACAAGCATTCTTACAACAGCACTGCAATTAGTTGCCTGTTCACTACAAGCATTCTTACAACAGCACTGCAATTAGTTGCCTGTTCCCTACTAGCATTCTTACAACAGCACTGCAATTAGTTGCCTGTTCCCTACTAGCATTCTTACAACAGCACTGCAATTAGTTGCCTGTTCCCTACTAGCATTCTTACAACAGCACTGCAATTAGTTGCCTGTTCCCTACTAGCATTCTTACAACAGCACTGCAATTAGTTGCCTGTTCACTACAAGCATTCTTACAACAGCACTGCAATTAGTTGCCTGTTCACTACAAGCATTCTTACAACAGCACTGCAATAAGTTGCTCGTTCCCTACTAGCATTCTTACAACAGCACTGCAATAAGTTGCCCTTCCCTACTAGCATTCTTACAACAGCACTGCAATAAGTTGCCCGTTCCCTACTAGCATTCTTACAACAGCACTGCAATAAGTTGCCCGTTCCCTACTAGCATTCTTACAACAGCACTGCAATAAGTTGCCCGTTCCCTACTAGCATTCTTACAACAGCACTGCAATTAGTTGCCCGTTCCCTACTAGCATTCTTACAACAGCACTGCAATAAGTTGCCCGTTCCCTACTAGCATTCTTACAACAGCACTGCAATAAGTTGCCCGTTCCCTACTAGCATTCTTACAACAGCACTGCAATAAGTTGCCCGTTCCCTACTAGCATTCTTACAACAGCACTGCAATAAGTTGCCCGTTCCCTACTAGCATTCTTACAACAGCACTGCAATAAGTTGCCTGTTCCCTACTAGCATTCTTACAACAGCACTGCAATTAGTTGCCCGTTCCCTACTAGCATTCTTACAACAGCACTGCAATAAGTTGCCCGTTCCCTACTAGCATTCTTACAACAGCACTGCAATAAGTTGCCCGTTCCCTACTAGCATTCTTACAACAGCACTGCAATTAGTTGCCCGTTCCCTACTAGCATTCTTACAACAGCACTGCAATTAGTTGCCCGTTCCCTACTAGCATTCTTACAACAGCACTGCAATTAGTTGCCTGTTCCCTACTAGCATTCTTACAACAGCACTGCAATAAGTTGCCCGTTCCCTACTAGCATTCTTACAACAGCACTGCAATAAGTTGCCCGTTCCCTACTAGCATTCTTACAACAGCACTGCAATAAGTTGCCCGTTCCCTACTAGCATTCTTACAACAGCACTGCAATAGTTGCCCGTTCCCTACTAGCATTCTTACAACAGCACTGCAATAAGTTGCCCGTTCCCTACAAGCATTCTTACAACAGCACTGCAATAAGTTGCCTGTTCCCTACTAGCATTCTTACAACAGCACTGCAATAAGTTGCCCGTTCCCTACTAGCATTCTTACAACAGCACTGCAATAAGTTGCTCCTTCCCTACTAGCATTCTTACAACAGCACTGCAATTAGTTGCCCGTTCCCTACTAGCATTCTTACAACAGCACTGCAATAAGTTGCCTGTTCCCTACTAGCATTCTTACAACAGCACTGCAATAAGTTGCCCGTTCCCTACTAGCATTCTTACAACAGCACTGCAATTAATTGCCCGTTCCCTACTAGCATTCTTACAACAGCACTGCAATAAGTTGCCCGTTCCCTACTAGCATTCTTACAACAGCACTGCAATAAGTTGCCCGTTCCCTACTAGCATTCTTACAACAGCACTGCAATTAGTTGCCCGTTCCCTACTAGCATTCTTACAACAGCACTGCAATAAGTTGCCCGTTCCCTACTAGCATTCTTACAACAGCACTGCAATAAGTTGCCCGTTCCCTACTAACATTCTTACAACAGCACTGCAATAAGTTGCCCGTTCCTACTAGCATTCTTACAACAGCTCTACAATAAGTTGCCCGTTCCCTACTAGCATTCTTACAACAGCACTGCAATATGTTGCCCGTTCCCTACTAGCATTCTTACAACAGCACTGCAATTAGTTGCCCGTGCCCTACTAGCATTCTTACAACAGCACTGCAATAAGTTGCCCGTTCCCTACTAGCATTCTTACAACAGCACTGCAATAAGTTGCCCGTTCCCTACAAGCATTCTTACAACAGCACTGCAATATTTTGCCCGTTCCCTACAAGCATTCTTACAACAGCACTGAAATAAGTTGCCTGTTCCCTACTAGCATTCTTACAACAGCACTGCAATAAGTTGCCCGTTCCTACTAGCATTCTTACAACAGCACTGCAATAAGTTGCCCGTTCCCTACTAGCATTCTTACAACAGCACTGCAATATGTTGCCCGTTTCCTACTAGCATTCTTACAACAGCACTGCAATTAGTTGCCCGTGCCCTACTAGCATTCTTACAACAGCACTGCAATAAGTTGCCCGTTCCCTACAAGCATTCTTACAACAGCACAGCAATAAGTTGCCCGTTCCCTACTAGCATACTTACAACAGCACTGCAATAAGTTGCCCGTTCCCTACAAGCATTCTTACAACAGCACTGCAATATTTTGCCCGTTCCCTACAAGCATTCTTACAACAGCACTGAAATAAGTTGCCTGTTCCCTACTAGCATTCTTACAACAGCACTGCAATTAGTTGCCTGTTCCCTACTAGCATTCTTACAACAGCACTGCAATATGTTGCCCGTTCCCTACAAGCATTCTTACAACAGCACTGAAATAAGTTGCCTGTTCCCTACTAGCATTCTTACAACAGCACTGCAATTAGTTGCCTGTTCCCTACTAGCATTCTTACAACAGCACTGCAATTAGTTGCCTGTTCACTACAAGCATTCTTACAACAGCACTGCAATAAGTTGCCCGTTCCCTACTAGCATTCTTACAACAGCACTGCAATAAGTTGCTCCTTCCCTACTAGCATTCTTACAACAGCACTGCAATAAGTTGCACGTTCCCTACTAGCATTCTTACAACAGCACTGCAATAAGTTGCCCGTTCCCTACTAGCATTCTTACAACAGCACTGCAATAAGTTGCTCCTTCCCTACCAGCATTCTTACAACAGCACTGCAATAAGTTGCCCGTTCCCTACTAGCATTCTTACAACAGCACTGCAATTAGTTGCCCGTTCCCTACAAGCATTCTTACAACAGCACTGCAATTAGTTGCCCGTGCCCTACTAGCATTCTTACAACAGCACTGCAATTAGTTGCCTGTTCCCTACTAGCATCTTACAACAGCACTGCAATTAGTTGCCTGTTCCCTACAAGCATTCTTACAACAGCACTGCAATAAGTTGCCCGTTCCTACTAGCATTCTTACAACAGCACTACAATGAGTTGCCCGTTCCCTACAAGCATTCTTACAACAGCACTGCAATTAGTTGCCCGTTCCCTACTAGCATTCTTACAACAGCACTGCAATATGTTGCCCGTTCCCTACAAGCATTCTTACAACAGCACTGCAATTAGTTGCCTGTTCCCTACAAGCATTCTTACAACAGCACTGCAATTAGTTGCCTGTTCCCTACAAGCATTCTTACAACAGCACTGCAATTAGTTGCCTGTTCACTACAAGCATTCTTACAACAGCACTGCAATTAGTTGCCTGTTCCCTACTAGCATTCTTACAACAGCACTGCAATTAGTTGCCTGTTCCCTACTAGCATTCTTACAACAGCACTGCAATTAGTTGCCTGTTCCCTACTAGCATTCTTACAACAGCACTGCAATTAGTTGCCTGTTCCCTACTAGCATTCTTACAACAGCACTGCAATTAGTTGCCTGTTCCCTACAAGCATTCTTACAACAGCACTGCAATTAGTTGCCTGTTCACTACAAGCATTCTTACAACAGCACTGCAATAAGTTGCTCGTTCCCTACTAGCATTCTTACAACAGCACTGCAATAAGTTGCCCTTCCCTACTAGCATTCTTACAACAGCACTGCAATAAGTTGCCCGTTCCCTACTAGCATTCTTACAACAGCACTGCAATAAGTTGCCTTTTCCCTACTAGCATTCTTACAACAGCACTGCAATAAGTTGCCCGTTCCCTACTAGCATTCTTACAACAGCACTGCAATAAGTTGCCCGTTCCCTACTAGCATTCTTACAACAGCACTGCAATAAGTTGCCCGTTCCCTACTAGCATTCTTACAACAGCACTGCAATAAGTTGCCCTTCCCTACTAGCATTCTTACAACAGCACTGCAATAAGTTGCCCGTTCCCTACTAGCATTCTTACAACAGCACTGCAATAAGTTGCCCGTTCCCTACTAGCATTCTTACAACAGCACTGCAATAAGTTGCCCGTTCCCTACTAGCATTCTTACAACAGCACTGCAATAAGTTGCCCGTTCCCTACTAGCATTCTTACAACAGCACTGCAATAAGTTGCCCGTTCCCTACTAGCATTCTTACAACAGCACTGCAATAAGTTGCCCGTTCCCTACTAGCATTCTTACAACAGCACTGCAATATTTTGCCCGTTCCCTACAAGCATTCTTACAACAGCACTGCAATAAGTTGCCTGTTCCCTACTAGCATTCTTACAACAGCACTGCAATTAGTTGCCCGTTCCCTACTAGCATTCTTACAACAGCACTGCAATATGTTGCCCGTTCCCTACAAGCATTCTTACAACAGCACTGCAATAAGTTGCCCGTTCCCTACTAGCATTCTTACAACAGCACTGCAATAAGTTGCCTGTTCCCTACTAGCATTCTTACAACAGCACTGCAATTAGTTGCCTGTTCCCTACTAGCATTCTTACAACAGCACTGCAATTAGTTGCCTGTTCCCTACAAGCATTCTTACAACAGCACTGCAATAAGTTGCTCGTTCCTACAAGCATTCTTACAACAGCACTGCAATAAGTTGCCCGTTCCCTACTAGCATTCTTACAACAGCACTGCAATAAGTTGCCCGTTCCCTACTAGCATTCTTACAACAGCACTGCAATAAGTTGCCCGTTCCCTACTAGCATTCTTACAACAGCACTGCAATAAGTTGCCGTTCCCTACTAGCATTCTTACAACAGCACTGCAATTAGTTGCCCGTTCCCTACTAGCATTCTTACAACAGCACTGCAATAAGTTGCCCGTTCCCTACTAGCATTCTTACAACAGCACTGCAATAAGTTGCCCGTTCCCTACTAGCATTCTTACAACAGCACTGCAATTAGTTGCCTGTTCCCTACTAGCATTCTTACAACAGCACTGCAATAAGTTGCCCGTTCCCTACTAGCATTCTTACAACAGCACTGCAATAAGTTGCCCGTTCCCTACTAGCATTCTTACAACAGCACTGCAATAAGTTGCCCGTTCCCTACTAGCATTCTTACAACAGCACTGCAATAAGTTGCCCGTTCCCTACTAGCATTCTTACAACAGCACTGCAATTAGTTGCCCGTTCCCTACTAGCATTCTTACAACAGCACTGCAATAAGTTGCCCGTTCCCTACTAGCATTCTTACAACAGCACTGCAATAAGTTGCCCGTTCCCTACTAGCATTCTTACAACAGCACTGCAATTAGTTGCCCGTTCCCTACTAGCATTCTTACAACAGCACTGCAATTAGTTGCCCGTTCCCTACTAGCATTCTTACAACAGCACTGCAATTAGTTGCCCGTTCCCTACTAGCATTCTTACAACAGCACTGCAATAAGTTGCCCGTTCCTACTAGCATTCTTACAACAGCACTGCAATAAGTTGCCCGTTCCCTACTAGCATTCTTACAACAGCACTGCAATTAGTTGCCCGTTCCCTACTAGCATTCTTACAACAGCACTGCAATAGTTGCCCGTTCCCTACTAGCATTCTTACAACAGCACTGCAATAGTTGCCCGTTCCCTACTAGCATTCTTACAACAGCACTGCAATAGTTGCCTGTTCCCTACAAGCATTCTTACAACAGCACTGCAATTAGTTGCCCGTTTCCTACAAGCATTCTTACAACAGCACTGCAATTAGTTGCCTGTTCCCTACTAGCATTCTTACAACAGCACTGCAATTAGTTGCCTGTTCCCTACTAGCATTCTTACAACAGCACTGCAATTAGTTGCCTGTTCCCTACTAGCATTCTTACAACAGCACTGCAATTAGTTGCCTGTTCCCTACTAGCATTCTTACAACAGCACTGCAATTAGTTGCCTGTTCCCTACTAGCATTCTTACAACAGCACTGCAATTAGTTGCCTGTTCACTACAAGCATTCTTACAACAGCACTGCAATAAGTTGCCCGTTCCCTACTAGCATTCTTACAACAGCACTGCAATAAGTTGCTCCTTCCCTACTAGCATTCTTACAACAGCACTGCAATAAGTTGCCCGTTCCCTACTAGCATTCTTACAACAGCACTGCAATAAGTTGCCTTTTCCCTACTAGCATTCTTACAACAGCACTGCAATAAGTTGCCCGTTCCCTACTAGCATTCTTACAACAGCACTGCAATAAGTTGCCCGTTCCCTACTAGCATTCTTACAACAGCACTGCAATAAGTTGCCCGTTCCCTACTAGCATTCTTACAACAGCACTGCAATAAGTTGCCCTTCCCTACTAGCATTCTTACAACAGCACTGCAATTAGTTGCCCGTTCCCTACTAGCATTCTTACAACAGCACTGCAATAAGTTGCCCGTTCCCTACTAGCATTCTTACAACAGCACTGCAATAAGTTGCCCGTTCCCTACTAGCATTCTTACAACAGCACTGCAATTAGTTGCCCGTTCCCTACTAGCATTCTTACAACAGCACTGCAATAAGTTGCCCGTTCCCTACTAGCATTCTTACAACAGCACTGCAATGAGTTGCCCGTTCCCTACTAGCATTCTTACAACAGCACTGCAATAAGTTGCCCGTTCCCTACAAGCATTCTTACAACAGCACTGCAATATTTTGCCCGTTCCCTACAAGCATTCTTACAACAGCACTGCAATAAGTTGCCTGTTCCCTACTAGCATTCTTACAACAGCACTGCAATTAGTTGCCCGTTCCCTACTAGCATTCTTACAACAGCACTGCAATATGTTGCCCGTTCCCTACAAGCATTCTTACAACAGCACTGCAATAAGTTGCCTGTTCCCTACTAGCATTCTTACAACAGCACTGCAATTAGTTGCCTGTTCCCTACTAGCATTCTTACAACAGCACTGCAATTAGTTGCCTGTTCCCTACTAGCATTCTTACAACAGCACTGCAATTAGTTGCCTGTTCCCTACTAGCATTCTTACAACAGCACTGCAATAAGTTGCTCGTTCCCTACAAGCATTCTTACAACAGCACTGCAATAAGTTGCTCGTTCCCTACTAGCATTCTTACAACAGCACTGCAATAAGTTGCCCGTTCCCTACTAGCATTCTTACAACAGCACTGCAATAAGTTGCCTTTTCCCTACTAGCATTCTTACAACAGCACTGCAATAAGTTGCCCGTTCCCTACTAGCATTCTTACAACAGCACTGCAATTAGTTGCCCGTTCCCTACTAGCATTCTTACAACAGCACTGCAATAAGTTGCCCGTTCCCTACTAGCATTCTTACAACAGCACTGCAATTAGTTGCCCGTTCCCTACTAGCATTCTTACAACAGCACTGCAATAAGTTGCCCGTTCCCTACTAGCATTCTTACAACAGCACTGCAATAAGTTGCCCGTTCCCTACTAGCATTCTTACAACAGCACTGCAATAAGTTGCCCGTTCCCTACTAGCATTCTTACAACAGCACTGCAATAAGTTGCCCGTTCCCTACTAGCATTCTTACAACAGCACTGCAATTAGTTGCCCGTTCCCTACTAGCATTCTTACAACAGCACTGCAATAAGTTGCCCGTTCCCTACTAGCATTCTTACAACAGCACTGCAATAAGTTGCCCGTTCCCTACTAGCATTCTTACAACAGCACTGCAATAAGTTGCCCGTTCCCTACTAGCATTCTTACAACAGCACTGCAATAGTTGCCCGTTCCCTACAAGCATTCTTACAACAGCACTGCAATAAGTTGCCTGTTCCCTACTAGCATTCTTACAACAGCACTGCAATTAGTTGCCTGTTCCCTACTAGCATTCTTACAACAGCACTGCAATAAGTTGCCCGTTCCCTACTAGCATTCTTACAACAGCACTGCAATAAGTTGCCCGTTCCCTACTAGCATTCTTACAACAGCACTGCAATTAGTTGCCCGTTCCCTACTAGCATTCTTACAACAGCACTGCAATAAGTTGCCCGTTCCCTACTAGCATTCTTACAACAGCACTGCAATAAGTTGCCCGTTCCCTACTAGCATTCTTACAACAGCACTGCAATAAGTTGCCCTTCCCTACTAGCATTCTTACAACAGCACTGCAATAGTTGCCCGTTCCCTACTAGCATTCTTACAACAGCACTGCAATAAGTTGCCTGTTCCCTACTAGCATTCTTACAACAGCACTGCAATAAGTTGCCCGTTCCCTACTAGCATTCTTACAACAGCACTGCAATTAGTTGCCTGTTCCCTACTAGCATTCTTACAACAGCACTGCAATAAGTTGCCCGTTCCCTACTAGCATTCTTACAACAGCACTGCAATAAGTTGCCCGTTCCCTACTAGCATTCTTACAACAGCACTGCAATTAGTTGCCCGTTCCCTACTAGCATTCTTACAACAGCACTGCAATAAGTTGCCCGTTCCCTACTAGCATTCTTACAACAGCACTGCAATAAGTTGCCCGTTCCCTACTAGCATTCTTACAACAGCACTGCAATAAGTTGCCCGTTCCTACTAGCATTCTTACAACAGCACTGCAATAAGTTGCCCGTTCCCTACTAGCATTCTTACAACAGCACTGCAATAAGTTGCCCGTTCCCTACTAGCATTCTTACAACAGCACTGCAATAAGTTGCCCGTTCCCTACTAGCATTCTTACAACAGCACTGCAATAAGTTGCCCGTTCCCTACTAGCATTCTTACAACAGCACTGCAATAAGTTGCCCGTTCCCTACTAGCATTCTTACAACAGCACTGCAATAGTTGCCCGTTCCCTACTAGCATTCTTACAACAGCACTGCAATAAGTTGCCCGTTCCCTACTAGCATTCTTACAACAGCACTGCAATAAGTTGCCCGTTCCCTACTAGCATTCTTACAACAGCACTGCAATAAGTTGCCCGTTCCCTACTAGCATTCTTACAACAGCACTGCAATAAGTTGCCCGTTCCTACTAGCATTCTTACAACAGCACTGCAATAAGTTGCCCGTTCCCTACTAGCATTCTTACAACAGCACTGCAATAAGTTGCCCGTTCCTACTAGCATTCTTACAACAGCACTGCAATTAGTTGCCCGTTCCCTACTAGCATTCTTACAACAGCACTGCAATAAGTTGCCCGTTCCCTACAAGCATTCTTACAACAGCACTGCAATAAGTTGCCCGTTCCCTACTAGCATTCTTACAACAGCACTGCAATAAGTTGCCCGTTCCCTACTAGCATTCTTACAACAGCACTGCAATAGTTGCCCGTTCCCTACAAGCATTCTTACAACAGCACTGCAATAAGTTGCCTGTTCCCTACTAGCATTCTTACAACAGCACTGCAATTAGTTGCCTGTTCCCTACTAGCATTCTTACAACAGCACTGCAATAGTTGCCCGTTCCCTACTAGCATTCTTACAACAGCACTGCAATAAGTTGCCTGTTCCCTACTAGCATTCTTACAACAGCACTGCAATTAGTTGCCGTTCCCTACTAGCATTCTTACAACAGCACTGCAATAGTTGCTGTTCCCTACTAGCATTCTTACAACAGCACTGCAATAAGTTGCCCGTTCCCTACTAGCATTCTTACAACAGCACTGCAATAAGTTGCCCGTTCCCTACTAGCATTCTTACAACAGCACTGCAATAAGTTGCCCGTTCCCTACTAGCATTCTTACAACAGCACTGCAATAAGTTGCCCGTTCCCTACTAGCATTCTTACAACAGCACTGCAATAAGTTGCCCGTTCCCTACTAGCATTCTTACAACAGCACTGCAATAAGTTGCCCGTTCCCTACTAGCATTCTTACAACAGCACTGCAATAAGTTGCCCGTTCCCTACTAGCATTCTTACAACAGCACTGCAATTAGTTGCCCGTTCCCTACTAGCATTCTTACAACAGCACTGCAATAAGTTGCCCGTTCCCTACTAGCATTCTTACAACAGCACTGCAATAAGTTGCCCGTTCCCTACTAGCATTCTTACAACAGCACTGCAATTAGTTGCCCGTTCCCTACTAGCATTCTTACAACAGCACTGCAATAAGTTGCCCGTTCCCTACTAGCATTCTTACAACAGCACTGCAATAAGTTGCCCGTTCCCTACTAGCATTCTTACAACAGCACTGCAATAAGTTGCCCGTTCCCTACAAGCATTCTTACAACAGCACTGCAATAGTTGCCCGTTCCCTACAAGCATTCTTACAACAGCACTGCAATAAGTTGCCTGTTCCCTACTAGCATTCTTACAACAGCACTGCAATTAGTTGCCTGTTCCCTACTAGCATTCTTACAACAGCACTGCAATAGTTGCCCGTTCCCTACTAGCATTCTTACAACAGCACTGCAATTAGTTGCCTGTTCCCTACTAGCATTCTTACAACAGCACTGCAATTAGTTGCCTGTTCCCTACTAGCATTCTTACAACAGCACTGCAATTAGTTGCCCGTTCCCTACTAGCATTCTTACAACAGCACTGCAATAAGTTGCTGTTCCCTACTAGCATTCTTACAACAGCACTGCAATTAGTTGCCCTTCCCTACTAGCATTCTTACAACAGCACTGCAATAGTTGCCCGTTCCCTACTAGCATTCTTACAACAGCACTGCAATAAGTTGCTTTTCCCTACTAGCATTCTTACAACAGCACTGCAATAAGTTGCCCGTTCCCTACTAGCATTCTTACAACAGCACTGCAATAAGTTGCCCGTTCCCTACTAGCATTCTTACAACAGCACTGCAATAAGTTGCCCGTTCCCTACTAGCATTCTTACAACAGCACTGCAATAAGTTGCCCGTTCCCTACTAGCATTCTTACAACAGCACTGCAATTAGTTGCCCGTTCCCTACTAGCATTCTTACAACAGCACTGCAATAAGTTGCCCGTTCCCTACTAGCATTCTTACAACAGCACTGCAATAAGTTGCCCGTTCCCTACTAGCATTCTTACAACAGCACTGCAATAAGTTGCCCGTTCCCTACTAGCATTCTTACAACAGCACTGCAATAAGTTGCCCGTTCCCTACTAGCATTCTTACAACAGCACTGCAATAAGTTGCCCGTTCCCTACTAGCATTCTTACAACAGCACTGCAATTAGTTGCCCGTTCCCTACTAGCATTCTTACAACAGCACTGCAATAAGTTGCCCGTTCCCTACTAGCATTCTTACAACAGCACTGCAATAAGTTGCCCGTTCCCTACTAGCATTCTTACAACAGCACTGCAATATTTTGCCCGTTCCCTACTAGCATTCTTACAACAGCACTGCAATAAGTTGCCCGTTCCCTACAAGCATTCTTACAACAGCACTGCAATAAGTTGCCCGTTCCCTACTAGCATTCTTACAACAGCACTGCAATAAGTTGCCCGTTCCCTACTAGCATTCTTACAACAGCACTGCAATAAGTTGCCCGTTCCCTACTAGCATTCTTACAACAGCACTGCAATAAGTTGCCCGTTCCCTACTAGCATTCTTACAACAGCACTGCAATAGTTGCCCGTTCCCTACTAGCATTCTTACAACAGCACTGCAATTAGTTGCCCGTTCCCTACTAGCATTCTTACAACAGCACTGCAATAAGTTGCCCGTTCCCTACAAGCATTCTTACAACAGCACTGCAATAAGTTGCCCGTTCCCTACTAGCATTCTTACAACAGCACTGCAATAAGTTGCCCGTTCCCTACTAGCATTCTTACAACAGCACTGCAATATTTTGCCCGTTCCCTACAAGCATTCTTACAACAGCACTGCAATAAGTTGCCTGTTCCCTACTAGCATTCTTACAACAGCACTGCAATTAGTTGCCTGTTCCCTACTAGCATTCTTACAACAGCACTGCAATAAGTTGCCCGTTCCCTACTAGCATTCTTACAACAGCACTGCAATAAGTTGCCTGTTCCCTACTAGCATTCTTACAACAGCACTGCAATTAGTTGCCTGTTCCCTACTAGCATTCTTACAACAGCACTGCAATAAGTTGCCTGTTCCCTACTAGCATTCTTACAACAGCACTGCAATAAGTTGCCCGTTCCCTACTAGCATTCTTACAACAGCACTGCAATAAGTTGCCCGTTCCCTACTAGCATTCTTACAACAGCACTGCAATAAGTTGCCCGTTCCCTACTAGCATTCTTACAACAGCACTGCAATAAGTTGCCCGTTCCCTACTAGCATTCTTACAACAGCACTGCAATAAGTTGCCCGTTCCCTACTAGCATTCTTACAACAGCACTGCAATAAGTTGCCCGTTCCCTACTAGCATTCTTACAACAGCACTGCAATAAGTTGCCCGTTCCCTACTAGCATTCTTACAACAGCACTGCAATTAGTTGCCCGTTCCCTACTAGCATTCTTACAACAGCACTGCAATTAGTTGCCCGTTCCCTACTAGCATTCTTACAACAGCACTGCAATTAGTTGCCTGTTCCCTACTAGCATTCTTACAACAGCACTGCAATTAGTTGCCTGTTCCCTACTAGCATTCTTACAACAGCACTGCAATAAGTTGCCCGTTCCTACTAGCATTCTTACAACAGCACTACAATGAGTTGCCCGTTCCCTACAAGCATTCTTACAACAGCACTGCAATTAGTTGCCCGTTCCCTACTAGCATTCTTACAACAGCACTGCAATATGTTGCCCGTTCCCTACAAGCATTCTTACAACAGCACTGCAATTAGTTGCCTGTTCCCTACAAGCATTCTTACAACAGCACTGCAATAGTTGCCTGTTCCCTACAAGCATTCTTACAACAGCACTGCAATTAGTTGCCCGTTCCCTACAAGCATTCTTACAACAGCACTGCAATTAGTTGCCTGTTCCCTACTAGCATTCTTACAACAGCACTGCAATTAGTTGCCTGTTCCCTACTAGCATTCTTACAACAGCACTGCAATTAGTTGCCTGTTCCCTACTAGCATTCTTACAACAGCACTGCAATTAGTTGCCTGTTCCCTACTAGCATTCTTACAACAGCACTGCAATTAGTTGCCTGTTCCCTACAAGCATTCTTACAACAGCACTGCAATTAGTTGCCTGTTCACTACTAGCATTCTTACAACAGCACTGCAATAAGTTGCTCGTTCCCTACTAGCATTCTTACAACAGCACTGCAATAAGTTGCCCTTCCCTACTAGCATTCTTACAACAGCACTGCAATAAGTTGCCCGTTCCCTACTAGCATTCTTACAACAGCACTGCAATAAGTTGCCCGTTCCCTACTAGCATTCTTACAACAGCACTGCAATAAGTTGCCCGTTCCCTACTAGCATTCTTACAACAGCACTGCAATAAGTTGCCCGTTCCCTACTAGCATTCTTACAACAGCACTGCAATAAGTTGCCCGTTCCCTACTAGCATTCTTACAACAGCACTGCAATAAGTTGCCCTTCCCTACTAGCATTCTTACAACAGCACTGCAATTAGTTGCCCGTTCCCTACTAGCATTCTTACAACAGCACTGCAATAAGTTGCCGTTCCCTACTAGCATTCTTACAACAGCACTGCAATAAGTTGCCCGTTCCCTACTAGCATTCTTACAACAGCACTGCAATTAGTTGCCCGTTCCCTACTAGCATTCTTACAACAGCACTGCAATAAGTTGCCCGTTCCCTACTAGCATTCTTACAACAGCACTGCAATAAGTTGCCCGTTCCCTACTAGCATTCTTACAACAGCACTGCAATAAGTTGCCCGTTCCCTACTAGCATTCTTACAACAGCACTGCAATAGTTGCCCGTTCCCTACAAGCATTCTTACAACAGCACTGCAATAAGTTGCCTGTTCCCTACTAGCATTCTTACAACAGCACTGCAATTAGTTGCCCGTTCCCTACTAGCATTCTTACAACAGCACTGCAATATGTTGCCCGTTCCCTACAAGCATTCTTACAACAGCACTGCAATAAGTTGCCTGTTCCCTACTAGCATTCTTACAACAGCACTGCAATTAGTTGCCTGTTCCCTACTAGCATTCTTACAACAGCACTGCAATTAGTTGCCTGTTCCCTACAAGCATTCTTACAACAGCACTGCAATAAGTTGCTCGTTCCCTACAAGCATTCTTACAACAGCACTGCAATAAGTTGCTCCTTCCCTACTAGCATTCTTACAACAGCACTGCAATAGGTTGCCCGTTCCCTACTAGCATTCTTACAACAGCACTGCAATAAGTTCCTTTCCCTACTAGCATTCTTACAACAGCACTGCAATAAGTTGCCCGTTCCCTACTAGCATTCTTACAACAGCACTGCAATTAGTTGCCCGTTCCCTACTAGCATTCTTACAACAGCACTGCAATAAGTTGCCCGTTCCCTACTAGCATTCTTACAACAGCACTGCAATAAGTTGCCCGTTCCCTACTAGCATTCTTACAACAGCACTGCAATTAGTTGCCCGTTCCCTACTAGCATTCTTACAACAGCACTGCAATAAGTTGCCCGTTCCCTACTAGCATTCTTACAACAGCACTGCAATAAGTTGCCCGTTCCCTACTAGCATTCTTACAACAGCACTGCAATAAGTTGCCCGTTCCCTACTAGCATTCTTACAACAGCACTGCAATAAGTTGCCCGTTCCCTACTAGCATTCTTACAACAGCACTGCAATAAGTTGCCCGTTCCCTACTAGCATTCTTACAACAGCACTGCAATTAGTTGCCCGTTCCCTACTAGCATTCTTACAACAGCACTGCAATAAGTTGCCCGTTCCTACTAGCATTCTTACAACAGCACTGCAATAAGTTGCCCGTTCCCTACTAGCATTCTTACAACAGCACTGCAATAAGTTGCCCGTTCCCTACTAGCATTCTTACAACAGCACTGCAATAGTTGCCCGTTCCCTACTAGCATTCTTACAACAGCACTGCAATAAGTTGCCCGTTCCCTACTAGCATTCTTACAACAGCACTGCAATAAGTTGCCCTTCCCTACTAGCATTCTTACAACAGCACTGCAATAAGTTGCCCGTTCCCTACTAGCATTCTTACAACAGCACTGCAATAAGTTGCCCGTTCCCTACTAGCATTCTTACAACAGCACTGCAATAGTTGCCCGTTCCCTACTAGCATTCTTACAACAGCACTGCAATTAGTTGCCCGTTCCCTACTAGCATTCTTACAACAGCACTGCAATAAGTTGCCCGTTCCCTACAAGCATTCTTACAACAGCACTGCAATAAGTTGCCCGTTCCCTACTAGCATTCTTACAACAGCACTGCAATAAGTTGCCCGTTCCCTACAAGCATTCTTACAACAGCACTGCAATATTTTGCCCGTTCCCTACAAGCATTCTTACAACAGCACTGAAATAAGTTGCCTGTTCCCTACTAGCATTCTTACAACAGCACTGCAATTAGTTGCCTGTTCCCTACTAGCATTCTTACAACAGCACTGCAATATGTTGCCCGTTCCCTACAAGCATTCTTACAACAGCACTGAAATAAGTTGCCTGTTCCCTACTAGCATTCTTACAACAGCACTGCAATTAGTTGCCTGTTCCCTACTAGCATTCTTACAACAGCACTGCAATTAGTTGCCTGTTCACTACAAGCATTCTTACAACAGCACTGCAATAAGTTGCCCGTTCCCTACTAGCATTCTTACAACAGCACTGCAATAAGTTGCTCGTTCCCTACTAGCATTCTTACAACAGCACTGCAATAAGTTGCCGTTCCCTACTAGCATTCTTACAACAGCACTGCAATAAGTTGCCCGTTCCCTACTAGCATTCTTACAACAGCACTGCAATAAGTTGCTCCTTCCCTACTAGCATTCTTACAACAGCACTGCAATAAGTTGCCCGTTCCCTACTAGCATTCTTACAACAGCACTGCAATTAGTTGCCCGTTCCCTACAAGCATTCTTACAACAGCACTGCAATAGTTGCCCGTTCCCTACTAGCATTCTTACAACAGCACTGCAATTAGTTGCCTGTTCCCTACTAGCATTCTTACAACAGCACTGCAATTAGTTGCCTGTTCCCTACAAGCATTCTTACAACAGCACTGCAATAAGTTGCCCGTTCCTACTAGCATTCTTACAACAGCTCTACAATGAGTTGCCCGTTCCCTACAAGCATTCTTACAACAGCACTGCAATTAGTTGCCCGTTCCCTACTAGCATTCTTACAACAGCACTGCAATATGTTGCCCGTTCCCTACAAGCATTCTTACAACAGCACTGCAATTAGTTGCCTGTTCCCTACAAGCATTCTTACAACAGCACTGCAATTAGTTGCCTGTTCCCTACAAGCATTCTTACAACAGCACTGCAATTAGTTGCCTGTTCACTACAAGCATTCTTACAACAGCACTGCAATTAGTTGCCTGTTCCCTACTAGCATTCTTACAACAGCACTGCAATTAGTTGCCTGTTCCCTACTAGCATTCTTACAACAGCACTGCAATTAGTTGCCTGTTCCCTACTAGCATTCTTACAACAGCACTGCAATTAGTTGCCTGTTCCCTACTAGCATTCTTACAACAGCACTGCAATTAGTTGCCTGTTCACTACAAGCATTCTTACAACAGCACTGCAATTAGTTGCCTGTTCACTACAAGCATTCTTACAACAGCACTGCAATAAGTTGCTCGTTCCCTACTAGCATTCTTACAACAGCACTGCAATAAGTTGCCCTTCCCTACTAGCATTCTTACAACAGCACTGCAATAAGTTGCCCGTTCCCTACTAGCATTCTTACAACAGCACTGCAATAAGTTGCCTTTTCCCTACTAGCATTCTTACAACAGCACTGCAATAAGTTGCCCGTTCCCTACTAGCATTCTTACAACAGCACTGCAATAAGTTGCCCGTTCCCTACTAGCATTCTTACAACAGCACTGCAATAAGTTGCCCGTTCCCTACTAGCATTCTTACAACAGCACTGCAATAAGTTGCCCTTCCCTACTAGCATTCTTACAACAGCACTGCAATTAGTTGCCCGTTCCCTACTAGCATTCTTACAACAGCACTGCAATAAGTTGCCCGTTCCCTACTAGCATTCTTACAACAGCACTGCAATAAGTTGCTTGTTCCTTACTAGCATTCTTACAACAGCACTGCAATTAGTTGCCCGTTCCCTACTAGCATTCTTACAACAGCACTGCAATAAGTTGCCCGTTCCTTACTAGCATTCTTACAACAGCACTGCAATGAGTTGCCCGTTCCCTACTAGCATTCTTACAACAGCACTGCAATAAGTTGCCCGTTCCCTACAAGCATTCTTACAACAGCACTGCAATATTTTGCCCGTTCCCTACAAGCATTCTTACAACAGCACTGCAATAAGTTGCCTGTTCCCTACTAGCATTCTTACAACAGCACTGCAATTAGTTGCCCGTTCCCTACTAGCATTCTTACAACAGCACTGCAATATGTTGCCCGTTCCCTACAAGCATTCTTACAACAGCACTGAAATAAGTTGCCTGTTCCCTACTAGCATTCTTACAACAGCACTGCAATTAGTTGCCTGTTCCCTACTAGCATTCTTACAACAGCACTGCAATTAGTTGCCTGTTCCCTACAAGCATTCTTACAACAGCACTGCAATAAGTTGCTCGTTTCCTACAAGCATTCTTACAACAGCACTGCAATAAGTTGCTCCTTCCCTACTAGCATTCTTACAACAGCACTGCAATAGGTTGCCCGTTCCCTACTAGCATTCTTACAACAGCACTGCAATAAGTTCCTTTTCCCTACTAGCATTCTTACAACAGCACTGCAATAAGTTATCCGTTCCCTACTAGCATTCTTACAACAGCACTGCAATTAGTTGCCCGTTCACTACTAGCATTCTTACAACAGCACTGCAATAAGTTGCCCGTTCCCTACTAGCATTCTTACAACAGCACTGCAATAAGTTGCCCGTTCCCTACTAGCATTCTTACAACAGCACTGCAATTAGTTGCCCGTTCCCTACTAGCATTCTTACAACAGCACTGCAATAAGTTGCCCGTTCCCTACTAGCATTCTTACAACAGCACTGCAATAAGTTGCCCGTTCCCTACTAACATTCTTACAACAGCACTGCAATAAGTTGCCCGTTCCTACTAGCATTCTTACAACAGCACTGCAATAAGTTGCCCGTTCCCTACTAGCATTCTTACAACAGCACTGCAATATGTTGCCCGTTCCCTACTAGCATTCTTACAACAGCACTGCAATTAGTTGCCCGTTCCCTACTAGCATTCTTACAACAGCACTGCAATAAGTTGCCCGTTCCCTACTAGCATTCTTACAACAGCACTGCAATAAGTTGCCCGTTCCCTACTAGCATTCTTACAACAGCACTGCAATAAGTTGCCCGTTCCCTACTAGCATTCTTACAACAGCACTGCAATATGTTGCCCGTTCCCTACTAGCATTCTTACAACAGCACTGCAATAGTTGCCCGTTCCCTACTAGCATTCTTACAACAGCACTGCAATAAGTTGCCCGTTCCCTACTAGCATTCTTACAACAGCACTGCAATAAGTTGCCCTTCCCTACTAGCATTCTTACAACAGCACTGCAATTAGTTGCCCGTTCCCTACTAGCATTCTTACAACAGCACTGCAATAAGTTGCCTGTTCCCTACTAGCATTCTTACAACAGCACTGCAATAAGTTGCCCTTCCCTACTAGCATTCTTACAACAGCACTGCAATAAGTTGCCCGTTCCCTACTAGCATTCTTACAACAGCACTGCAATAAGTTGCCCGTTCCCTACAAGCATTCTTACAACAGCACTGCAATATTTTGCCCGTTCCCTACAAGCATTCTTACAACAGCACTGAAATAAGTTGCCTGTTCCCTACTAGCATTCTTACAACAGCACTGCAATTAGTTGCCTGTTCCCTACTAGCATTCTTACAACAGCACTGCAATATGTTGCCCGTTCCCTACAAGCATTCTTACAACAGCACTGCAATAAGTTGCCTGTTCCCTACTAGCATTCTTACAACAGCACTGCAATTAGTTGCCTGTTCCCTACTAGCATTCTTACAACAGCACTGCAATTAGTTGCCTGTTCACTACAAGCATTCTTACAACAGCACTGCAATAAGTTGCCCGTTCCCTACTAGCATTCTTACAACAGCACTGCAATAAGTTGCTCCTTCCCTACTAGCATTCTTACAACAGCACTGCAATAAGTTGCCCGTTCCCTACTAGCATTCTTACAACAGCACTGCAATAAGTTGCCCGTTCCCTACTAGCATTCTTACAACAGCACTGCAATAAGTTGCTCCTTCCCTACTAGCATTCTTACAACAGCACTGCAATAAGTTGCCCGTTCCCTACTAGCATTCTTACAACAGCACTGCAATTAGTTGCCCGTTCCCTACAAGCATTCTTACAACAGCACTGCAATTAGTTGCCCGTTCCCTACTAGCATTCTTACAACAGCACTGCAATTAGTTGCCTGTTCCCTACTAGCATCTTACAACAGCACTGCAATTAGTTGCCTGTTCCCTACAAGCATTCTTACAACAGCACTGCAATAAGTTGCCCGTTCCTACTAGCATTCTTACAACAGCACTACAATGAGTTGCCCGTTCCCTACAAGCATTCTTACAACAGCACTGCAATTAGTTGCCCGTTCCCTACTAGCATTCTTACAACAGCACTGCAATATGTTGCCCGTTCCCTACAAGCATTCTTACAACAGCACTGCAATAAGTTGCCTGTTCCCTACTAGCATTCTTACAACAGCACTGCAATTAGTTGCCTGTTCCCTACTAGCATTCTTACAACAGCACTGCAATTAGTTGCCTGTTCACTACAAGCATTCTTACAACAGCACTGCAATAAGTTGCCCGTTCCCTACTAGCATTCTTACAACAGCACTGCAATAAGTTGCTCCTTCCCTACTAGCATTCTTACAACAGCACTGCAATAAGTTGCCGTTCCCTACTAGCATTCTTACAACAGCACTGCAATAAGTTGCCCGTTCCCTACTAGCATTCTTACAACAGCACTGCAATAAGTTGCTCCTTCCCTACTAGCATTCTTACAACAGCACTGCAATAAGTTGCCCGTTCCCTACTAGCATTCTTACAACAGCACTGCAATTAGTTGCCCGTTCCCTACAAGCATTCTTACAACAGCACTGCAATTAGTTGCCCGTTCCCTACTAGCATTCTTACAACAGCACTGCAATTAGTTGCCTGTTCCCTACTAGCATTCTTACAACAGCACTGCAATTAGTTGCCCGTTCCCTACTAGCATTCTTACAACAGCACTGCAATAAGTTGCCCGTTCCTACTAGCATTCTTACAACAGCACTGCAATAAGTTGCCCGTTCCCTACTAGCATTCTTACAACAGCACTGCAATTAGTTGCCCGTTCCCTACTAGCATTCTTACAACAGCACTGCAATAGTTGCCCGTTCCCTACAAGCATTCTTACAACAGCACTGCAATTAGTTGCCTGTTCCCTACTAGCATTCTTACAACAGCACTGCAATTAGTTGCCTGTTCCCTACTAGCATTCTTACAACAGCACTGCAATTAGTTGCCTGTTCCCTACTAGCATTCTTACAACAGCACTGCAATTAGTTGCCCGTTCCCTACTAGCATTCTTACAACAGCACTGCAATTAGTTGCCCGTTCCCTACTAGCATTCTTACAACAGCACTGCAATTAGTTGCCCGTTCCCTACTAGCATTCTTACAACAGCACTGCAATTAGTTGCCCGTTCCCTACAAGCATTCTTACAACAGCACTGCAATTAGTTGCCTGTTCCCTACAAGCATTCTTACAACAGCACTGCAATAAGTTGCCCGTTCCCTACTAGCATTCTTACAACAGCACTGCAATAAGTTGCCCTTCCCTACTAGCATTCTTACAACAGCACTGCAATAAGTTGCCCGTTCCCTACTAGCATTCTTACAACAGCACTGCAATAAGTTGCCTTTTCCCTACTAGCATTCTTACAACAGCACTGCAATAAGTTGCCCGTTCCCTACTAGCATTCTTACAACAGCACTGCAATAAGTTGCCCGTTCCCTACTAGCATTCTTACAACAGCACTGCAATAAGTTGCCCGTTCCCTACTAGCATTCTTACAACAGCACTGCAATAAGTTGCCCTTCCCTACTAGCATTCTTACAACAGCACTGCAATTAGTTGCCCGTTCCCTACTAGCATTCTTACAACAGCACTGCAATAAGTTGCCCGTTCCCTACTAGCATTCTTACAACAGCACTGCAATAAGTTGCCCTTCCCTACTAGCATTCTTACAACAGCACTGCAATAAGTTGCCCGTTCCCTACTAGCATTCTTACAACAGCACTGCAATTAGTTGCCCGTTCCCTACTAGCATTCTTACAACAGCACTGCAATAAGTTGCCCGTTCCCTACTAGCATTCTTACAACAGCACTGCAATAAGTTGCCCGTTCCCTACTAGCATTCTTACAACAGCACTGCAATAGTTGCCCGTTCCCTACAAGCATTCTTACAACAGCACTGCAATAAGTTGCCTGTTCCCTACTAGCATTCTTACAACAGCACTGCAATTAGTTGCCCGTTCCCTACTAGCATTCTTACAACAGCACTGCAATAAGTTGCCCGTTCCCTACAAGCATTCTTACAACAGCACTGCAATAAGTTGCCTGTTCCCTACTAGCATTCTTACAACAGCACTGCAATTAGTTGCCTGTTCCCTACTAGCATTCTTACAACAGCACTGCAATAAGTTGCCCGTTCCCTACTAGCATTCTTACAACAGCACTGCAATAAGTTGCCCTTCCCTACTAGCATTCTTACAACAGCACTGCAATAAGTTGCCCGTTCCCTACTAGCATTCTTACAACAGCACTGCAATTAGTTGCCCGTTCCCTACAAGCATTCTTACAACAGCACTGCAATTAGTTGCCCGTTCCCTACTAGCATTCTTACAACAGCACTGCAATTAGTTGCCTGTTCCCTACTAGCATTCTTACAACAGCACTGCAATTAGTTGCCCGTTCCCTACAAGCATTCTTACAACAGCACTGCAATAAGTTGCCCGTTCCTACTAGCATTCTTACAACAGCACTGCAATAAGTTGCCCGTTCCCTACAAGCATTCTTACAACAGCACTGCAATTAGTTGCCCGTTCCCTACTAGCATTCTTACAACAGCACTGCAATATGTTGCCCGTTCCCTACAAGCATTCTTACAACAGCACTGCAATTAGTTGCCTGTTCCCTACAAGCATTCTTACAACAGCACTGCAATTAGTTGCCTGTTCCCTACTAGCATTCTTACAACAGCACTGCAATTAGTTGCCTGTTCCCTACTAGCATTCTTACAACAGCACTGCAATTAGTTGCCTGTTCCCTACTAGCATTCTTACAACAGCACTGCAATTAGTTGCCTGTTCCCTACTAGCATTCTTACAACAGCACTGCAATTAGTTGCCTGTTCCCTACAAGCATTCTTACAACAGCACTGCAATTAGTTGCCTGTTCACTACAAGCATTCTTACAACAGCACTGCAATAAGTTGCTCGTTCCCTACTAGCATTCTTACAACAGCACTGCAATAAGTTGCTCCTTCCCTACTAGCATTCTTACAACAGCACTGCAATAAGTTGCCCGTTCCCTACTAGCATTCTTACAACAGCACTGCAATAAGTTGCCTTTCCCTACTAGCATTCTTACAACAGCACTGCAATAAGTTGCCCGTTCCCTACTAGCATTCTTACAACAGCACTGCAATAAGTTGCCCGTTCCCTACTAGCATTCTTACAACAGCACTGCAATAAGTTGCCCGTTCCCTACTAGCATTCTTACAACAGCACTGCAATAAGTTGCCCTTCCCTACTAGCATTCTTACAACAGCACTGCAATTAGTTGCCCGTTCCCTACTAGCATTCTTACAACAGCACTGCAATAAGTTGCCCGTTCCCTACTAGCATTCTTACAACAGCACTGCAATAAGTTGCCTGTTCCTTACTAGCATTCTTACAACAGCACTGCAATTAGTTGCCCGTTCCCTACTAGCATTCTTACAACAGCACTGCAATAAGTTGCCCGTTCCTACTAGCATTCTTACAACAGCTCTGCAATGAGTTGCCCGTTCCCTACTAGCATTCTTACAACAGCACTGCAATAAGTTGCCCGTTCCCTACAAGCATTCTTACAACAGCACTGCAATATTTGCCCGTTCCCTACAAGCATTCTTACAA
This sequence comes from Megaustenia siamemsis, assembly GCA_032433765.1. Taxonomy (NCBI): domain Eukaryota; kingdom Metazoa; phylum Mollusca; class Gastropoda; order Stylommatophora; family Ariophantidae; genus Megaustenia; species Megaustenia siamemsis. Next base: position 71,057,121 of record JAVIAB010000126.1, on the reverse strand, counting down.
CAGCACTGCAATTAGTTGCCTGTTCCCTACTAGCATTCTTACAACAGCACTGCAATTAGTTGCCCGTTCCCTACTAGCATTCTTACAACAGCACTGCAATATGTTGCCCGTTCCCTACAAGCATTCTTACAACAGCACTGAAATAAGTTGCCTGTTCCCTACTAGCATTCTTACAACAGCACTGCAATTAGTTGCCTGTTCCCTACTAGCATTCTTACAACAGCACTGCAATTAGTTGCCTGTTCCTACTAGCATTCTTACAACAGCACTGCAATAAGTTGCTCGTTTCCTACAAGCATTCTTACAACAGCACTGCAATAAGTTGCTCCTTCCCTACTAGCATTCTTACAACAGCACTGCAATAGTTGCCCGTTCCCTACTAGCATTCTTACAACAGCACTGCAATAAGTTCCTTTCCCTACTAGCATTCTTACAACAGCACTGCAATAAGTTATCCGTTCCCTACTAGCATTCTTACAACAGCACTGCAATTAGTTGCCCATTCCCTACTAGCATTCTTACAACAGCACTGCAATAAGTTGCCCGTTCCCTACTAGCATTCTTACAACAGCACTGCAATAAGTTGCCCGTTCCCTACTAGCATTCTTACAACAGCACTGCAATTAGTTGCCCGTTCCCTACTAGCATTCTTACAACAGCACTGCAATAAGTTGCCCGTTCCCTACTAGCATTCTTACAACAGCACTGCAATAAGTTGCCCGTTCCCTACTAGCATTCTTACAACAGCACTGCAATAAGTTGCCCGTTCCTACTAGCATTCTTACAACAGCACTGCAATAAGTTGCCCGTTCCCTACTAGCATTCTTACAACAGCACTGCAATATGTTGCCCGTTCCCTACTAGCATTCTTACAACAGCACTGCAATTAGTTGCCCGTTCCCTACTAGCATTCTTACAACAGCACTGCAATAAGTTGCCCGTTCCCTACTAGCATTCTTACAACAGCACTGCAATAAGTTGCCCGTTCCTACTAGCATTCTTACAACAGCACTGCAATAAGTTGCCCGTTCCCTACTAGCATTCTTACAACAGCACTGCAATATGTTGCCCGTTCCCTACTAGCATTCTTACAACAGCACTGCAATTAGTTGCCCGTTCCCTACTAGCATTCTTACAACAGCACTGCAATAAGTTGCCCGTTCCCTACTAGCATTCTTACAACAGCACTGCAATAAGTTGCCCTTCCCTACTAGCATTCTTACAACAGCACTGCAATTAGTTGCCCGTTCCCTACTAGCATTCTTACAACAGCACTGCAATAAGTTGCCTGTTCCCTACTAGCATTCTTACAACAGCACTGCAATAAGTTGCCCTTCCCTACTAGCATTCTTACAACAGCACTGCAATAAGTTGCCCGTTCCCTACTAGCATTCTTACAACAGCACTGCAATAAGTTGCCCGTTCCCTACAAGCATTCTTACAACAGCACTGCAATATTTTGCCCGTTCCCTACAAGCATTCTTACAACAGCACTGCAATAAGTTGCCTGTTCCCTACTAGCATTCTTACAACAGCACTGCAATTAGTTGCCTGTTCCCTACTAGCATTCTTACAACAGCACTGCAATATGTTGCCCGTTCCCTACTAGCATTCTTACAACAGCACTGCAATAAGTTGCCTGTTCCCTACTAGCATTCTTACAACAGCACTGCAATTAGTTGCCTGTTCCCTACTAGCATTCTTACAACAGCACTGCAATTAGTTGCCTGTTCCCTACAAGCATTCTTACAACAGCACTGCAATAAGTTGCCCGTTCCCTACTAGCATTCTTACAACAGCACTGCAATAAGTTGCCCTTCCCTACTAGCATTCTTACAACAGCACTGCAATAAGTTGCCCGTTCCCTACTAGCATTCTTACAACAGCACTGCAATAAGTTGCCCGTTCCCTACTAGCATTCTTACAACAGCACTGCAATAAGTTGCCCTTCCCTACTAGCATTCTTACAACAGCACTGCAATAAGTTGCCCGTTCCCTACTAGCATTCTTACAACAGCACTGCAATTAGTTGCCCGTTCCCTACAAGCATTCTTACAACAGCACTGCAATTAGTTGCCCGTTCCCTACTAGCATTCTTACAACAGCACTGCAATAGTTGCCTGTTCCCTACTAGCATTCTTACAACAGCACTGCAATTAGTTGCCCGTTCCCTACTAGCATTCTTACAACAGCACTGCAATAAGTTGCCCGTTCCTACTAGCATTCTTACAACAGCACTGCAATAAGTTGCCCGTTCCCTACTAGCATTCTTACAACAGCACTGCAATTAGTTGCCCGTTCCCTACTAGCATTCTTACAACAGCACTGCAATATGTTGCCCGTTCCCTACTAGCATTCTTACAACAGCACTGCAATAAGTTGCCTGTTCCCTACTAGCATTCTTACAACAGCACTGCAATTAGTTGCCCGTTCCCTACTAGCATTCTTACAACAGCACTGCAATTAGTTGCCTGTTCCCTACAAGCATTCTTACAACAGCACTGCAATAAGTTGCCCGTTCCCTACTAGCATTCTTACAACAGCACTGCAATAAGTTGCCCGTTCCCTACTAGCATTCTTACAACAGCACTGCAATAAGTTGCCCGTTCCCTACTAGCATTCTTACAACAGCACTGCAATAAGTTGCCCGTTCCCTACTAGCATTCTTACAACAGCACTGCAATAAGTTGCCCTTCCCTACTAGCATTCTTACAACAGCACTGCAATAAGTTGCCCGTTCCCTACTAGCATTCTTACAACAGCACTGCAATAGTTGCCCGTTCCCTACTAGCATTCTTACAACAGCACTGCAATTAGTTGCCCGTTCCCTACTAGCATTCTTACAACAGCACTGCAATTAGTTGCCCGTTCCCTACTAGCATTCTTACAACAGCACTGCAATTAGTTGCCTGTTCCCTACAAGCATTCTTACAACAGCACTGCAATAAGTTGCCCGTTCCCTACTAGCATTCTTACAACAGCACTGCAATAAGTTGCCCGTTCCCTACTAGCATTCTTACAACAGCACTGCAATTAGTTGCCCGTTCCCTACTAGCATTCTTACAACAGCACTGCAATAAGTTGCCCGTTCCCTACTAGCATTCTTACAACAGCACTGCAATTAGTTGCCCGTTCCCTACAAGCATTCTTACAACAGCACTGCAATTAGTTGCCTGTTCCCTACAAGCATTCTTACAACAGCACTGCAATAAGTTGCCTGTTCCCTACTAGCATTCTTACAACAGCACTGCAATTAGTTGCCCGTTCCCTACTAGCATTCTTACAACAGCACTGCAATAGTTGCCTGTTCCCTACTAGCATTCTTACAACAGCACTGCAATTAGTTGCCGTTCCCTACTAGCATTCTTACAACAGCACTGCAATTAGTTGCCTGTTCCCTACAAGCATTCTTACAACAGCACTGCAATTAGTTGCCTGTTCCCTACAAGCATTCTTACAACAGCACTGCAATAAGTTGCCGTTCCCTACTAGCATTCTTACAACAGCACTGCAATAAGTTGCCCTTCCCTACTAGCATTCTTACAACAGCACTGCAATAAGTTGCCCGTTCCCTACTAGCATTCTTACAACAGCACTGCAATAAGTTGCCTGTTCCCTACTAGCATTCTTACAACAGCACTGCAATAAGTTGCCCGTTCCCTACTAGCATTCTTACAACAGCACTGCAATAAGTTGCCCGTTCCCTACTAGCATTCTTACAACAGCACTGCAATAAGTTGCCCGTTCCCTACTAGCATTCTTACAACAGCACTGCAATAAGTTGCCCGTTCCCTACTAGCATTCTTACAACAGCACTGCAATTAGTTGCCCGTTCCCTACTAGCATTCTTACAACAGCACTGCAATAAGTTGCCCGTTCCCTACTAGCATTCTTACAACAGCACTGCAATAAGTTGCCCGTTCCCTACTAGCATTCTTACAACAGCACTGCAATAAGTTGCCCGTTCCCTACTAGCATTCTTACAACAGCACTGCAATTAGTTGCCCGTTCCCTACTAGCATTCTTACAACAGCACTGCAATAAGTTGCCCGTTCCCTACTAGCATTCTTACAACAGCACTGCAATAAGTTGCCCGTTCCCTACTAGCATTCTTACAACAGCACTGCAATAGTTGCCCGTTCCCTACTAGCATTCTTACAACAGCACTGCAATAAGTTGCCTGTTCCCTACTAGCATTCTTACAACAGCACTGCAATAAGTTGCCCGTTCCCTACTAGCATTCTTACAACAGCACTGCAATAAGTTGCCCGTTCCCTACTAGCATTCTTACAACAGCACTGCAATAAGTTGCCCGTTCCCTACTAGCATTCTTACAACAGCACTGCAATTAGTTGCCCGTTCCCTACTAGCATTCTTACAACAGCACTGCAATAAGTTGCCCGTTCCCTACTAGCATTCTTACAACAGCACTGCAATAAGTTGCCCTTCCCTACTAGCATTCTTACAACAGCACTGCAATAAGTTGCCCGTTCCCTACTAGCATTCTTACAACAGCACTGCAATTAGTTGCCCGTTCCCTACTAGCATTCTTACAACAGCACTGCAATTAGTTGCCCGTTCCCTACTAGCATTCTTACAACAGCACTGCAATAAGTTGCCCGTTCCCTACTAGCATTCTTACAACAGCACTGCAATTAGTTGCCCGTTCCCTACTAGCATTCTTACAACAGCACTGCAATAAGTTGCCCGTTCCTACTAGCATTCTTACAACAGCACTGCAATAGTTGCCCGTTCCCTACTAGCATTCTTACAACAGCACTGCAATTAGTTGCCCGTTCCCTACTAGCATTCTTACAACAGCACTGCAATAAGTTGCCCGTTCCCTACTAGCATTCTTACAACAGCACTGCAATAGTTGCCCGTTCCCTACTAGCATTCTTACAACAGCACTGCAATAGTTGCCCGTTCCCTACTAGCATTCTTACAACAGCACTGCAATTAGTTGCCCGTTCCCTACTAGCATTCTTACAACAGCACTGCAATTAGTTGCCGTTCCCTACTAGCATTCTTACAACAGCACTGCAATTAGTTGCCTGTTCCCTACTAGCATTCTTACAACAGCACTGCAATTAGTTGCCCGTTCCCTACTAGCATTCTTACAACAGCACTGCAATTAGTTGCCTGTTCCCTACTAGCATTCTTACAACAGCACTGCAATTAGTTGCCTGTTCCCTACTAGCATTCTTACAACAGCACTGCAATAAGTTGCCTGTTCCCTACTAGCATTCTTACAACAGCACTGCAATAAGTTGCCCGTTCCCTACTAGCATTCTTACAACAGCACTGCAATAAGTTGCCCGTTCCCTACTAGCATTCTTACAACAGCACTGCAATAAGTTGCCCGTTCCCTACTAGCATTCTTACAACAGCACTGCAATAAGTTGCCTTTCCCTACTAGCATTCTTACAACAGCACTGCAATAAGTTGCCCGTTCCCTACTAGCATTCTTACAACAGCACTGCAATAAGTTGCCCGTTCCCTACTAGCATTCTTACAACAGCACTGCAATAAGTTGCCCGTTCCCTACTAGCATTCTTACAACAGCACTGCAATAAGTTGCCCGTTCCCTACTAGCATTCTTACAACAGCACTGCAATTAGTTGCCCGTTCCCTACTAGCATTCTTACAACAGCACTGCAATAAGTTGCCCGTTCCCTACTAGCATTCTTACAACAGCACTGCAATAAGTTGCCCGTTCCCTACTAGCATTCTTACAACAGCACTGCAATAAGTTGCCCGTTCCCTACTAGCATTCTTACAACAGCACTGCAATAAGTTGCCCGTTCCCTACTAGCATTCTTACAACAGCACTGCAATTAGTTGCCCGTTCCCTACTAGCATTCTTACAACAGCACTGCAATAAGTTGCCCGTTCCCTACTAGCATTCTTACAACAGCACTGCAATAAGTTGCCCGTTCCCTACTAGCATTCTTACAACAGCACTGCAATAAGTTGCCCGTTCCCTACTAGCATTCTTACAACAGCACTGCAATAGTTGCCCGTTCCCTACAAGCATTCTTACAACAGCACTGCAATTAGTTGCCTGTTCCCTACTAGCATTCTTACAACAGCACTGCAATTAGTTGCCCGTTCCCTACTAGCATTCTTACAACAGCACTGCAATAAGTTGCCCGTTCCCTACTAGCATTCTTACAACAGCACTGCAATAAGTTGCCTGTTCCCTACTAGCATTCTTACAACAGCACTGCAATTAGTTGCCTGTTCCCTACTAGCATTCTTACAACAGCACTGCAATTAGTTGCCTGTTCCCTACAAGCATTCTTACAACAGCACTGCAATAAGTTGCCCGTTCCCTACTAGCATTCTTACAACAGCACTGCAATAAGTTGCCCTTCCCTACTAGCATTCTTACAACAGCACTGCAATAAGTTGCCCGTTCCCTACTAGCATTCTTACAACAGCACTGCAATAAGTTGCCCGTTCCCTACTAGCATTCTTACAACAGCACTGCAATAAGTTGCCCGTTCCCTACTAGCATTCTTACAACAGCACTGCAATTAGTTGCCCGTTCCCTACTAGCATTCTTACAACAGCACTGCAATAAGTTGCCCGTTCCCTACTAGCATTCTTACAACAGCACTGCAATAAGTTGCCCGTTCCCTACTAGCATTCTTACAACAGCACTGCAATTAGTTGCCCGTTCCCTACTAGCATTCTTACAACAGCACTGCAATAAGTTGCCCGTTCCCTACTAGCATTCTTACAACAGCACTGCAATAAGTTGCCCGTTCCCTACTAGCATTCTTACAACAGCACTGCAATAGTTGCCCGTTCCTACTAGCATTCTTACAACAGCACTGCAATAAGTTGCCCGTTCCCTACTAGCATTCTTACAACAGCACTGCAATAAGTTGCCCGTTCCCTACTAGCATTCTTACAACAGCACTGCAATTAGTTGCCCGTTCCCTACTAGCATTCTTACAACAGCACTGCAATAAGTTGCCCGTTCCCTACTAGCATTCTTACAACAGCACTGCAATAAGTTGCCCGTTCCTACTAGCATTCTTACAACAGCACTGCAATAAGTTGCCCGTTCCCTACTAGCATTCTTACAACAGCACTGCAATAAGTTGCCCGTTCCCTACTAGCATTCTTACAACAGCACTGCAATTAGTTGCCCGTTCCCTACTAGCATTCTTACAACAGCACTGCAATAAGTTGCCCGTTCCCTACTAGCATTCTTACAACAGCACTGCAATAAGTTGCCCTTCCCTACTAGCATTCTTACAACAGCACTGCAATTAGTTGCCTGTTCCCTACTAGCATTCTTACAACAGCACTGCAATAAGTTGCCTGTTCCCTACTAGCATTCTTACAACAGCACTGCAATAAGTTGCCCTTCCCTACTAGCATTCTTACAACAGCACTGCAATAAGTTGCCCGTTCCCTACTAGCATTCTTACAACAGCACTGCAATAAGTTGCCTTTCCCTACTAGCATTCTTACAACAGCACTGCAATAAGTTGCCCGTTCCCTACTAGCATTCTTACAACAGCACTGCAATAAGTTGCCCGTTCCCTACTAGCATTCTTACAACAGCACTGCAATAAGTTGCCCGTTCCCTACTAGCATTCTTACAACAGCACTGCAATAAGTTGCCCGTTCCCTACTAGCATTCTTACAACAGCACTGCAATTAGTTGCCCGTTCCCTACTAGCATTCTTACAACAGCACTGCAATAAGTTGCCCGTTCCCTACTAGCATTCTTACAACAGCACTGCAATAAGTTGCCCGTTCCCTACTAGCATTCTTACAACAGCACTGCAATAAGTTGCCCGTTCCCTACTAGCATTCTTACAACAGCACTGCAATAAGTTGCCCGTTCCCTACTAGCATTCTTACAACAGCACTGCAATAAGTTGCCCGTTCCCTACTAGCATTCTTACAACAGCACTGCAATTAGTTGCCCGTTCCCTACTAGCATTCTTACAACAGCACTGCAATAAGTTGCCCGTTCCCTACTAGCATTCTTACAACAGCACTGCAATAAGTTGCCCGTTCCCTACAAGCATTCTTACAACAGCACTGCAATATTTTGCCCGTTCCCTACAAGCATTCTTACAACAGCACTGAAATAAGTTGCCTGTTCCCTACTAGCATTCTTACAACAGCACTGCAATAAGTTGCCCGTTCCCTACTAGCATTCTTACAACAGCACTGCAATAAGTTGCCCGTTCCCTACTAGCATTCTTACAACAGCACTGCAATATGTTGCCCGTTTCCTACTAGCATTCTTACAACAGCACTGCAATTAGTTGCCCGTTCCCTACTAGCATTCTTACAACAGCACTGCAATAAGTTGCCCGTTCCCTACAAGCATTCTTACAACAGCACTGCAATAAGTTGCCCGTTCCCTACTAGCATTCTTACAACAGCACTGCAATAAGTTGCCCGTTCCCTACAAGCATTCTTACAACAGCACTGCAATAGTTGCCCGTTCCCTACAAGCATTCTTACAACAGCACTGAAATAAGTTGCCTGTTCCCTACTAGCATTCTTACAACAGCACTGCAATTAGTTGCCTGTTCCCTACTAGCATTCTTACAACAGCACTGCAATATGTTGCCCGTTCCCTACAAGCATTCTTACAACAGCACTGCAATAAGTTGCCTGTTCCCTACTAGCATTCTTACAACAGCACTGCAATTAGTTGCCTGTTCCCTACTAGCATTCTTACAACAGCACTGCAATTAGTTGCCTGTTCACTACAAGCATTCTTACAACAGCACTGCAATAAGTTGCCCGTTCCCTACTAGCATTCTTACAACAGCACTGCAATAAGTTGCTCCTTCCCTACTAGCATTCTTACAACAGCACTGCAATAAGTTGCCGTTCCCTACTAGCATTCTTACAACAGCACTGCAATAAGTTGCCCGTTCCCTACTAGCATTCTTACAACAGCACTGCAATAAGTTGCTCCTTCCCTACTAGCATTCTTACAACAGCACTGCAATAAGTTGCCCGTTCCCTACTAGCATTCTTACAACAGCACTGCAATTAGTTGCCCGTTCCCTACAAGCATTCTTACAACAGCACTGCAATTAGTTGCCCGTGCCCTACTAGCATTCTTACAACAGCACTGCAATTAGTTGCCTGTTCCCTACTAGCATTCTTACAACAGCACTGCAATTAGTTGCCTGTTCCCTACAAGCATTCTTACAACAGCACTGCAATAAGTTGCCCGTTCCTACTAGCATTCTTACAACAGCACTGCAATGAGTTGCCCGTTCCCTACAAGCATTCTTACAACAGCACTGCAATTAGTTGCCCGTTCCCTACTAGCATTCTTACAACAGCACTGCAATAAGTTGCCCGTTCCCTACAAGCATTCTTACAACAGCACTGCAATTAGTTGCCTGTTCCCTACTAGCATTCTTACAACAGCACTGCAATTAGTTGCCTGTTCCCTACTAGCATTCTTACAACAGCACTGCAATTAGTTGCCTGTTCCCTACAAGCATTCTTACAACAGCACTGCAATTAGTTGCCTGTTCCCTACTAGCATTCTTACAACAGCACTGCAATTAGTTGCCCGTTCCCTACTAGCATTCTTACAACAGCACTGCAATTAGTTGCCTGTTCCCTACTAGCATTCTTACAACAGCACTGCAATTAGTTGCCTGTTCCCTACTAGCATTCTTACAACAGCACTGCAATTAGTTGCCTGTTCACTACTAGCATTCTTACAACAGCACTGCAATTAGTTGCCTGTTCCCTACTAGCATTCTTACAACAGCACTGCAATAAGTTGCTCGTTCCCTACTAGCATTCTTACAACAGCACTGCAATAAGTTGCCCGTTCCCTACTAGCATTCTTACAACAGCACTGCAATAAGTTGCCCGTTCCCTACTAGCATTCTTACAACAGCACTGCAATAAGTTGCCCGTTCCCTACTAGCATTCTTACAACAGCACTGCAATAAGTTGCCCGTTCCCTACTAGCATTCTTACAACAGCACTGCAATAGTTGCCCGTTCCCTACTAGCATTCTTACAACAGCACTGCAATAAGTTGCCCGTTCCCTACTAGCATTCTTACAACAGCACTGCAATAAGTTGCCCTTCCCTACTAGCATTCTTACAACAGCACTGCAATTAGTTGCCCGTTCCCTACTAGCATTCTTACAACAGCACTGCAATAAGTTGCTGTTCCCTACTAGCATTCTTACAACAGCACTGCAATAAGTTGCTTGTTCCTACTAGCATTCTTACAACAGCACTGCAATAAGTTGCCCGTTCCCTACTAGCATTCTTACAACAGCACTGCAATAAGTTGCCCGTTCCCTACTAGCATTCTTACAACAGCACTGCAATGAGTTGCCCGTTCCCTACTAGCATTCTTACAACAGCACTGCAATAAGTTGCCCGTTCCCTACAAGCATTCTTACAACAGCACTGCAATAGTTGCCCGTTCCCTACTAGCATTCTTACAACAGCACTGCAATAAGTTGCCTGTTCCCTACTAGCATTCTTACAACAGCACTGCAATTAGTTGCCCGTTCCCTACTAGCATTCTTACAACAGCACTGCAATAAGTTGCCCGTTCCCTACAAGCATTCTTACAACAGCACTGCAATAAGTTGCCTGTTCCCTACTAGCATTCTTACAACAGCACTGCAATTAGTTGCCCGTTCCCTACTAGCATTCTTACAACAGCACTGCAATTAGTTGCCTGTTCCCTACTAGCATTCTTACAACAGCACTGCAATAAGTTGCCTGTTCCTACTAGCATTCTTACAACAGCACTGCAATAAGTTGCTCGTTCCTACTAGCATTCTTACAACAGCACTGCAATAAGTTGCCCGTTCCCTACTAGCATTCTTACAACAGCACTGCAATAGTTGCCCGTTCCCTACTAGCATTCTTACAACAGCACTGCAATAAGTTGCCCGTTCCCTACTAGCATTCTTACAACAGCACTGCAATAAGTTGCCCGTTCCCTACTAGCATTCTTACAACAGCACTGCAATTAGTTGCCCGTTCCCTACTAGCATTCTTACAACAGCACTGCAATAAGTTGCCCGTTCCCTACTAGCATTCTTACAACAGCACTGCAATTAGTTGCCCGTTCCCTACTAGCATTCTTACAACAGCACTGCAATAAGTTGCCCGTTCCCTACTAGCATTCTTACAACAGCACTGCAATAAGTTGCCCGTTCCCTACTAGCATTCTTACAACAGCACTGCAATAAGTTGCCCGTTCCTACTAGCATTCTTACAACAGCACTGCAATAAGTTGCCCGTTCCCTACTAGCATTCTTACAACAGCACTGCAATATGTTGCCCGTTCCCTACTAGCATTCTTACAACAGCACTGCAATTAGTTGCCCGTTCCCTACTAGCATTCTTACAACAGCACTGCAATAAGTTGCCCGTTCCCTACTAGCATTCTTACAACAGCACTGCAATAAGTTGCCCGTTCCCTACAAGCATTCTTACAACAGCACTGCAATATTTTGCCCGTTCCCTACAAGCATTCTTACAACAGCACTGCAATAAGTTGCCTGTTCCCTACTAGCATTCTTACAACAGCACTGCAATAAGTTGCCCGTTCCCTACTAGCATTCTTACAACAGCACTGCAATAAGTTGCCCGTTCCCTACTAGCATTCTTACAACAGCACTGCAATAAGTTGCCCGTTCCCTACTAGCATTCTTACAACAGCACTGCAATAAGTTGCCCGTTCCCTACTAGCATTCTTACAACAGCACTGCAATAAGTTGCCCGTTCCCTACTAGCATTCTTACAACAGCACTGCAATAAGTTGCCCGTTCCCTACTAGCATTCTTACAACAGCACTGCAATAAGTTGCCCGTTCCCTACAAGCATTCTTACAACAGCACTGCAATATTTTGCCCGTTCCCTACAAGCATTCTTACAACAGCACTGCAATAAGTTGCCTGTTCCCTACTAGCATTCTTACAACAGCACTGCAATTAGTTGCCCGTTCCCTACTAGCATTCTTACAACAGCACTGCAATATGTTGCCCGTTCCCTACAAGCATTCTTACAACAGCACTGAAATAAGTTGCCTGTTCCCTACTAGCATTCTTACAACAGCACTGCAATTAGTTGCCCCGTTCCCTACTAGCATTCTTACAACAGCACTGCAATTAGTTGCCTGTTCCTACAAGCATTCTTACAACAGCACTGCAATAAGTTGCCCGTTCCCTACTAGCATTCTTACAACAGCACTGCAATAAGTTGCCCTTCCCTACTAGCATTCTTACAACAGCACTGCAATAAGTTGCCCGTTCCCTACTAGCATTCTTACAACAGCACTGCAATAAGTTGCCCGTTCCCTACTAGCATTCTTACAACAGCACTGCAATAAGTTGCCCGTTCCCTACAAGCATTCTTACAACAGCACTGCAATAAGTTGCCCGTTCCCTACTAGCATTCTTACAACAGCACTGCAATTAGTTGCCCGTTCCCTACTAGCATTCTTACAACAGCACTGCAATTAGTTGCCCGTTCCCTACTAGCATTCTTACAACAGCACTGCAATAAGTTGCCTGTTCCCTACTAGCATTCTTACAACAGCACTGCAATTAGTTGCCCGTTCCCTACTAGCATTCTTACAACAGCACTGCAATAAGTTGCCCGTTCCCTACTAGCATTCTTACAACAGCACTGCAATTAGTTGCCCGTTCCCTACAAGCATTCTTACAACAGCACTGCAATTAGTTGCCCGTTCCCTACTAGCATTCTTACAACAGCACTGCAATAAGTTGCCTGTTCCCTACTAGCATTCTTACAACAGCACTGCAATTAGTTGCCCGTTCCCTACTAGCATTCTTACAACAGCACTGCAATTAGTTGCCCGTTCCCTACTAGCATTCTTACAACAGCACTGCAATAAGTTGCCTGTTCCCTACTAGCATTCTTACAACAGCACTGCAATTAGTTGCCCGTTCCCTACTAGCATTCTTACAACAGCACTGCAATAAGTTGCCTGTTCCCTACTAGCATTCTTACAACAGCACTGCAATTAGTTGCCCGTTCCCTACTAGCATTCTTACAACAGCACTGCAATTAGTTGCCCGTTCCCTACTAGCATTCTTACAACAGCACTGCAATAAGTTGCCGTTCCCTACAAGCATTCTTACAACAGCACTGCAATAAGTTGCCCGTTCCCTACTAGCATTCTTACAACAGCACTGCAATAAGTTGCCCGTTCCCTACAAGCATTCTTACAACAGCACTGCAATAGTTGCCCGTTCCCTACAAGCATTCTTACAACAGCACTGCAATAAGTTGCCTGTTCCCTACTAGCATTCTTACAACAGCACTGCAATTAGTTGCCTGTTCCCTACTAGCATTCTTACAACAGCACTGCAATAGTTGCCCGTTCCCTACAAGCATTCTTACAACAGCACTGCAATAAGTTGCCTGTTCCCTACTAGCATTCTTACAACAGCACTGCAATTAATTGCCTGTTCCCTACTAGCATTCTTACAACAGCACTGCAATTAGTTGCCTGTTCCCTACTAGCATTCTTACAACAGCACTGCAATAAGTTGCCCGTTCCCTACTAGCATTCTTACAACAGCACTGCAATAAGTTGCCTCCTTCCCTACTAGCATTCTTACAACAGCACTGCAATAAGTTGCCCGTTCCCTACTAGCATTCTTACAACAGCACTGCAATATGTTGCTCCTTCCCTACAAGCATTCTTACAACAGCACTGCAATAAGTTGCCCGTTCCCTACTAGCATTCTTACAACAGCACTGCAATAAGTTGCCCGTTCCCTACTAGCATTCTTACAACAGCACTGCAATTAGTTGCCCGTTCCCTACAAGCATTCTTACAACAGCACTGCAATTAAGTTGCCCGTTCCCTACTAGCATTCTTACAACAGCACTGCAATAAGTTGCCTGTTCCCTACTAGCATTCTTACAACAGCACTGCAATTAGTTGCCCGTTCCCTACTAGCATTCTTACAACAGCACTGCAATAAGTTGCCCGTTCCCTACTAGCATTCTTACAACAGCACTGCAATAAGTTGCCTGTTCCCTACTAGCATTCTTACAACAGCACTGCAATTAGTTGCCCGTTCCCTACTAGCATTCTTACAACAGCACTGCAATAAGTTGCCTGTTCCATACTAGCATTCTTACAACAGCACTGCAATTAGTTGCCCGTTCCCTACTAGCATTCTTACAACAGCACTGCAATTAGTTGCCCGTTCCCTACTAGCATTCTTACAACAGCACTGCAATAAGTTGCCCGTTCCCTACTAGCATTCTTACAACAGCACTGCAATAAGTTGCCCGTTCCCTACTAGCATTCTTACAACAGCACTGCAATAAGTTGCCCGTTCCCTACAAGCATTCTTACAACAGCACTGCAATATTTTGCCCGTTCCCTACAAGCATTCTTACAACAGCACTGAAATAAGTTGCCTGTTCCCTACTAGCATTCTTACAACAGCACTGCAATTAGTTGCCTGTTCCCTACTAGCATTCTTACAACAGCACTGCAATATGTTGCCCGTTCCCTACAAGCATTCTTACAACAGCACTGAAATAAGTTGCCTGTTCCCTACTAGCATTCTTACAACAGCACTGCAATTAATTGCCTGTTCCCTACTAGCATTCTTACAACAGCACTGCAATTAGTTGCCTGTTCCTACAAGCATTCTTACAACAGCACTGCAATAAGTTGCCCGTTCCCTACTAGCATTCTTACAACAGCACTGCAATAAGTTGCTCCTTCCCTACTAGCATTCTTACAACAGCACTGCAATAAGTTGCCCGTTCCCTACTAGCATTCTTACAACAGCACTGCAATATGTTGCCCTTCCCTACTAGCATTCTTACAACAGCACTGCAATAAGTTGCCCGTTCCCTACTAGCATTCTTACAACAGCACTGCAATTAGTTGCCCGTTCCCTACTAGCATTCTTACAACAGCACTGCAATTAGTTGCCCATTCACTACTAGCATTCTTACAACAGCACTGCAATAAGTTGCCCGTTCCCTACTAGCATTCTTACAACATCACTGCAATTAGTTGCCCGTTCCCTACTAGCATTCTTCCAACAGCACTGTAATAAGTTGCCCGTTCCCTACTAGCATTCTTACAACAGCACTGCAATAAGTTGCCCGTTCCCTACTAACATTCTTACAACAGCACTGCAATAAGTTGCCCGTTCCTACTAGCATTCTTACAACAGCTCTACAATAAGTTGCCCGTTCCCTACTAGCATTCTTACAACAGCACTGCAATATGTTGCCCGTTCCCTACTAGCATTCTTACAACAGCACAGCAATTAGTTGCCCGTGCCCTACTAGCATTCTTACAACAGCACTGCAATAAGTTGCCCGTTCCCTACTAGCATACTTACAACAGCACTGCAATAAGTTGCCCGTTCCCTACAAGCATTCTTACAACAGCACTGCAATATTTTGCCCGTTCCCTACAAGCATTCTTACAACAGCACTGAAATAAGTTGCCTGTTCCCTACTAGCATTCTTACAACAGCACTGCAATAAGTTGCCCGTTCGTACTAGCATTCTTACAACAGCTCTACAATAAGTTGCCCGTTCCCTACTAGCATTCTTACAACAGCACTGCAATATGTTGCCCGTTCCCTACTAGCATTCTTACAACAGCACAGCAATTTGTTGCCCGTGCCCTACTAGCATTCTTACAACAGCACTGCAATAAGTTGCCCGTTCCCTACAAGCATTCTTACAACAGCACAGCAATAAGTTGCCCGTTCCCTACTAGCATACTTACAACAGCACTGCAATAAGTTGCCCGTTCCCTACAAGCATTCTTACAACAGCACTGCAATATTTTGCCCGTTCCCTACAAGCATTCTTACAACAGCACTGAAATAAGTTGCCTGTTCCCTACTAGCATTCTTACAACAGCACTGCAATTAGTTGCCTGTTCCCTACTAGCATTCTTACAATAGCACTGCAATATGTTGCCCGTTCCCTACAAGCATTCTTACAACAGCACTGAAATAAGTTGCCTGTTCCCTACTAGCATTCTTACAACAGTACTGCAATTAGTTGCCTGTTCCCTACTAGCATTCTTACAACAGCACTGCAATTAGTTGCCTGTTCACTACAAGCATTCTTACAACAGCACTGCAATAAGTTGCCCGTTCCCTACTAGATTTCTTACAACAGCACTGCAATAAGTTGCTCCTTCCCTACTAGCATTCTTACAACAGCACTGCAATAAGTTGCCCGTTCCCTACTAGCATTCTTACAACAGCACTGCAATAAGTTGCCCGTTCCCTACTAGCATTCTTACAACAGCACTGCAATAAGTTGCTCCTTCCCTACCAGCATTCTTACAACAGCACTGCAATAAGTTGCCCGTTCCCTACTAGCATTCTTACAACAGCACTGCAATTAGTTGCCCGTTCCCTACAAGCATTCTTACAACAGCACTGCAATTAGTTGCCCGTGCCCTACTAGCGTTCTTACAACAGCAATGCAATAAATTGCCTGTTCCATACTATCATTCTTACAACAGCACTGCAATTAGTTGCCCGTTCCCTACAAGCATTCTTACAACAGCACTGCAATAAGTTGCCCGTTCCCTACTAGCATTCTTACAACAGCACTGCAATTAGTTGCCCGTTCCCTACAAGCATTCTTACAACAGCACTGCAATTAGTTGCCCGTGCCCTACTAGCGTTCTTACAACAGCACTGCAATAAATTGCCTGTTCCATACTAGCATTCTTACAACAGCACTGCAATTAGTTGCCCGTTCCCTACAAGCATTCTTACAACAGCACTGCAATTAGTTGCCCGTGCCCTACTAGCATTCTTACAACAGCACTGCAATAAGTTGCCTGTTCCATACTAGCATTCTTACAACAGCACTGCAATTAGTTGCCCGTGCCCTACTAGCATTCTTACAACAGCACTGCAATAAGTTGCCTGTTCCATACTAGCATTCTTACAACAGCACTGCAATTAGTTGCCCGTTCCCTACTAGCATTCTTACAACAGCACTGCAATTAGTTGCCCGTTCCCTACTAGCATTCTTACAACAGCACTGCAATAAGTTGCGCGTTCCCTACAAGCATTCTTACAACAGCACAGCAATAAGTTGCCCGTTCCCTACTAGCATACTTACAACAGCACTGCAATAAGTTGCCCGTTCCCTACAAGCATTCTTACAACAGCACTGCAATATTTTGCCCGTTCCCTACAAGCATTCTTACAACAGCACTGAAATAAGTTGCCTGTTCCCTACTAGCATTCTTACAACAGCACTGCAATTAGTTGCCTGTTCCCTACTAGCATTCTTACAACAGCACTGCAATATGTTACCCGTTCCCTACAAGCATTCTTACAACAGCACTGAAATAAGTTGCCTGTTCCCTACTAGCATTCTTACAACAGCACTGCAATTAATTGCCTGTTCCCTACTAGCATTCTTACAACAGCACTGCAATTAGTTGCCTGTTCACTACAAGCATTCTTACAACAGCACTGCAATAAGTTGCCCGTTCCCTACTAGCATTCTTACAACAGCACTGCAATAAGTTGTTCCTTCCCTACTAGCATTCTTACAACAGCACTGCAATAAGTTGCCCGTTCCCTACTAGCATTCTTACAACAGCACTGCAATATGTTGCTCCTTCCCTACCAGCATTCTTACAACAGCACTGCAATAAGTTGCCCGTTCCCTACTAGCATTCTTACAACAGCACTGCAATAAGTTGCCCGTTCCCTACTAGCATTCTTACAACAGCATTGCAATTAGTTGCCCGTTCCCTACAAGCATTCTTACAACAGCACTGCAATTAGTTGCCCGTGCCCTACTAGCGTTCTTACAACAGCACTGCAATAAATTGCCTGTTCCATACTAGCATTCTTACAACAGCACTGCAATTAGTTGCCCGTTCCCTACAAGCATTCTTACAACAGCACTGCAATTAGTTGCCCGTGCCCTACTAGCATTCTTACAACAGCACTGCAATAAGTTGCCTGTTCCATACTAGCATTCTTACAACAGCACTGCAATTAGTTGCCCGTGCCCTACTAGCATTCTTACAACAGCACTGCAATAAGTTGCCTGTTCCATACTAGCATTCTTACAACAGCACTGCAATTAGTTGCCCGTTCCCTACTAGCATTCTTACAACAGCACTGCAATTAGTTGCCCGTTCCCTACTAGCATTCTTACAACAGCACTGCAATAAGTTGCGCGTTCCCTACAAGCATTCTTACAACAGCACAGCAATAAGTTGCCCGTTCCCTACTAGCATACTTACAACAGCACTGCAATAAGTTGCCCGTTCCCTACAAGCATTCTTACAACAGCACTGCAATATTTTGCCCGTTCCCTACAAGCATTCTTACAACAGCACTGAAATAAGTTGCCTGTTCCCTACTAGCATTCTTACAACAGCACTGCAATTAGTTGCCTGTTCCCTACTAGCATTCTTACAACAGCACTGCAATATGTTACCCGTTCCCTACAAGCATTCTTACAACAGCACTGAAATAAGTTGCCTGTTCCCTACTAGCATTCTTACAACAGCACTGCAATTAATTGCCTGTTCCCTACTAGCATTCTTACAACAGCACTGCAATTAGTTGCCTGTTCACTACAAGCATTCTTACAACAGCACTGCAATAAGTTGCCCGTTCCCTACTAGCATTCTTACAACAGCACTGCAATAAGTTGCTCCTTCCCTACTAGCATTCTTACAACAGCACTGCAATAAGTTGCCCGTTCCCTACTAGCATTCTTACAACAGCACTGCAATATGTTGCTCCTTCCCTACCAGCATTCTTACAACAGCACTGCAATAAGTTGCCCGTTCCCTACTAGCATTCTTACAACAGCATTGCAATTAGTTGCCCGTTCCCTACAAGCATTCTTACAACAGCACTGCAATTAGTTGCCCGTGCCCTACTAGCGTTCTTACAACAGCACTGCAATAAATTGCCTGTTCCATACTAGCATTCTTACAACAGCACTGCAATTAGTTGCCCGTTCCCTACAAGCATTCTTACAACAGCACTGCAATTAGTTGCCCGTGCCCTACTAGCATTCTTACAACAGCACTGCAATAAGTTGCCTGTTCCATACTAGCATTCTTACAACAGCACTGCAATTAGTTGCCCGTTCCCTACTAGCATTCTTACAACAGCACTGCAATAAGTTGCCTGTTCCATACTAGCATTCTTACAACAGCACTGCAATTAGTTGCCCGTTCCCTACTAGCATTCTTACAACAGCACTGCAATAAGTTGCCTGTTCCATACTAGCATTCTTACAACAGCACTGCAATTAGTTGCCCGTGCCCTACTAGCATTCTTACAACAGCACTGCAATAAGTTGCCTGGTCCATACTAGCATTCTTACAACAGCACTGCAATTAGTTGCCCGTGCCCTACTAGCATTCTTACAACAGCACTGCAATAAGTTGCCTGTTCCATACTAGCATTCTTACAACAGCACTGCAATTAGTTGCCCGTTCCCTACTAGCATTCTTACAACAGCACTGCAATTAGTTGCCCGTTCCCTACTAGCATTCTTACAACAGCACTGCAATAAGTTGCGCGTTCCCTACAAGCATTCTTACAACAGCACAGCAATAAGTTGCCCGTTCCCTACTAGCATACTTACAACAGCACTGCAATAAGTTGCCCGTTCCCTACAAGCATTCTTACAACAGCACTGCAATATTTTGCCCGTTCCCTACAAGCATTCTTACAACAGCACTGAAATAAGTTGCCTGTTCCCTACTAGCATTCTTACAACAGCACTGCAATTAGTTGCCTGTTCCCTACTAGCATTCTTACAACAGCACTGCAATATGTTACCCGTTCCCTACAAGCATTCTTACAACAGCACTGAAATAAGTTGCCTGTTCCCTACTAGCATTCTTACAACAGCACTGCAATTAATTGCCTGTTCCCTACTAGCATTCTTACAACAGCACTGCAATTAGTTGCCTGTTCACTACAAGCATTCTTACAACAGCACTGCAATAAGTTGCCCGTTCCCTACTAGCATTCTTACAACAGCACTGCAATAAGTTGCTCCTTCCCTACTAGCATTCTTACAACAGCACTGCAATAAGTTGCCCGTTCCCTACTAGCATTCTTACAACAGCACTGCAATATGTTGCTCCTTCCCTACCAGCATTCTTACAACAGCACTGCAATAAGTTGCCCGTTCCCTACTAGCATTCTTACAACAGCATTGCAATTAGTTGCCCGTTCCCTACAAGCATTCTTACAACAGCACTGCAATTAGTTGCCCGTGCCCTACTAGCGTTCTTACAACAGCACTGCAATAAATTGCCTGTTCCATACTAGCATTCTTACAACAGCACTGCAATTAGTTGCCCGTTCCCTACAAGCATTCTTACAACAGCACTGCAATTAGTTGCCCGTGCCCTACTAGCATTCTTACAACAGCACTGCAATAAGTTGCCTGTTCCATACTAGCATTCTTACAACAGCACTGCAATTAGTTGCCCGTTCCCTACTAGCATTCTTACAACAGCACTGCAATAAGTTGCCTGTTCCATACTAGCATTCTTACAACAGCACTGCAATTAGTTGCCCGTTCCCTACTAGCATTCTTACAACAGCACTGCAATAAGTTGCCTGTTCCATACTAGCATTCTTACAACAGCACTGCAATTAGTTGCCCGTGCCCTACTAGCATTCTTACAACAGCACTGCAATAAGTTGCCTGTTCCATACTAGCATTCTTACAACAGCACTGCAATTAGTTGCCCGTTCCCTACTAGCATTCTTACAACAGCACTGCAATAAGTTGCCCTTTCCCTACAAGCATTCTTACAACAGCACTGCAATAAGTTGCCCGTTCCTACTAGCATTCTTACAACAGCTCTACAATAAATTGCCCGTTCCCTACTAGCATTCTTACAACAGCACTGCAATTAGTTGCCTGTTCACTACTAGCATTCTTACAACTGCACTACAATTAGTTGCCCGTTCACTACTAGCATTCTTACAACAGCACTGCAATAAGTAGCCCGTTCCTTACTAGCATTCTTACAACATCATCATCATCATGTGCCGTACCGGTTGGTGTAGGCGATCATGTCGTACCACAATCTTCTATCTACAGTGCATCGTATCAGCTCCGTTGTTGACTGTTTTCCATGCCATGACACCAAGCTATCCAGTATTTTCTCTCTTTGTCGTCTGCGATCTCTCTTTCCTTTTATTTTGCCAGTTGTAACCAAGTATTCCAACTTTCCTCTTCTCATAATGTGGCAAAGAAAATGTTGATTGCTTCTTTCTGATGTTTTTTTAAGAGCTCCCTTTTTGTGTTGGCCTCTTTTTTATCTGTTCAGGGAACTTTCAACATTCTTCTGAGAAATCCCATCTCTGTGGCATCTAATCGTCTTTTCATTTGTTTGTCTATTGTCCATGATTCGCTTCCATAGGTCAGAATTGTTTCTATATATAACACGATGTACTCTCTTTCTCATATCTATTTACATAGATTTGTTGCATAAGTTATTTTTCATTTTCTGAAATGCTATTTTGGCCTGAGCTATTCTACTTTTTATTTCTGTGGTGCATCTCCCATCTGATGTAATTATTGTGCCCAAGTATTTCAAAAGTTGCTCTTGTTTCAGATTTGTCTTGATTATTTTTATGCTGCATGATGGTGATGATTGTTTCTTCGATATAACCATTACTTCTGTTTTCTTACTATTCAGACTGAGACCTTTCTTGTTGCTTTCTTTTACTATTATATCTATCATTTCTCGTAGCTCATTCTCTGTCTCTGCTATTGAGACTGTGTCATCCGTATATCGTAAATTATTTATGTTGTGACCGTTGACTTCAATTCCTTTTTTGTCTACTATTGATTTCATAATATGTTCGCTGTAAAGTGAAAACAAATCCGGCGACAGAACACAGCCTTGTCTGACTCCTTGTTTTATATATTGGAATTGTCCTGTTTGGTTGTTAATTCGTATAGCTGCTGTTTGTTGCCAGTACATGTTTTTTTATGATTCGCAGATCCTTGCCATCAATGTTTAATCTCTCCAGTATATTTATTATTTCCACATGCTTTACTTTGTCAAATGCTTTCCTGTAATCTATAAAGCACATATATAGTTCCTTCTTTACCTCTATAGATCTTCTTCTCTATAGATTCTTACATCAGCACTAAAGTTGCCTGTTCCCTACTAGCATTCTTATATCGTTCGTCGCTGACTAGTTTTGCTATCTAAACTAACTTCATGAACTATCCTCTCTGCTGCTGTCCGCTAACTGTCCAACCCTATCCCTCTCTCCCACTGTGTAACAAGGAATAAAAGATAGTGATGTATCCTAAAGGCGTGAGGGACCAAGACGAATCTCCAGACAGAACATAAGATCGATATCTTGCAGAAAGGAAAGGATATTGTAAGTGAGCAAGGTCAAGAGCAGCAGCCATGCGCGAAAATAGAACAAAGCAGAGAGACAAGGTCAATGACTGGAATGGACTTGACAATGTACGCGTATTTAAGAGAGAGATACGTGGCGGATTTAGTTTAAGATATATTGATAAACAGAAAATGGGTCAAGGTCGCGAGTAAGATAAGATGTTCTAGAAGAGAAGTTTCGAGAGTTTGACAGAATTAAGGGATGATGGCGGTTTGGCTAAATCGAGACAAGGGTCAAACCACGGGGCAAACTCTAATTAGTTGAAGAAAGGGGTATTTAAACGAGTGCACAGACAAATTCAGCAAGGATCCCCCATAATCTGAGAGGGAGGTGGTTGATTAAAATAAACCGTACATGAGCGGAATGCTCAGACCCGTAGATAGTGTTATACGGTCACAGAACTAAGAAGTCAGCCAAAGAGTAAGCGGAGTGATAAGAGAAAGCAACCGGCAGAACTATTCGCATAAGAGTCACATCGACTAGACAGTCAGAGGAACTGCGGAGTTATCAGTTGGAGCGATGAGGTTCATACACGAAGTAGTCACTACAGCTGATCATAATCTAGAACAGCGAGCTAAACTTTCAGCAGAGTAAATTATTAAGGAAACGGAAGGACATACATTGCGACGTTCGGAGGGAGCGAAACGCGCAAGAGCTTCGTTAGGTACCAGAAAGGTACTGAACACATCAGGAGCAGAATAGAGGAGAGTAGGGTGTTAGATATCCGTGCTAGATAATGCTGGAGAGTGGATAGTTCGGAATCGAACAATATATAGTTGTAACCCACTTAAGTGTGACTTAAGTAGTCTTGAGTGAAATAGGCCTGATATATTCTGTGTGTGAGGACACGATGTTATGAAGTGTGACATTAGTTAGTCTTGTAAATTAAGACTTAGATATTCTATGAATGAAGACATGATATTATGAAGCGTGACATTAAGTAACTCTGTGAATTAAGAAGTAATATATTTTGTAAACAGAAATGTGAAGAAATGGAAAAACAACAAAAGAAAGACCCAAAATTTATGCACAATCAATTAAATGAATTATCAGGAAGAAAAGAAGTCAAAGTTTCAGGATGTGTGAAATCAAAGGAAGGAAATATAATAATGGGACAGGAGAAGACAATGGAAAGATGGACAGAATATATCAGTCAACTCTATGATGATGAAAGACCAGAATTAAACAATTCAAATGATGACACAGGACCACCAATAATGCAGAGTGAAGTGGAGGACGCAATTCAACACATGAAAAGAGGCAAAGCTCCAGGTCCTGACAATATAACAATCGAAGAGATAAATGCATTAGGAGAGTTGGGAGTACAAGTCATAACAAAACTACTCAATGACATATATAACACTGGACACATACCCGAAGATCTACTAAAATCTATCTTTGTAGCCATACCGAAGAAGTCAGGCACCACTGATTGTGAAGACCATCGCACTATTAGTCTCATGAGCCATATGACTAAAATATTACTAAGAATAATCATGAGACGTGTAAGGAACAAAATAAAACCAGAAATAAGTGAGGAACAATGTGAATTTGTGGAAGAAAAGGGCACCAATAATGCAATATACATCTTAAGAACATTGATAGAAAGATCTATAGAGGTAAAGAAAGATCTATATATGTGCTTTATAGACTACAAGAAAGCATTTGACAAAGTAAAGCATGTGGAAATAATAGATATGCTGGAGAAATTAAACATTTATGGCAAGGATCTGCGAATCATAAAAAACATGTACTGACAACAAACAGCAGCTATACGAATTAACAACCAAACAGGACAATTCCAATATATAAAGCAAGGAGTCAGCCAAGGCTGTGTTCTGTCACCGGATTTGTTTTCACTTTACAGCGAATATATTATGAGATCAATAGTAGACAAAAAAGGAATTGAAGTCAACGGTCACAACATAAATAATTTGCGATATGCGGATGACACAGTATCAATAGCAGAGACAGAGAACGAACTACAAGAAATGATAGACATAATACTAGAAGAAAGCAACAAGAAAGGTCTCAGTCTGAATAGTAAGAAAACAGAAGTAATGGTTATATCGAAGAAACAATCATCACCATCATGCAGCATCAAAATAAACGAGACAAATCTGAAAGAAGTACAACGTTTCAAATACTTGGGCACAATAATAACATCAGATGGGAGATGCACCACGGAAATAAAAAGCAGAATAGCTCAGGCCAAAATAGCATTTCAGAAAATGAAAAATATCTTATGCAACAAATCTATGTCAATAAAAATGAGAAAGAGAGTTCATCGGTGCTATATAGAACCAATTCTGACCTATGGAAGCGAATCATGGACAGTAGACAAACAAATGAAAAGACGTTTAGAGGCCACAGAGATGGGATTTCTCAGAAGAATGTTGAAAGTTCCCTGGACAGATAAAAAGACCAACGAGAAAGTTCTCAAAGAGGCCAACACAAAAAGGGAGCTCTTAAAAAAAACATCAGAAAGAAGCAATCAACATTTTTCGGGAACATCATAAGAAGAGGAAAGTTGGAATACTTGGTTACAACTGGCAAAATAAAAGGAAAGAGAGATCGTGGACTACAAAGAGAGAAAATACTGGATAGCTTTGTGTCACGGCATGGAAAACAGTCAACAACAGAACTGATACGATGCACTGTAGATAGAAGATTGTGGAGGGACATGATCGCCTACGCCAACCGGCAGGGTACACGATGATGTTGATATTTTGTAAATGTTGACCTGTGATCATTTTTTGAAGTGTGACATTTGCTTATTCATGAGGATATGATACATTCTGTAAATAGTGACATGTTAGGATTCTATGCGATGTGATATGAATGTTATATTCTTATGAAATTGGTTGCAATATGCTCATTGTGAAAGGACAGTTAAATAATGTGAGAGAATTATAGAAGAGAGGAGTGTTTCAGAATGTCCTCAGCACTACGGTGAGAATTGGAGCGGTCGTCCACGCAGCCCCGGTACGAATTGTACAAGAAGTGTGAGGTCTAGTGGAGTATGTAGATAAAGTCATGTTGAAGTGTTGTACAACCAAGACTTGTTTGTTGATCTCACTTCATCACTAGATGTTATATAACGCTGCATCCAAGGGGCCGTCTAGCCCCAGCCACAAGTATTCAGAAACACAAGGGGAATGAACCACGAGATACGAACGAGCAAAGGGAGAGAAGCTTCCTCACAACTACGGCAACGAACAAGTGAGGCCTGAATCCCACAGAGCTGAAACTACATGTCAAGTAATCCCACAGAGCTGAAACTACATGTCAAGTAATCCCACAGAGCTGAAACTACATGTCAAGTAATCCCACAGAGCTGAAACTACATGTCAAGTAATCCCACAGAGATGAAACTACATGTCAAGTAATCCCACAGAGCTGAAACTACATGTCAAGTAATCCCACAGAGATGAAACTACATGTCAAGTAATCCCACAGAGATGAAACTACATGTCAAGTAATCCCACAGAGATGAAACTACATGTCAAGTAATCCCACAGAGATGAAACTACATGTCAAGTAATCCCACAGAGCTGAAACTACATGTCAAGTAATCCCACAGAGCTGAAACTACATGTCAAGTAATCCCACAGAGCTCTGAAACTACATGTCAAGTAATCCCACAGAGATGAAACTACATGTCAAGTATTAGCTGTTGTTAACAAGACGACACGGCATTAATAAGAAAGAAAGAAAACAGAATACACAACTGTCATTAACTCACTAAACCTCTTTACCTATTTTTCTGTCCTCCATTTCTTTTCGCCGCTTTTCTAAGTTCTCGCCATACTCTGGCCATCTCTCTCTTCTCTGGTAGCCTAAAATTGTTTACTTCGTTAACTCCATTCACGATTTTTGTAAACAGGCTTTCGACTTCTGTCTATTCCCTCTTTCTCTCAACATCCTTATATTCTCCCTTCCATTATTCTCCACCTAAGTCCTTTCACCTTTTACTTTGCTACACCTCTCAGGTAATGACCATGTGAAAGTTCTCATCTCAAGACCTTGTAAAAACCCATATATCAACGCCCACAAAACATTCATATAAACGTGATTATGAAAACCAGTATGTATCAATGCCTTTATAGAAACTAGTACATCAATTACAAATGAAATATCTAACTGCGTATATCAACTCATCATATTAACGCCTATGTGATCGCTCCCATAGCAACGCACTTGTTACAACTCTACATATAAACGCCTATGTGATCACTCCCATTGCAAGGTACTTGTTACAACTCTACATATACACACCTATGTAATCGGTCCCATAGCAACGCACATGTTACAACTCTACATATAAACGCCTATGTGATCACCCCCATAGCAAGGTACTTGTTACAACTCTACATATAAACGCAT
Organism: Megaustenia siamemsis; assembly: GCA_032433765.1. Classification (NCBI taxonomy): domain Eukaryota; kingdom Metazoa; phylum Mollusca; class Gastropoda; order Stylommatophora; family Ariophantidae; genus Megaustenia; species Megaustenia siamemsis. The sequence goes on along the minus strand of JAVIAB010000126.1, from coordinate 71,030,279 downwards.
AAGTGATCAATCTCATAGCAAGGTACTTGTTACAAGACGAACATCAACACTCGTGATACCAGGCTATATACATGTATAAGAGAACACATTACAAATTAGAGCACGTTCACATCTGCTCTTTGATCGACAGCAAGATATTCACCTCTGTCCGAATATTTTTGTTGTCTACGGAACCTGGTATTATCACAGCAGACGTATTTTTAACTAAAACTCAGTTATTTAGTCGACGGACAATCATCGACAATTCCAAAATTGATAGCACCTTCCACACACAGTTGTCTTCCTTGACATTTCTGTCCCAGGCCTGAGTTGTGAAGACCCGTGAACTCGGTCTATGCAACAACAGACCTGTTTGTGTATGATTGATTCACTTTCATAAGAATTATCAAATATCATGGCTTGTAATGTTGCATCTAGATACACTGCGTTTTCTAGGGGGAGGGGGGAATGAAAAGAACAAATGCGAACATTACTGCTGATACAAGCACCCATTCTTCATCAGGGACTAAGCCCTTAAGTGCTCAACTATTTTGTCCAATCACATTGGTCTCATCCATCCAGACTTGTCTCTTTAAACCTGCTACTTTTCTCACTCTTGAACTCACTGTTCAGTGAATTGTGTGTGTCAGCGCTGACGCAAAGGTGGGCACACGAAGAACAAATAGCTGTGAAAATCAAGGAGGTAAATTAGATCTGCAACATGTGTTGTCTGTGCATACAAGAATGATGATCAAAGCCTCGTTATGTAAACATTCCAGCCTGTCCATCTGCGTGAGGATAAGTGCCAGTATATCGAGCGAATACTCAATCACAAAAACGACTACACTTTGATTTAAAAGAAAAAAGGTGATGCTGCTCATAGTCTACCGCTGCCAGTACAGTAATTACTGCCAGTCTCTTCCTACCTTCAATAAATACTTGGTCTACACGTTCAGTGCAAATTGGTACAAGTAAGAATCATATTAAACATACTGGTGGGTACTACCTGGCATTGACTCTCTTCACAAATTCATAACATGACTTAGCAAGATCTAACAAGACCTAGCAAGACCTACAAGACCTAGCAAGACGTAGCAAGACCTAGCAAGACCTACCAAAACGTAGCAAGACGTACCAATACGTAGCAAGACTTAGCAAGACCTAGCAAGACGTAGCAAGATCTAGCAAGACGTAGCAAGATCTAGCAAGACCTACCAATACGTAGCAAGACCTAGAAGACCTAGCAAGACGTAGCAAGACCTAGCAAGACCTACCAAAACGTAGCAAGACGTACCAATACGTAGCAAGACTTAGCAAGACCTAGCAAGACGTAGCAAGATCTAGCAAGACCTACCAAAACGTAGCAAGACGTACCAATACGTAGCAAGACCTAGAAGACTTAGCAAGACGTAGCAAGATCTAGCAAGACCTACCAATACGTAGCAAGACCTAGAAGGCCTAGCAAGACGTATAAACGAATACCGTGTATTGAAGTTACGGTCATTCAGAGAGATCCTTGTTGTAAGTGCCTTCGTCCTCTTGACAATCGCTCCAGCATCACTGCACCACCTACTTAAGCTGTCGAGCTCTAAGGTCTCCAGCATCACTGCACCACCTACTTAAGCTGTCGAGCTCTAAGGTCTCCAGCATCACTGCACCATCTACTTAAGCTGTCGAGCTCTAAGGTCTCCAGCATCACTGCACCACCTACTTAAGCTGTCGAGCTCTAAGGTCTCCAGCATCACTGCACCACCTACTTAAGCTGTCGAGCTCTAAGGTCTCCAGCATCACTGCACCATCTACTTAAGCTGTCGAGCTCTAAGGTCTCCAGCATCACTGCACCATCTACTTAAGCTGTCGAGCTCTAAGGTCTCCAGCATCACTGCACCACCTACTTAAGCTGTCGAGCTCTAAGGTCTCCAGCATCACTGCACCACCTACTTAAGCTGTCGAGCTCTAAGGTCTCCAGCATCACTGCACCACCTACTTAAGCTGTCGAGCTCTAAGGTCTCCAGCATCACTGCACCATCTACTTAAGCTGTCGAGCTCTAAGGTCTCCAGCATCACTGCACCACCTACTTAAGCTGTCGAGCTCTAAGGTCTCCAGCATCACTGCACCATCTACTTAAGCTGTCGAGCTCTAAGGTCTCCAGCATCACTGCACCACCTACTTAAGCTGTCGAGCTCTAAGGTCTCCAGCATCACTGCACCATCTACTTAAGCTGTCGAGCTCTAAGGTCTCCAGCATCACTGCACCATCTACTTAAGCTGTCGAGCTCTAAGGTCTCCAGCATCACTGCACCACCTACTTAAGCTGTCGAGCTCTAAGGTCTCCAGCATCACTGCACCATCTACTTAAGCTGTCGAGCTCTAAGGTCTCCAGCATCACTGCACCATCTACTTAAGCTGTCGAGCTCTAAGGTCTCCAGCATCACTGCACCACCTACTTAAGCTGTGGAGCTCTAAGGTCTCCAGCATCACTGCACCACCTACTTAAGCTGTCGAACTCTAAGGTCTCCAGCAACCTGTTCCCATCTCCCCCATGGCGGTACACAAATATCAGTTTTGGTTGTTGCTTCTTAAACTAGTGTCCTCGACCAGTGCTCAGCTTGGGATTTAGTTAACATTGCTCGTTTGTCTTGTTAACTTAACGTTTAGGTCCTCAAGTCTGACGAGACCCACAGAATGAAGGTCACCTGCCGGTCGATGGGGAGATATGCCTGCTTGGCTGAGAACACGTACGACAACGTTAACTACAGGGACATCAAACATGTGGACTTGCGTGTACGATGTAAGTATGTCTAACAAAAATTGTTTGATGTTTTCTAGTACTTGTCCTTTCTATCTTCTTGTTCATCTCGGCCTTGTAGACTTGACTTCGTGGTGGCCGTTCAGTGGCTAGCGAACTGCACTAATAAGGACAAGAATTCGAGTTCGATCCTGATCGACAGCTTCTAGGCTCACCCAGCCTTAAATGGGGACTGGGTTTTTTTTTCTGGGAAAGTAAAGCGGCACGAGCGTAATGCTGACCACATGACCTCAAAAGTAATGTTCCGAAAGTCTATAAAATGATGGTCACTAACACCATTTACCCAATATGTCACGTGACTTGATGAGACACTAGTGAGAGCTTTTTACATGTTACTTACAGTCCATCATAATGCTCAATGTGAACACCTTACAAACAGTCCATTATAATGCTGAATGTGAACACCTTACAAACAGTCCATTATAATGCTCAATGTGAACACCTTACAAACAGTTCATTATAATGCTCAATGTGAACACCTTACAAACAGTTCATTATAATGCTCAATGTGAACACCTTACAAACAGTTCATTATAATGCTCAATGTGAACACCTTACAAACAGTTCATTATAATGCTCAATGTGAACACCTTACAAACAGTCCATTATAATGCTCAATGTGAACACCTTACAAACAGTCCATTATAATGCTCAATGTGAACACCTTACAAACAGTCCATTATAATGCTCAATGTGAACACCTTACAAACTGTCCATTATAATGCTCAATGTGAACACCTTACAAACAGTTCATTATAATGCTCAATGTGAACACCTTACAAACAATACATCATAATATTCAATGTGAACACCTTACAAACAGTCCATTATAATGCTCAATGTGAACACTTTTCAAACAGTCCGTTATACTGCTCAATGTGAACACCTTACAAACAGTCCATTATAATGCTCAATGTGAACACCTTTCAAACAGTCCATCATAATGCTCAATGTGAACACCTTACAAACAGTCCATTATAATGCTGAATGTGAACACCTTACAAACAGTCCATTATAATGCTCAATGTGAACACCTTACAAACAGTCCATTATAATGCTCAATGTGAACACCTTACAAACAGTCCATTATAATGCTCAATGTGAACACCTTACAAACTGTCCATTATAATGCTCAATGTGAACACCTTACAAACAGTTCATTATAATGCTCAATGTGAACACCTTACAAACAATACATCATAATATTCAATGTGAACACCTTACAAACAGTCCATTATAATGCTCAATGTGAACACTTTACAAACAGTCCGTTATACTGCTCATGTGAACACCTTACAAACAGTCCATTATAATGCTCAATGTGAACACCTTACAAACAGTCCATTATAATGCTCAATGTGAAGACCATACAAACAGTCCATTATAATGCTCAATGTGAACACCTTACAAACAATCCATTATAATTCTCAGTGTGAACACCTTACAAACAGTCCATAATAATGTTCAATGTGAACACCTTACAAACAGTCCATTATAATGCTCAATGTGAACACCTTACAAACAATCCATTATAATGCTCAGTGTGAACACCTTACAAACAGTCCATTATAATGCTCAATGTGAACACCTTACAAACAATCCATTATAATGCTCAGTATGAACACCTTACAAACAGTCCATTATAATGCTCAATGTGAACACCCTACAAACAGTCCATTATAATGCTCAATGTGAACACCCTACAAACAGTCCATTATAATGCCCTCTATCCAACCAGTCATTGAGCAACAGGTTAATATTGATTAACTTCACGTCAAACGTAGACTATACCTTTGGTCAATGACGAAGCCTTATCACTTTAACAATAAGAAAAGCAATTAGATTATTTCAAAACTGATGCATTAGCTTTTTTTCATTTGGAAATATATTTGATGCTAACAAATTGTTTTGATACAGACAAGACACTTTCTGAAATATATAAATATAACTTCAGCTATTGTATGTTTCAAATATTTTTACATTCAACTGAAGTTAAATCTAGTGGTTAATATAGAAGAGTTCCATGGGCATGTGTTTCACTGAGTTTCACGTAATTACTAGACATTGACGTTAACGGTATTTGTATCTTCAAAAAATTATCTTTATCTTCATGCCAGCATCTCTATCTTCATGACAGTATTTCTATCTTCATGCCAGTATCTCTATCTTCATGCCAGTATTTCTATCTTCATGCCAGCATCTCTATCTTTATGCCAGTATATCTATCTTCATGCCAGTATATCTATCTTCATGCCAGTATCTCTATCTTCATGACAGTATCTATCTTCATGACAGTATCTCTATCTTCATGACAGCATCTCTATCTTCAAAAAGTATCTCTATCTTCATGCCTGTATCTCTATCTTCATGACAGTATCTCTATCTTCATGCCAGTATATCTATCTTCATGACAGTATCTATCTTCATGACAGTATCTCTATCTTCATGACAGCATCTCTATCTTCAAAAAGTATCTCTATCTTCATGCCAGTATCTCTATCTTCATGCCAGTATCTCTATCTTCATGCCAGTATCTCTATCTTCATGCCAGTATCTCTATCTTCATGACAGTATCTCTATCTTCATGACAGTATCACAATCTTCATGACAGTATCTCTATCTTCATGCCAGTATCTCTATCTTCATGCCAGTATCTCTATCTTCATGCCAGTATCTTTATTTCATGACAGTATCTCTATCTTCATGACAGTATCACAATATTCATGACAGTATCTCTATATTCATGCCAGTATCTCTATCTTCATGACAGTATCTCCATCTTCATGCCAGTATCTCTATCTTCATGACAGTATCTCTATCTTCATGCCAGTATCTCTATCTTCATGCCAGTATCTCTATTTTCATGCCAGTATCTCTATCTTCATGACAGTATCTCTATCTTCATGCCAGTATCTCTATCTTCACGACAGTATCTCTATATTCATGCCAGTATCTCTATCTTCATGACAGTATCACAATCTTCATGACAATATCTCTATCTTCATGCCAGTATCTCTATCGTCATGCCAGTATCTCTATCTTCATGACAGTATCTCTATCTTCATGACAGTATCACAATCTTCATGACAATATCTCTATCTTCATGCCAGTATCTCTATCTTCATGCCAGTATCTCTATCTTCATGCCAGTATCTCTATTTTCATGCCAGTATCTCTATCTTCATGACAGTATCTCTATCTTCATGCCAGTATCTCTATCTTCACGACAGTATCTCTATCTTCATGACAGTATCTCTATCTTCATGACAGTATCTCTATCTACATGACAGCATCTCTATCTGCATGACAGTATCTCTATCTTCATGACAGTATCTCTATCTTCATGCCAGTATCTCTATCTTCATGACAGTATCTCTATCTTCATGACAGTATCTCTATCTTCATGACAGTATCACTATCTACATGACAGCATCTGTATCTGCATGACAGTATCTCTATATTCATGACAGTATCTCTATCTTCATGCCAGTATCTCTATCTTCATGCCAGCATCTCTATCTTCATGCCAGTATCTCTATCTTCATGCCAGCATCTCTATCTTCATGACCATATCCCTATCTTTATGCCAGTAACTATCTTCATGACAGTATCTCTATCTTCATGCCAGCATCTCTATCTTCATGACCATATCCCTATCTTCATGACAATATCTCAGTTTTCATGACAGTATCTCTATCTTCGTGCCAGTATCTCTATCTTCATGACAGTATCTCTATCTTCATGACATTATCTCTATCTTCATGCCAGCATCTCTATCTTCATGACCATATCCCTATCTTTATGCCAGTATCTCTATCTTCATGCCAGTATCTCTATCTTCATGACAGTATCTCTATCTTCATGCCAGTATTTCTATCTTCATGCCAGCATCTCTATCTTCATGCCAGTATATCTATCTTTATGACAGTATCTATCTTCATGACAGTATCTCTATCTTCATGCCAGTATATCTATCTTCATGACAATATCTATCTTCATGACAGCATCTCTATCTTCAAAAAAGTATCACAATCTTCATGACAGTATCTCTATCTTCATGCCAGTATCTCTATCTTCATGCCAGTATCTCTATCTTCATGCCAGTATCTTTATCTCATGACAGTATCTCTATCTTCATGACAGTATCACAATCTTCATGACAGTATCTCTATATTCATGCCAGTATCTCTATCTTCATGACAGTATCTCTATCTTCATGACAGTATCTCTATCTTCATGCCAGTATCTCTATCTTCATGACAGTATCTCTATCTTCATGACAGTATCTCTATCTTCATGCCAGTATCTCTATCTTCACGACAGTATCTCTATTTTCATGCCAGTATCTCTATCTTCATGCCAGTATCTCTATTTTCATGCCAGTATCTCTATCTTCATGACAGTATCTCTATCTTCATGCCAGTATCTCTATCTTCACGACAGTATCTCTATCTTCATGCCAGTATCTCTATCTTCACGACAGTATCTCTATTTTCATGACAGTATCTCTATCTACATGACAGCATCTCTATCTGCATGACAGTATCTCTATCTTCATGACAGTATATCTATCTTCATGACATTATCTCTATCTTCATGACAGTATCTCTATCTTCATGCCAGTATCTCTATCTTCATGCCCGTATCTCTATCTTCATGCCTGTATCTCTATCTTCATGCCTGTATCTCTATCTTCATGCCTGTATCTCTATCTTCATGACAGTATCTCTATCTTCATGACAGTATCTCTATCTTCATGACAGTATCTCTATCTTCATGACAGTATCTCTATCTACATGACAGCATCTGTATCTGCATGACAGTATCTCTATCTTCATGACAGTATATCTATCTTCATGACAGTATATCTATCTTCATGACAGTATCTCTATCTACATGACAGCATCTGTATCTGCATGACAGTATCTCTATCTTCATGACAGTATATCTATCTTCATGACAGCATCTCTATCTTCATGCCAGTATCTCTATCTTCATTCCCGTATCTCTATCTTCATGCCAGTATCTCTATGTTCATGACAGTATATATATCTTTATGACAGTATCTATCTTCATGACAGTATCTCTATCTTCATGACAGTATCTCTATCTTCATGCCAGTATCTCTATCTTCATGCCAGCATCTCTATCTTCATGACCATATCCCTATTTTTATGCCAGTAACTATCTTCATGACAGTATCTCTATCTTCATGCCAGCATCTCTATCTTCATGACCATATCCCTATCTTTATGCCAGTAACTCTGTCTTCATGACAGTATCTCTATCTTCATGCCAATATCTCTATCTTCATGACAGTATCTCTATCTTCATGACAGTATCTCTATCTTCATGCCAGCATCTCTATCTTCATGACCATATCCCTATCTTTATGCCAGTATCTCTATCTTCATGCCAGTATCTCTATCTTCATGCCAGTATCTCTATCTTCATGCCAGTATCTCTATCTTCATGCCAGTATCTCTATCTTCATGACAGTATCTCTATCTTCATGACAGTATCACAATCTTCATGACAGTATCTCTATCTTCATGCCAGTATCTCTATCTTCATGACAGTATCTCTATCTTCATGCCAGTATCTTTATCTTCATGACAGTATCTCTATCTTCATGACAGTATCACAATCTTCATGACAGTATCTCTATCTTCATGACAGTATCTCTATCTTCATGCCAGTATCTCTATCTTCATGACAGTATCTCTATCTTCATGACAGTATCACAATCCTCATGAAATTATCTCTATCTTCATGCCAGTATCTATATCTTCATGCCAGTATCTCTATCTTCATGACAGTATCTCTATCTTCACGACAGTATCTCTATCTTCATGACAGTATCTCTATCTTCATGACAGTATCTCTATCTACATGACAGCATATCTATCTGCATGACAGTATCTCTATCTTCATGACAGTATATCTATCTTCATGACATTATCTCTATCTTCATGACAGTATCTCTATCTTCATGCCAGTATCTCTATCTTCATGCCCGTATCTCTATCTTCATGCCAGTATCTCTATCTTCATGCCAGTATCTCTATCTTCATGACAGTATTTCTATCTTCATGACAGTATCTCTATCTTCATGACAGTATCTCTCTACATGACAGCATCTGTATCTGCATGACAGTATCTCTATCTTCATGACAGTATATCTATCTTCATGACAGTATATCTATTTTCATGCCAGTATCTCTATCTTCATGACAGTATCTCTATATTCATGCCAGTATCTCTATCTTCATGCCAGTATCTCTATATTCATGCCAGTATCTCTATCTTCATGCCAGTATCTCTATCTTCATGACAGTATCTCTATCTTCATGCCCGTATCTCTATCTTCATGCCAGTATATCTATCTTTATGACAGTATCTATCTTCATGACAGTATCTCTATCTTCATGACAGTATCTCTATCTTCATGCCAGTATCTCTATCTTCATGCCAGCATATCTATCTTCATGACCATATCGCTATCTTTATGCCAGTAACTATCTTCATGCCAGTATCTCTATCTTCATGCCAGCATATCTATCTTCATGACCATATCGCTATCTTTATGCCAGTAACTATCTTCATGACAGTATCTCTATCTTCATGCCAGTATCTCTATCTTCATGACAGTATCTCTATCTTCATGACAGTATCTCTATCTTCATGACCATATCTCTATCTTTATGCCAGTAACTCTATCTTCATGACAGTATCTCTATCTTCATGATAGTATCTCTATCTTCATGACCATATCTCTATCTTTATGCCAGTATCTCTATTTTCATGACATTATCTCTATCTTCATGACAGTATCTCTATCTTCATGACCATATCTCTATCTTTATGCTACTAACTCTATCTTCATGACAGTATCTCTATCTTCATGATAGTATCTCTATCTTCATGCCAGCATCTCTATCTTCATGCCAGTATATCTATCTTCATGACCATATCTCTATCTTTATGCCAGTATCTCTATCTTCATGATAGTATTTCTATCTTCATGCCAGTATCTCTATCTTTATGCCAGTATCTCTATCCTCATGACAGTTTCTCTATCTTCATGACAGTATCTCTATCTTCATGACCATATCTCTATCTTTATGCCAGTAACTCTATCTTCATGATAGTATCTCTATCTTCATGCCAGCATCTCTATCTTCATGCCAGTATATCTATCTTCATGACCTTATCTCTATCTTTATGCTAGTATCTCTATCTTCATGATAGTATCTCTATCTTTATGACAGTATCTCTATCTTTATGCCAGTATCTCTATCTTCATGCCAGTATCTCTATCTTCATGATAGTATCTCTATCTTCATGCCAGCATTTCTGTCTTCATGCCAGTATATCTATCTTCATGCCAGTATCTCTATCTTCATGATAGTATCTCTATCTTCATGATAGTATCACTATCTTTATGCCAGTATCTCTATCTTCATGACAGTATCTCTATCTTCATGACAATATCTCAGTTTTCATGACGGTATCTCTATCTTTATGACAGTATCTCTATCTTCATGAAAGTATCTCTATCTTCATGACAGTATCTCTATCTTCATGACAGCATCTCTATCTTCATGACAGTATCTCTATTTTCATGACAGTATCTCTATCTTCATGACAGTATCTCTATCTTCATGACAGTATCTCTATCTTCATGACAGTATCTCTATCTTCATGACAGTATCTCTATCTTCATGACAGTATCTCTATCTTAATGACAGTATTTATGATTTTTCATTTTCAATGACCTGATGAGAACTGGTTTGTACAGTTCCGAGAATGCGTTCAGTTCTCTCCCTTCTCTCCATACCTCGCAGCATGTCGAAGATTATCTGTTTTACCTGCTCTTCATCTTCTTATCTTTCATCTCCCTGTGGAGCATAGGTCTTCAACAAACACTTTCAGCTCCCTGTGGAGCATAGGTCTTCAACAAACACTTTCATCTCCCTGTGGAGCATAGGTCTTCAACAAACACTTTCATCTCCCTGTGGAGCATAGGTCTTCAACAAACACTTTCATCTCCCTGTGGAGCATAGGTCTTCAACAAACACTTTCATCTCCCTGTGGAGCATAGGTCTTCAACAAACACTTTCAGCTCCCTGTGGAGCATAGGTCTTCAACAAACACTTTCAGCTCCCTGTGGAGCATAGGTCTTCAACAAACACTTTCAGCTCCCTGGGGAGCATAGGTCTTCAACAAACACTTTCAGCTCCCTGGGGAGCATAGGTCTTCAACAAACACTTTCATCTCCCTGTGGAGCATAGGTCTTCAACAAACACTTTCATCTCCCTGTGGAGCATAGGTCTTCAACAAACACTTTCAGCTCCCTGTGGAGCATAGGTCTTCAACAAACACTTTCAGCTCCCTGTGGAGCATAGGTCTTCAACAAACACTTTCATCTCCCTGTGGAGCATAGGTCTTCAACAAACACTTTCAGCTCCCTGTGGAGCATAGGTCTTCAACAAACACTTTCAGCTCCCTGTGGAGCATAGGTCTTCAACAAACACTTTCATCTCCATGTGGAGCATAGGTCTTCAACAAACACTTTCATCTCCCTGTGGAGCATAGGTCTTCAACAAACACTTTCATCTCCCTGTGGAGCATAGGTCTTCAACAAACACTTTCATCTCCCTGTGGAGCATAGGTCTTCAACAAACACTTCCATCTCCCTGTGGAGCATAGGTCTTCAACAAACACTTTCAGCTCCCTGTGGAGCATAGGTCTTCAACAAACACTTTCAGCTCCCTGTGGAGCATAGGTCTTCAACAAACACTTTCAGCTCCCTGGGGAACATAGGTCTTCAACAAACACTTTCATCTCCCTGTGGAGCATAGGTCGTCAACAAACACTTTCATCTCCCTGTTGAGCATAGGTCTTCAACAAACACTTTCATCTCCCTGTGGAGCATAGGTCTTCAACAAACACTTTCAGCTCCCTGTGGAGCATAGGTCTTCAACAAACACTTTCAGCTCCCTGTGGAGCATAGGTCTTCAACAAACACTTTCAGCTCCCTGTGGAGCATAGGTCTTCAACAAACACTTTCAGCTCCCTGTGGAGCATAGGTCTTCAACAAACACTTTCAGCTCCCTGTGGAGCATAGGTCTTCAACAAACACTTTCAGCTCCCTGTGGAGCATAGGTCTTCAACAAACACTTTCAGCTCCCTGTGGAGCATAGGTCTTCAACAAACACTTTCAGCTCCCTGTGGAGCATAGGTCTTCAACAAACACTTTCAGCTCCCTGTGGAGCATAGGTCTTCAACAAACACTTTCAGCTCCCTGTGGAGCATAGGTCTTCAACAAACACTTTCAGCTCCCTGTGGAGCATAGGTCTTCAACAAACACTTTCAGCTCCCTGTGGAGCATAGGTCTTCAACAAACACTTTCAGCTCCCTGTGGAGCATAGGTCTTCAACAAACACTTTCAGCTCCCTGTGGAGCATAGTTCTTCAACAAACACTTTCATCTCCCTGTGGAGCATAGGTCTTCAACAAACACTTTCAGCTCCCTGTGGAGCATAGGTCTTCAACAAACACTTTCAGCTCCCTGTGGAGCATAGGTCTTCAACAAACACTTTCAGCTCCCTGTGGAGCATATGTCTTCAACAAACACTTTCAGCTCCCTGTGGAGCATAGGTCTTCAACAAACACTTTCAGCTCCCTGTGGAGCATAGGTCTTCAACAAACACTTTCCAAGCCATTCTGTTTCTTGCCATTCATTTAAGATCATTCCATGTCTTCCCCATCATCTTCATCTCTGCTTCAATCTGTCTTCTCCAAGAATAATTTATTCTTCCTCTTTGTTTTTTCCCCGTGGATTCTAAAAAGGGCCTGTTGTGTAATACTTTCAATTGACTTCCGCAGTGTGTGTCCTATCCAGCGTCATCGTCTTCCCTATATCATTTATACACTGGTATTTGACTGGTACTTTCCCATAATTCTATGTTAGTGTTTTTGTCCCGCTATTTCCACCTTTTTATTCTGCGTAAGCATCCATTAATGAAGGCCTGTATCTTCGTGATTTTATATTTACTGTTTTCCATGTTTCACGGCAATATAATAGAACTGACTGAACATTGGAGTTGACTATTTCTAATTTTGTTGTTAACCTAATTTCTTCGAATGTTCATATGTTTCCTAGAGCAACGAATGTTCCCCTTGCTTTTGATATCCCTTTTTTTGGTATCCCGTTCCTCCCTCTTTGTCTCGATTACTGCCCAAATATATGTAATATTGTACGTCTAGTAAAGATATTTCTTCTATTGTTATTTGGTTATTGGCAACTGCATTAATTCGCATAATTTTAGTCTTATATCTTTTTATTTTCAGTCCCAGCTGTTGCTATCTCTCATGAAGTATGCTTATTTTATCTTGCATCTCTTGATGATTATTTAATAGGAGAGCTATGTCATCACCAAAGTCTTAGTCATTAAGTTGCTTGGTCAGTGACGACTGTATTCCGTTTCTGTTCTGAGTTATTTTCATAATCCAATCTATGGCCAGCAGAAAGAGAAATGGAGATAATAGGCATCACTACCTTACTCCTGTTCTTATTGTTTCTGTAAGCTGCCCTTCATGCACCACACTACATTTTGTTCCTTCATATATTGTTCTTATCAGGTTAATAAACTTTATGGGGGTCCCGTAATGACTCATCAACTTCCACACCAAGCTTCTGTCTAAACTATCAAATTTTACCAGCTCACTTTCGAGTAATACACACCGACCATCTGACCTCAGTATTCTGGATATTTCATTAACAGAGAATACATTCTGCAGAGTTGATGAATGGTGCTGACAGTCATACATAGTAACATATTATATTGAACTCTGCTGACAGCACACATAGTAATATATTATATTGATCGCTACTGACAGTCATACATAGTAACATATTATATTGATCGCTGCTGACAGTCATACATAGTAACATATTATATTGAACGTTGCTGACAGTCATACATAGTAACATATTATATTGATCGTTGCTGACAGTCATACATAGTAACATATTATATTGATCGCTGCTGACAGTCATACATAGTAACATATTATATTGAACGTTGCTGACAGTCATACATAGTAACATATTATATTGATCGTTGCTGACAGTCATACATAGTAACATATTATATTGAACGTTGCTGACAGTCATACATAGTAACATATTATATTGAACGCTGCTGACAGCACACATAGTAACATATTATATTGAACTCTGCTGACAGTCATACATAGTAACATATTGTATTGAACGCTGCTGACAGTCATACATAGTAACATATTATATTGAACGTTGCTGACAGTCATACATAGTAACATATTATATTGAACGTTGCTGACAGTCATACATAGTAACATATTATATTGAACTCTGCTGACAGTCATATATAGTAACATATTATAATGAACTCTGCTGACAGTCATACATAGTAACATATTGTATTGAACGTTGATGACAGTCATACATAGTAACATATTGTATTGAACGTTGCCGGTAGTCATACATAGTAACATATTGTATTGAACGTTGATGACAGTCATACATAGTAACATATTGTATTGAACGTTACTGACAGTCATACATAGTAACATATTGTATTGAACGTTGCTGGTAGTCATACATAGTAACATATGATATTATAATGACTTCATTTACAAAAGCATTGAGCATTGAGTTGTCCAAATGTCAAATGTATGAGATGGAATGTAAAGTAGATTCTCTAGTAGACGTCTTTGTTCAATGGGTAGATGTGTAGACATAGTGATCTAGAACTAGGGCAGGATACGTTACTGAGTTAGGACTAGGACAATGAGTTTATGAGTTAGGACTAGGACAATGAGTTTATGAGTTAGGACTAGGACAATGAGTTTATGAGTTAGGACTAGGACAATGAGTTTATGAGTTAGGACTAGGACAATGAGTTTATGAGTTAGGACTAGGACAATGAGTTTATGAGTTAGGGCTAGGACAATTAGTTTATGAGTTAGGACTAGGACAATGAGTTTATGAGTTAGGACTAGGACAATCAGTTTATGAGTTTGGACTAGGACAATGAGTTTATGAGTTAGGACTCAGACAATGAGTTTATGAGTTAGGACTAGGGCAATGAGTTTATGAGTTAGGACTATGACAATAAGTTTATGAGTTAGGACTAGGACAATCAGTTTATGAGTTAGGACTCGGACAATAAGTTTATGAGTTAGAACTAGGACAATGAGGTTTTGTGAGCGAGAACTCGGGTAATATGGCATAATGAGTTAGTTTAACACAACATAGCTTAGTGAATTACTATGAAAACAATACGGCTTTGTGAGTTAGTTTAAATCAATATGGTTTAGTGGGTTAGTTTAAAACAATACGGTTTTGTGAGTTAGTTTAAAACAATATGGTTTAGTGGGTTAGTTTAAAACAATACGGTTTTGTGAGTTAGTTTAAAACAATATGGTTTAGTGGGTTAGTTTAAAACAATACGGTTTTGTGAGTTAGTTTAAAACAATATGGTTTAGTGGGTTAGTTTAAAACAATATGGTTTAGTGAGTTAGTTTAAAACAATATGGTTTAGTGAGTTAGTTTAAAAACAATATGGTTTAGTGAGTTAGTTTAAAACAATATGGTTTAGTGAGTTAGTTTAACACAACATAGCTTAGTGAATTACTATGAAAACAATACGGCTTTGTGAGTTAGTTTAAATCAATATGGTTTAGTGGGTTAGTTTAAAACAATACGGTTTTGTGAGTTAGTTTAAAACAATATGGTTTAGTGGGTTAGTTTAAAACAATATGGTTTAGTGGGTTAGTTTAAAACAATATGGTTTAGTGAGTTAGTTTAAAAACAATATGGTTTAGTGAGTTAGTTTAAAACAATATGGTTTAGTGAGTTAGTTTAACACAACATAGCTTAGTGAATTACTATGAAAACAATACGGCTTTGTGAGTTAGTTTAAATCAATATGGTTTAGTGGGTTAGTTTAAAACAATACGGTTTTGTGAGTTAGTTTAAAACAATATGGTTTAGTGGGTTAGTTTAAAACAATATGGTTTAGTGGGTTAGTTTAAAACAATATGGTTTAGTGAGTTAGTTTAAAACAATATGGTTTAGTGAGTTAGTTTAAAACAATATGGTTTAGTGAGTTAGTTTAAAACAATATGGTTTAGTGAGTTAGTTTAAAACAATATGGTTTAGTGAGTTAGTTTAAAACAATATGGTTTAGTGAGTTAGTTTAAAACAATATGGTTTAGTGAGTTAGTTTAAAAAAATATGGTTTAGTGAGTTATTCTAAAACAATATGGTTTAGTGAGTTAGTTTAAAACAATATAGCTTAGTGAGTTAGTTTAAAAACAATATGGTTTAGTGAGTTAGTTTAAAAACAATATGGTTTAGTGAGTTAGTTTAAAACAATATGGTTTAGTGAGTTAGTTTAACACAACATAGCTTAGTGAATTACTATGAAAACAATACGGCTTTGTGAGTTAGTTTAAATCAATATGGTTTAGTGGGTTAGTTTAAAACAATACGGTTTTGTGAGTTAGTTTAAAACAATATGGTTTAGTGGGTTAGTTTAAAACAATATGGTTTAGTGGGTTAGTTTACAACAATATGGTTTAGTGAGTTAGTTTAAAACAATATGGTTTAGTGAGTTAGTTTAAAACAATATGGTTTAGTGAGTTAGTTTAAAACAATATGGTTTAGTGAGTTAGTTTAAAACAATATGGTTTAGTGAGTTAGTTTAAAACAATATGGTTTAGTGAGTTAGTTTAAAACAATATGGTTTAGTGAGTTAGTTTAAAACAATATGGTTTAGTGAGTTATTCTAAAACAATATGGTTTAGTGAGTTAGTTTAAAACAATATAGCTTAGTGAGTTAGTTTAAAAACAATATGGTTTAGTGAGTTAGTTTAAAAACAATATGGTTTAGTGAGTTAGTTTAAAACAATATGGTTTAGTGAGTTAGTTTAACACAACATAGCTTAGTGAATTACTATGAAAACAATACGGCTTTGTGAGTTAGTTTAAATCAATATGGTTTAGTGGGTTAGTTTAAAACAATACGGTTTTGTGAGTTAGTTTAAAATAATATGGTTTAGTGGGTTAGTTTAAAACAATATGGTTTAGTGGGTTAGTTTAAAACAATATGGTTTAGTGAGTTAGTTTAAAACAAGATGGTTTAGTGAGTTAGTTTAAAACAATATGGTTTAGTGAGTTAGTTTAAAACAATATGGTTTAGTGAGTTAGTTTAAAACAATATGGTTTAGTGAGTTAGTTTAAAACAATATGGTTTAGTGAGTTAGTTTAAAACAATATGGTTTAGTGAGTTAGTTTAAAAAAATATGGTTTAGTGAGTTATTCTAAAACAATATGGTTTAGTGAGTTAGTTTAAAACAATATAGCTTAGTGAGTTAGTTTAAAAACAATATGGTTTAGTGAGTTAGTTTAAAAACAATATGGTTTAGTGAGTTAGTTTAAAACAATATGGTTTAGTGAGTTAGTTTAACACAACATAGCTTAGTGAATTACTATGAAAACAATACGGCTTTGTGAGTTAGTTTAAATCAATATGGTTTAGTGGGTTAGTTTAAAACAATACGGTTTTGTGAGTTAGTTTAAAACAATATGGTTTAGTGGGTTAGTTTAAAAACAATATGGTTTAGTGGGTTAGTTTACAACAATATGGTTTAGTGAGTTAGTTTAAAACAATATGGTTTAGTGAGTTAGTTTAAAACAATATGGTTTAGTGAGTTAGTTTAAAACAATATGGTTTAGTGAGTTAGTTTAAAACAATATGGTTTAGTGAGTTAGTTTAAAACAATATGGTTTAGTGAGTTAGTTTAAAACAATATGGTTTAGTGAGTTAGTTTAAAACAATATGGTTTAGTGAGTTATTCTAAAACAATATGGTTTAGTGAGTTAGTTTAAAACAATATAGCTTAGTGAGTTAGTTTAAAAACAATATGGTTTAGTGAGTTAGTTTAAAACAATATGGTTTAGTGAGTTAAAATTACGACAATATGGGCTGATGAGTTAGCACTAGAAGAATAGTTAGATTGGTGAGTATGTGGCAAAAAGTACGTGTATGTAATTCGAAATTGAGACAACATGAGTATGCGGGTATGTGAGTCATACATAGGACATTATAAGTCTGTCTGTCTGTTTTCTGACTGGTCTGTTTGTCTGTCTGTCTGGTCTATCTGTCTGCCTGCCTGTCTCCCCGTCTGTCTGTCTGTCTTTTGTCCTTTTGAGCCGACGAAGGCATAAAAGACAGAAATTCTAGAATTTTGTGTCCGACGATCTTTCAATTCTCAGACCTTGCACATAACTTACATTGTGTCTCACCACACGGCTCTGCTCCGAGCGGCTGCTCAATCTCACCGAGAGACCTAATGCCTGCTGTTGTTGCCACTCTTTAATGTTCTTTTTAGTGTTTCTTTACGACCGCTTCTTTTTCTTTTACTCTATGGTTCCCATTTGATGGTCTGCTTTGTGATTCTCTCGTTGTCTCTTCTTATCACAGGCCATCATATGACCACCTTATTCTCTTAACTATAGTTGATATTTTTGTATGCTTTGTCATTTCTCTTATTTCTGCACTAGTCTTGAACTCATTCTATGGTATAGGAAGTATTTTTCTTAGGAATTTGTTTTCAAATGCATCCACTTTTTTTTTTTAAATATTTCTTTACTTGTTATCCAGCTCCCGCATACATAAATAAGTCTAGACAATACATTTGGTTTGAAAATTCTGAACTTTGCAGTTGTGTTTAGTAATTTTGTTTTCCATATTTTATCAAAGTGTCTGGAAGTCAGTATTGTCTTTGCTATTCTTATTCTGCAGACAAGGGAAGACAAACTGCGGTCACTAAATACAGACAAGAGGAGACACACTGCAGTCATTGACTACAGACAAGGGGAGACAAACTGCAGTCATTGACTACAGACAAGGGGAGACAAACTGCGGTCACTGACTACAGACAAGAGGAGACAAACTGCAGTCATTGATTACAGACAAGAGGAGACAAACTGCGGTCACTGACTACAGACAAGGGGAGACAAACTGCGGTCACTGACAACAGACAAGGGGAGACAAACTGCGGTCACTGAATACAGACAAGAGGAGACAAACTGCGGTCACTGACTACAGACAAGGGGAGACAAACTGCGGTCATTGACTACAGACAAGAGGAGACACACTGCAGTCATTGACTACAGACAAGGGGAGACAAACTGCGGTCATTGACTACAGACAAGAGGAGACACACTGCAGTCATTGACTACAGACAAGGGGAGACAAACTGCGGTCACTAACTACAGACAAGAGGAGAAAAACTGCGGTCACTGACTACAGACAAGGGGAGACAAACTGCGGTCACTGACTACAGACAAGAGGAGACACACTGCAGTCATTGACTACAGACAAGGGGAGACAAATCGCAGTCACTGTATACAGACAAGAGGAGACAAACTGCGGTCACTGACTACAGACAAGGGTAGACAAACTGGTGTCACTGACTACAGACAAGGGGAGACAAACTGCAGTCATTGACTACAGACAAGGGGAGACAAACTGCGGTCACTAACTACAGACAAGGGGAGACAAACTGCGGTCACTGACTACAGACAAGGGGAGACAAACTGCAGTCATTGACTACAGACAAGGGGAGACAAACTGCGGTCACTAACTACAGACAAGGGGAGAAAAACTGCGGTCACTAACTACAGACAAGAGGAGACAAACTGCGATCACTGACTACAGACAAGGGGAGACAAACTGCGGTCACTGACTACCACAAGGGAAGACAAACTGCGGTCACTGACTACCACAAGGGGAGACAAACTGCAGTCACTGACTACAGACAAGGGGAGACAAACTGCGATCACTGACTACAGACAAGGGGAGACAAACTGCGATCACTAGATACAGACAAGGGGAGACAAACTGCGATTACTAACTACAGACAAGAGGAGACACACTGCGGTCACTAACTACAGACAAAGGAAGACACACTCCGGTCACTAACTACAGACAAGGGGAGACACACTGCGGTCACTAACTACAGACAAGGGGAGACACACTGTGGTCACTGACTACAGACAAGAGGAGACACACTGCGGTCACTCACTACAGACAAAAGGAGACACACTGCGGTCACTGACTACAGACAAGAGGAGACAAACTGCGGTCACTGACTACAGACAACGGGAAACAAACTGCGGTCACTAACTACAGACAAGGAGAGGCAAACTGCGGTCACAGACCACAGACAAGGGGAGACACACCGCAGTCACTGACTACAGACAAGGGGAGTCAAACTGCTATCACTAACTACAGACAAGGGGAGACAAACTGCTGTCACTAACTACAGACAAGGGGAGACAAACTGGTGTCACTGACTACAGACAAGGGGAGACAAACTGCTGTCACTAACTACAGACAAGGGGAGACAAACTGCTGTCACTAACTACAGACAAGGGGAGACAAACTGCTGTCACTGACTGCTGACAAGGGAGACAAACTGCGATCACTAACTACAGACAAGAGGAGACTAACTGCGGTCACTGACTACAGACAAGGGGAGACAAACTGCGGTCACTAACTACAGACAAGGGGAGACAAACTGCTGTCACTAACTACAGACAAGGGGAGATAAACTGCTGTCAGTTACAGATAAGGGTAGACAAACTGGTGTCACTGACTACAGACAAGGGAAGACAAAATGCTGTCACTGACTGCTGACAAGGGGAGACAAACTGTTGTCACTGACTGCTGACAAGAGGAGACAAACTGGTGTCACTGACTACAGACAAGGGGAGACAAACTGTTGTCACTGACTGCTGACAAGGGGAGACAAACTGCGGCCACTGACTACAGACAAGGGGAGACAAACTGCGGTCACTGACTACAGACAAGGGGAGACAAACTGCGGTAACTGACTACAGAAAAGAGGAAACAAACTGCTGTCACTGACTTGAGACAAGAGGAGACACACTGCGGTCACTCACTACAGACAAAAGGAGACACACTGCGGTCACTGACTACAGACAAGAGGAGACAAACTGCGGTCACTGACTACAGACAACGGGAAACAAACTGCGGTCACTAACTACAGACAAGGAGAGGCAAACTGCGGTCACAGACCACAGACAAGGGGAGACACACCGCAGTCACTGACTACAGACAAGGGGAGTCAAACTGCTATCACTAACTACAGACAAGGGGAGACAAACTGCTGTCACTAACTACAGACAAGGGGAGACAAACTGGTGTCACTGACTACAGACAAGGGGAGACAAACTGCTGTCACTAACTACAGACAAGGGGAGACAAACTGCTGTCACTAACTACAGACAAGGGGAGACAAACTGCTGTCACTGACTGCTGACAAGGGGAGACAAACTGCGATCACTAACTACAGACAAGAGGAGACTAACTGCGGTCACTGACTACAGACAAGGGGAGACAAACTGCGGTCACTAACTACAGACAAGGGGAGACAAACTGCTGTCACTAACTACAGACAAGGGGAGATAAACTGCTGTCAGTTACAGATAAGGGTAGACAAACTGGTGTCACTGACTACAGACAAGGGAAGACAAAATGCTGTCACTGACTGCTGACAAGGGGAGACAAACTGTTGTCACTGACTGCTGACAAGAGGAGACAAACTGGTGTCACTGACTACAGACAAGGGGAGACAAACTGTTGTCACTGACTGCTGACAAGGGGAGACAAACTGCGGCCACTGACTACAGACAAGGGGAGACAAACTGCGGTCACTGACTACAGACAAGGGGAGACAAACTGCGGTAACTGACTACAGAAAAGAGGAAACAAACTGCTGTCACTGACTTGAGACAAGAGGAGACAAACTGCGGTAACTGACTACAGAAAAGAGGAGACAAACTGCTGTCACTGACTTGAGACAAGAGGAGACAAACTGCTGTCACTGACTACAGAAAAGAGGAAACAAACTGCTGTCACTGACTTGAGACAAGGGGAAACAAACTGCAGTCATTGACTACATACATGAGGAGACAAACTTTGGTCACTGACTACAGACAAGAGGAGACAAACTGCTGTCACTAACTACAGACAAGGGGAGACAAACTGTTGTCACTAACTACGGACAAGGGGAGACAAACTGCTGCCACTGACTACAGACAAGGGGAGACAAACTGCTGTCATAAACTACAGACAAGGGGAGACAAACTGCTGTCACTAACTACAGACAGGAGGAGACAAACTGCGATCACTGACTACAGACAATGGGAGACAAACTGCAGTCACTGACTACAGAAAAGAGGAGACAAACTGCTTTCGCTGACTACAGACAAAGGGAGTCAAAGTGCTTGCACTCGTTATTCACTAAAGGAAATACAACGTGATATGTGTGAAACTACAATAATAATATTACGTGACACGAGCAGGAAGACACGACTGTAGAAGTAGTAGAAGTTATGTCTAACCAGCTAGCTACTGGGAACAACAATATTTGCACATTGTCAATTGCTAAAGAAAATAAGCCTAGAATAACGTGACAGAGAAATGCAGTAATGGAGATCACCAGTCTAGAGCTGACTTGGGGCACACAGCAAAAGATGGTAGATCAACTTAAGAAGACAAGATTCCAATCCTGGTAAGACAGCTTTTCTGAGGGAAACCATTTTTTCATTGCCTGAAAGTCTAGAAAATCAAAGAGTAGAGAAGCAGTTGCATCTGAGCGTTGTAGAGAGATCGTCAGGGACGAGCGATGCAAACAAAACACGGTACTGCGGGTTCGCTAAGAAAGTAAGAATAAGAAGATCGCATGTAAATTACATAAACAAAATCCGGTGGTAGATTATTAAAAAAAAACCTTAGATTTATTCTCAAGTTAACATTTGTTGCTTGGTTACCTTCAGGTGCTCCAGAGTACTGTGACGGGGCAGCAGCAATTCCCGGATATAGAGTTGCTATAGGATCAGCGTTCACTTTCAAGATGTGTGTCCGGACTTATCCTGCCCCAGACTCATTTCGGTTGACCTATAAGCGTAGAGGTAAGGACGTTAACTACGTCATCACTGACATGCTGGAAGTTGTAGAGAAGTTAGAGCTTCTGTGTGCTGACCTTACTATCCAAGGTCATTTCTCAAATTTGACGGGTTTGTTTTCCCGACCGAAAAAAATTCCTGGTACAGGCAGAGGCTGCAAAAATGGGTACCTGACATTTTCCTTGGACAAAAGTATAGCTACCTGGCTTGATACTGGCCACATCGCTCAAGAAATGTTTCTGAAATAAAATACTAGCAACATGTTCTCACATACACAACGAGGGGTGACAGACATCGTTTAGTCACAACGAGGGGTGACATACGTCTTCTAGTCACAACGAGGGATGTCATACGTCTTCTAGTCACAACGAGGGGTGACATATATCTTCTAGTCACAACGAGGGGTGATAGACATCTTCTAGTCACAACAAGGGGTGACAGACATTTTCTAGTCACAACGAGGGGTGACATACGTCTTCTAGTCACAACGAGGGGTGACAGACATCTTCTAGTCACAACGAGGGGTGACAGACATCTTCTAGTCACAACGAGGGGTGACATACGTATTCAAGTCACAACGAGGGGTGACATACGTCTTCTAGTCTCAACGAGGGGCGACATACGTCTTCTAGTCACAACGTGGGGTGACAGACATCTTCTAGTCACAACGAGGGGTGACATACGTCTTCTAGTCACAACGAGGGGTGACATACGTCTTCAAGTCACAACGAGGGGTGACATACGTCTTCTAGTCACAACGAGGGGCGACATACGTCTTCTAGTCACAACGTTGGGTGACATACGTCTTCTAGTCACAATGAGGGGTGACAGACATATTCTAGTCACAACGTGGGGTGACATACGTCTTCTAGTTACAACGAGGGGTGACAGACATATTCTAGTCACAACGTGGGGTGACATACGTCTTCTAGTCACAACGAGGGGTGACATACGTCTTCTAGTCACAACGAGGGGTGACATACGTCTTCTAGTCACAACGTGGAGTGACATACGTCTTCTAGTCACAACGAGGGGTGACATACGTCTTCTAGTCACAACGAGGTGTGACATACGTCTTCTAGTCACAACGTGAGGTGACAGACATCTTCTAGTCACAACGAGGGGTGACATACGTCTTCTAGTCACAACGAGGGGTGACATACGTCTTCTAGTCACAACGAGGTGTGACATACGTCTTCTAGTCACAACGTGAGGTGACAGACATCTTCTAGTCACAACGAGGGGTGACAGACATCTTCTAGTCACAACATAGGGTGACAGACATCTTCTAGTCACAATTAAGGGTGACAGACATCTTCTAGTCACAACTAAGGGTGACAGACATCTTCTAGTCACAACTAAGGGTGACAGATATCTTCTAGTCACATTAGGTATGTGAGTTACTGATGACAAGAGACAATCTGTGCACATATGAACGGCCTATAGAGCGCAAAACTCAAACCAAGAATATTATAGATGACAAGACGAAATGTGAATAAGATGACAGATGTAAAGTAAAGTACCCCCGTCACGCCAAGTGGCGTATAGGGATTATGTTGTTAGTGACCATACATTTAACAGACCTTCAGCACATGATTTGTGGGGTAATGTGGTCGGTATTACGCCAGTGCCGCTTTACTTTCCCAGAAAAAAATCCGGTACCCA
Source organism: Megaustenia siamemsis (assembly GCA_032433765.1). Lineage (NCBI taxonomy): Eukaryota > Metazoa > Mollusca > Gastropoda > Stylommatophora > Ariophantidae > Megaustenia > Megaustenia siamemsis. The sequence continues at coordinate 71,005,774 of JAVIAB010000126.1, read as the reverse complement.
CTAAAGGCTGGGTGAACTCGGAAGCCGTCATTTGGGATCCTACCTCTTGTCCTTTGTAGTCCAGTTCACTAACCACTAAGCTATTGCGGCTCCCAAGATGACAGATGCTGAAACGATAATTATCGAGAAGTAACAGCATCAAACAATCGTGAGTGTTCTCAGCTGGAAGTTCTCAGATTTCTGTAATAACTAACCACCCTTTAAACACGAAATAGCTGCTGCCAGTTTTGAAGAATGTTGAGAGCCAGTGATGGGGAGTGTTAGACACTCCAAGGTATGGTGACAACTTTACAAATAGGGAACACAATACAATACTGACGCTTCGGCTAGGAGCCTTCTTCAGAAAACAGGGACAACAGCAACAAACGATGAAGCACAATTATCTATATCTACATGTTAGATGAGCAGGATAATGGACCTGGAGAGATAGAGATATCAAAAGTACAACGAAGATAATGTATAAAACGTATAAGGAAAATCAAACACTTAGCTGGGAAAACTAGCTGTCCGTCGTAGAGCAATCGAGAAAATGAGCAGTGGACACTAGGCCTACAAAAGATTCGGGGCGAGGGGGGAAGATAGAGCGAGGAGGAGGGGGGATAATAAGGGGGGAGAAGAGAAGGCGGGTTGCATAGTGCAAATGGATACAAAAACCTAAACAGTGGCCAGGGAAAGGCAAAAGGCAGAAGTGGGAGAAGATAACAGGCCGCATAAAAATTAATGGGGCCTAACACAGAGGAACAATCCAAACAAATGAATCGTTGAATGAAAAGACAAGGGGAGAACGGGGAATGAGCAACAGAGGTGGTCATAGGTAGACTAAAAATAGCAGGATGGAGAAAAAGGAAATAAATATCGGGGAAAGAAATGGAGATGGAGGAGGAGGGAGGAAATAATAACTGGGGAAAGAAAAGAAATGGAGAGGAAGGAGGAGGGAGGAAATAATAACCGGGGAAAGAAAAGAAATGGAGAGGAAGGAGGAGGGAGGAAATAATAACTGGGGAAAGAAATGGAGAGGGAGGAGGAGGGAGGAAATAATAACTGGGGAAGGAAATGGAGAAGAAGGAGGAGGGAGGAAATAATAACTGGGGAAAGAAATGGAGAGGGAGGAGGAGGGAGGAAATAATAACTGGGGAAAGAAATGGAGAGGAAGGAGGAGGGAGGAAATAATAACTGGGGAAAGAAATGGAGAGGAAGGAGGAGGGAGGAAATAATAACTGGGGAAAGAAATGGAGAGGGAGGAGGAGGGAGGAAATAATAACTGGGGAAAGAAATGGAGAGGAAGGAGGAGGGAGGAAATAATAACTGGGGAAAGAAATGGAGAGGAAGGAGGAGGGAGGAAATAATAACTGGGGAAAGAAATGGAGAGGAAGGAGGAGGGAGGAAATAATAACTGGGGAAAGAAATGGAGAGGAAGGAGGAGGGAGAAAATAATAACTGGGGAAAAAAATGGAGAGGAAGGAGGAGGGAGGAAATAATAACTGGGGAAAGAAATGGAGAGGAAGGAGGAGGGAGGAAATAATAACTGGGGAAAGAAATGGAGAGGAAGGAGGAGGGAGGAAATAATAACTGGGGAAAGAAATGAAGAGGAAGGAGGAGGGAGGAAATAATAACTGGGGAAAGAAAAGAAATGAAGAGGAAGGAGGAGGGAGGAAATAATAACCGGGGAAAGAAAAGAAATGGAGAGGAAGGAGAAGGGAGGAAATAATAACCGGGGAAAGAAAAGAAATGGAGAGGAAGGAGGAGGGAGGAAATAATAACTGGGGAAAGAAATGGAGAGGAAGGAGGAGGGAGGAAATAATAACTGGGGAAAGAAATGGAGAGGAAGGAGGAGGGAGGAAATAATAACTGGGGAAAGAAAAGAAATGAAGAGGAAGGAGGAGGGAGGAAATAATAACCGGGGAAAGAAATGGAGAGGAAGGAGCAGGGAGGAAATAATAACTGGGGAAAGAAATGAAGAGGAAGGAGGAGGGAGGAAATAATAACTGGGGAAAGAAAAGAAATGGAGAGGAAGGAGGAGGGAGGAAATAATAACTGGGGAAAGAAATGGAGAGGAAGGAGGAGGGAGGAAATAATAACCGGGGAAAGAAATGGAGAGGAAGGAGGAGGGAGGAAATAATAACTGGGGAAAGAATTGGAGAGGAAGGAGGAGGGAGGAAATAATAACTGGGGAAAGAAATGAAGAGGAAGGAGGAGGGAGGAAATAATAACTGGGGAAAGAAAAGAAATGGAGAGGAAGGAGAAGAGAGGAAATAATAACTGGGGAAAGAAAAGAAATGGAGAGGAAGGAGGAGGGAGGAAATAATAACCGGGGAAAGAAATGGAGAGGAAGGAGGAGGGAGGAAATAATAACTGGGGAAAGAAATGGAGAGGAACGAGGAGGGAGGAAATAATAACTGGGGAAAGAAAAGAAATGGAGAGAAAGGAGGAGGGAGGAAATAAAAACTGGGGAAAGAAATGGAGAGGAAGGAGGAGGGAGGAATTAATAACTGGGAAAAGAAAAGAAATGGAGAGGAAGGAGGAGGGAGGAAATAATAACTGGGGAAAGAAATGGAGAGGAAGGAGGAGGGAGGAAATAATAACTGGGGAAAGAAATGGAGAGGAAGGAGGAGGGAGGAAATAATAACTGGGGAAAGAAAAGAAATGGAGAGGAAGGAGGAGGGAGGAAATAATAACCGGGGAAAGAAATGGAGAGGAAGGAGGAGGGAGGAAATAATAACTGGGGAAAGAAAAGAAATGGAGAGGAAGGAGGAGGGAGGAAATAATAACCGGGGAAAGAAAAGAAATGGAGAGGAAGGAGGAAGGAGGAAATAATAACTGGGGAAAGAAAAGAAATGGAGAGGAAGGAGGAGGGAGGAAATAATAACCGGGGAAAGAAAAGAAATGGAGAGGAAGGAGGAGGGAGGAAATAATAACCGGGGAAAGAAATGGAGAGGGAGGAGGAGGGAGGAAATAATAACTGGGGAAAGAAAAGAAATGGAGAGGAAGGAGGAGGGAGGAACAAATAACTGGGGAAAGAAAAGAAATGGAGAGGAAGGAGGAGGGAGGAAATAATAACTGGGGAAAGAAAAGAAATGGAGAGGAAGGAGGAGGGAGGAAATAATAACCGGGGAAAGAAAAGAAATGGAGAGGAAGGAGGAGGGAGGAAATAATAACCGGGGAAAGAAATGGAGAGGGACGAGGAGGGAGGAAATAATAACCGGGGAAAGAAATGGAGAGGAGGGAGGAGGGAGGAAATAATAACCGGGGAAAGAAAAGAAATGGAGAGGAAGGAGGAGGGAGGAAATAATAACCGGGGAAAGAAATGGAGAGGGAGGAGGAGGGAGGAAATAACCGGGGAAAGAAAATAAATGGAGAGGAGGGAGGAGGGAGGAGGGAGGAAATAATAACCGTGGAAAGAAAATAAATGGAGAGGAGGGAGGAGGGAGGAAATAATAACCGGGTAAAGAAAAGAAATGGAGAGGAAGGAGGAGGGAGGAAATAATAACCGGGGAAAGAAAATAAATGGAGAGGAGGGAGGAGGCAGGAAATAATAACCGGGAAAGAAAATAAATGGAGAGGAGGGAGGAGGGAGGAAATAATAACCGGGGAAAGAAATGGAGAGGTGGGAGGAAATAATAACCGGGGAAAGAAATGGAGAGGTGGGAGGAATTAATAACCGGGGAAAGAAATGGAGAGGTGGGAGGAAATAATAACCGGGGAAAGAAATGGAGAGGTGGGAGGAAATAATAACCGGGGAAAGAAATGGAGAGGTGGGAGGAAATAATAACCGGTGAAAGAAATGGAGAGGTGGTAGGAGGGAGGAAATAAAAACCGGGGAAAGAAATGGAGAGGTGGGAGGAAATAATAACCAGGGAAAGAAATGGAGAGGTGGGAGGAAATAATAACCAGGGAAAGAAATGGAGAGGTGGGAGGAAATAATAACCAGGGAAAGAAATGGAGAGGTGGGAGGAAATAATAACCAGGGAAAGAAATGGAGAGGTGGGAGGATGGAGGAAATAATAACAGGGGAAAGAAATGGAGAGGTGGGAGGAAATAATAACCGGGGAAAGAAATGAAGAGGTGGGAGGAGGGAGGAAATATTACCGGGGAAAGAAATGGAGAGGTGGGAGGAAATAATAACCGGGGAAAGAAATGGAGAGGTGGGAGTAGGGTGGAAATAATAACCGGGGAAAGAAATGGAGAGGGAGGAGGAGGGAGGAAATAATAACTGGGGAAAGAAATGGAGAGGGAGGAGGAGGGAGGAAATAATAACTGGGGAAAGAAATGGAGAGGAAGGAGAAGGGAGGAAATAATAACTGGGGAAAGAAATGGAGAGGAAGGAGGAGGGATGAAATAATAACCGGGGAAAGAAATGGAGAGGTGGGAGGAGGAGGGAGGAAATAATAACTGGGGAAAGAAATGGAGAGGGAGGAGGAGGGAGGAAATAATAACCGGGGAAAGAAAAGAAATGGAGAGGGAGGAGGAGGGAGGAAATAATAACTGGGGAAAGAAATGGAGAGGGAGGAGGAGGGAGGAAATAATAACCGGGGAAAGAAAAGAAATGGAGAGGAAGGAGGAGGGAGGAAATAATAACTGGGGAAAGAAATGGAGAGGGAGGAGGAGGGAGGAAATAATAACTGGGGAAAGAAATGGAGAGGGAGGAGGAGGGAGGAAATAATAACTGGGGAAAGAAATGGAGAGGGAGGAGGAGGGAGGAAATAATAACCGGGGAAAGAAAAGAAATGGAGAGGGAGGAGGAGGGAGGAAATAATAACTGGGGAAAGAAATGGAGAGGGAGGAGGAGGGAGGAAATAATAACCGGGGAAAGAAAAGAAATTGAGAGGGAGGAGAAGGGAGGAAATAATAACTGGGGAAAGAAGTGGAGAGGGAGGAGGAGGGAGGAAATAATAACCGGGGAAAGAAATGGAGAGGGAGACTAAGAAGGGTAATAATAAAGGGACAAGAGGAGAGGCGGTGGGTACAGAGTGAATAGATAGAGGGGGAGAAGTGGAGTAATAGAGGGAAAGTAAGCAGGAAGTAGTGTCCTGAGAGGTAGAGAAGTAGGGAACCAGAGGGATTAGGTGAATAAAAAGAGACGGAGTGAGAGTAGCTGAAAACAGGTTAGAGGAGGCCTAAGAGAGAAATGAAGAAAGAAAAGGGGGAGGGGGTTGACTACAAGAAGAAGGTGGGAGGATAGGAAGGGAGCAGACTAACATAGAGGTGAGATAGGAAGAAGAGTAAGAGGGAGGGAGAAGGGGTCAGAGGAAGAGGGGTCCTCAGAGGGATAGGGATACATTAATGCCACGGGGGGGGGGGGGGGGTGAGGCAACCCCAACGTGTGATCAGGCGGTTCTCAAGAGTGAGACGACTGTGGTAATCAGAAGAGCAAGATATAAGGCCAGTGACCAGGACATCCGCCTTCCCCCGATAGCCCCTCGAGTTAAAGTGGGCTGCTACAGGAGTGCCAGCTTCTCGGGTAATGTCATGTAAATGTTCACGGCACCTATCGCTGATCCTTCGACCACACTGACCGATATAGGTTAACTTGCATCGCTTACAGATGATGGCATAAATGATGTTACACGAAATGCACGTAAATCCCTCTCTGATCTCGAAAGGACCATTAGGAAAGAGGACGGTATCAGTCTGGAGAACGTGATCACAAGTTTTGCATACTCTGCGGTTGCAGCGGATAGTACCTCGATGGCTAAGGCGGGCAGCAGGAAGACGGCCCCTTACGAGAAAGTCACGGAGGTTCCGGTCACGTCTAAAGGCCACCAGTGGTGGGTCGGAGAAGAGCAGACGAGTAGTAGGGTCAGATCGAAGAATAGGGAGGTAGCGGTGGATGGTCCTAATCACAGCGTAGTGGTGGTCAAGAATACCTAGAAGTAGCAACCGTGAGCTGTTTGTCTCATCCGTTTTGATCCTGTTTCGATATCCCGCTTATTTACGATGAATGATGATATCGTATGACAGGGAACAGTTGGCTGTGTTCACTTTCTGCGCGGTTTCGCCTTATGTCTTTTGGCGTGTGCTGAGACTGCTACGATGGGGACTACAGTTACCTTTCTTTGTTTGGGAGATGAGTTAGTAATTCGGATGATTCCACTGGCACGAGCGGTTGAGCAATTATGGATTTTATAATTCGTTTGCAGTGATACCGAGGCCTTCCATAACAATAACAACCAATAACCTAGAAGTAGACAAGAGGACCCTACAATTTTTAATTCCTTTGTGAGACCGGGTTTTCAGCATTGGCAGTCATCAAAACCAAATACAGATCACATGTGGACGCTGAGAGAGAGATTAGAATAGCAATGTCCAAACTTGTGCCGAGATTTGAAGAAATGATAAAGTAGATTCAAGCTCATTCTTCTCATTAACTTTATTGTTGTAGTTATTCTTCTTCTTTCATTCCTCATTTGCCTTTCAGCTTTGAAAGGAGATATAGTTTGAAGTCTTTTGCTCTAGTGTTCGACTGCTGTTTTGTTTCCTAGTGTTTCTAATATTCCGTCAGTCCATCATATTCGTGGTCGACCCTTGGGCCTGGTGTTCTAGCAATGTTTTTTTTAAGGCTACTTGTATTGTATTTAGATCACTCTGCCTTGTCACGTGGCCAAACCATTGTATCTGTTGTTTCTGTATATATTCTATGGCGTGGGTTGTTCCTAGCTTTTTTCCCTCAGTTCTTCATTTCTGATTTGTCTCTCAGGCTGGTTCATGTCATTTGTCTAACACACTTCATCTCAGTAGAGGTTATTTTTTATTTGTTCCTTGCATTTTAATTTTCCTTTTTGACATTTCTTCTATAATTTCAATATCTTTATATTTTAATCCGCATATATTGTTGGTTGGTTTTTTATATTTGTCGTCTATCTCATCTTCTGTGATTTCTCTGAGCATAAAACGTTTATCCCTGAATGATCTATTGAGTAAGTCTTCAGTTAGGGTCTTAACTTAAAAACACAAGTTGGGGTTAGCCCGACTGATGTTTCCCCCACGTGCTAGATCGCTGCGTCTCACATACGATCTTTGACTGTCTAACTGTACATCTTTATCTGGTTACATTTAAAAAAGTACTTATCTGATCTTGTACTCCTCATTGAATAAAACAATTTTCACAACTTTTAAAAAAAATATATGTGCGTTTGAAATACTTTTTCAATAGCTTTTATCACATAATTCACACTCCTAAATTAAAACAAACCACCATATTGGGTTTGTTACAAGATAAAAAATATCGCAATGAAAGTTGACTCAGTTATTTTATATTTCAATCACAACAATGTTACTTATCTTTCTTAATTTATACCCAGAACGTTAGTTTATTTACCTCCGCAATCAATTTAACATTTTAAATATGCCGTTAAAATTATATTAAATATGTTTTTTTTTTTTACATTGTTGATATAAGGTCCTGCAGCGGTAATTTGTAGTTGAGAGTTAGAAATTCACTGATCGGAAACAAGTTCGAGAACCGCTGCTCTATGGTATAGGTAGAAATATTGATCAATAATGACAATAAAATGTATCCCTACATGTGTCTCTTTCTTTGTTGAAAGTAAAGGAGATAATATTGCCACAAGGTGCTATTTTTGTCCTCAAAATGGGGCGATGGGCAAAAAATGTTTGGAGCCGCTGAAAGAAAAAAATGAACATGAGGAGGAAAAACAAGTTGAATAATTGATGTACAGGATGTTGAAAAAGCTGACGTAGAGAATGTTGAAAAACTTGAAGTTTAAGAAAATAAAAGTAGAGGAAATTGAATAAGAATATGTAGTAGATTATGAATAAGTATATAGAGAAATATAAAAAGATAAATGAGCAGAAGAAGTTGTAAAGTACGTTGTATAGGTAGAAGAAGAAGAAGTTGTAAAGTAAGTTGTTTAGGTAGAAGAAGAGAAAGTTGTAAAGTAAGTTGTATAGGTAGAAGAAGAGAAAGTTGTAAAGTAAGTTGTATAGGTAGAAGAAGAGAAAGTTGTAAAGTAAGTTGTATAGGTAGAAGAAGAGAAAGTTGTAAAGTAAGTTGTATAGGTAGAAGAAGAGAAAGTTGTAAAGTAAGTTGTTTAGGTAGAAGAAGAGAAAGTTGTAAAGTAAGTTGTATAGGTAGAAGAAGAGAAAGTTGTAAAGTAAGTTGTATAGGTAGAAGAAGAGAAAGTTGTAAAGTAAGTTGTTTAGGTAGAAGAAGAGAAAGTTGTAAAGTAAGTTGTTTAGGTAGAAGAAGAGAAAGTTGTAAAGTAAGTTGTATAGGTAGAAGAAGAGAAAGTTGTAAAGTAAGTTGTATAGGTAGAAGAAGAAGAAGTTGTAAAGTAAGTTGTATAGGTAGAAGAAGAGAAAGTTGTAAAGTAAGTTGTTTAGGTAGAAGAAGAGAAAGTTGTAAAGTAAGGTGTATAGCTAGAAGAAGAGAAAGTTGTAAAGTAAGTTGTATAGGTAGAAGAAGAAGAAGTTGTAAAGTAAGTTGTATAGGTAGAAGAAGAGAAAGTTGTAAAGTAAGTTGTTTAGGTAGAAGAAGAGAAAGTTGTAAAGTAAGTTGTATAGGTAGAAGAAGAGAAAGTTGTAAAGTAAGTTGTATAGGTAGAAGAAGAGAAAGTTGTTAAGTAAGTTGTATAGGTAGAAGAAGAAGAAGTTGTAAAGTAAGTTGTATAGGTAGAAGAAGAGAAAGTTGTAAAGTAAGTTGTTTAGGTAGAAGAAGAGAAAGTTGTAAAGTAAGTTGTATAGGTAGAAGAAGAGGGAGTTGTAAAGTAAGTTGTATAGGTAGAAGAAGAGAAAGTTGTAAAGTAAGATGTTTAGGTAGAAGAAGAGAAAGTTGTAAAGTAAGTCGTATAGGTAGAAGAAGAGGGAGTTGTAAAGTAAGTTGTATAGGTAGAAGAAGAGAAATTTGTAAAGTAAGTCGTATAGGTAGAAGAAGAGAAAGTTGTAAAGTAAGTTGTATAGGTAGAAGAAGAGAAAGTTGTAAAGTAAGTTGTATAGTTAGTAGAAGAGAAAGTTGTAAAGGAAGTTGTATATGTAGAAGAAGAGAAAGTTGTAAAGTAAGTTGTATAGGTAGAAGAAGAGAAAGTTGTAAAGTAAGTTGTGTAGGTAGAAGAAGAGAAAGTTGTAAAGTAAGTTGTATAGGTAGAAGAAGAGAAAGTTGTAAAGTAAGTTGTATAGGTAGAAGAAGAGAAAGTTGTAAAGTAAGTTGTATAGGTAGAAGAAGAGAAAGTTGTAAAGTAAGTTGTTTAGGTAGAAGAAGAGAAAGTTGTAAAGTAAGTTGTATAGGTAGAAGAAGAGAAAGTTGTGAAGTAAGTTGTATAGGTAGAAGAAGAGAAAGTTGTAAAGTAAGTTGTTTAGGTTGAAGAAGAGAAAGTTGTAAAGTAAGTTGTATAGGTAGAAGAAGAGAAAGTTGTAAAGTAAGTTGTTTAGGTAGAAGAAGAGAAAGTTGTAAAGTAAGTTGTATAGGTAGAAGAAGAGAAAGTTGTAAAGTAATTTGTTTAGGTAGAAGAAGAGAAAGTTGTAAAGTAAGTTGTATAGGTAGAAGAAGAGAAAGTTGTAAAGTAAGTTGTTTAGGTAGAAGAAGAGAAAGTTGTAAAGTAAGTTGTATAGGTAGAAGAAGAGAAAGTTGTAAAGTAAGTTGTTTAGGTAGAAGAAGAGAAAGTTGTAAAGTAAGTTGTATAGGTAGAAGAAGAGAAAGTTGTAAAGTAAGTGCAGAGTTAGAAGAGAAAGTAAAAAAAAAAAGAAGTAAAAGGAAAACAATTTGAGTAAGTACAAATAGGGGAAGTTGAATAATTAGAAGTAGAAGTAGAAAAAGTAAAGTAGAAGATGTTGAATAAGTAAAAGAAATATATAATGTTGAATTACTAGAAGTTGAAGAAATTAAATTAGCCGAAGTATAAGAAAAGTGAAAGGAGAAGAATTTGAGTAAGTGGAATTAGAAACAGAAGATAAAGAAACGGAAGAAGTAAAAAAACGAAGAAGAAAAAAAAAGAAAATTAAGAAAAAAACCAAACATATGTTTCCGTCTGTTGCTTACACAAAACTTTGTAAAATGTATTTTTTGTAAGTTTAATTTTCCTCTTCAGTTTTTGCCACAGTTCACATTTATTTTGTTAATTATTATTCCTTTCTTTTCTAAATATCTTGTTTATGCACATCCTACAAAGAGATACAAGAACCTCAATGTAATGCGAGCTTTAATTACACGGACGAGACAACTGGACAGGGAGAGATAACTGTGACTATATCTTCAATAACGAAGCAAGATTTAAGGCTGTACGAGCTGTATTCAAGATACACGGGAGCTTATTTGAAGTTTGAGTTACTTCCCCCAGGTAACGATTCATCTTGTAGATAATTCTGAGCTAAAGAGTTTTTATTGTTGTCACTACGTCATACATAGCTCACACGTTGTCTACTTTTGTGACATTTCATTGTTCATTGTTGGTGTTAGAGCTAACATTTAATTGTTGGTGTTAGAGCTAACATTTCATTGTTGGTTTTAGAGCTAACATTTCATTGTTGGTGTTAGAGCTAACATTTCATTGTTGGTTTTAGAGCTAACATTTCATTGTTGGTGTTAGAGCTAACATTTCATTGTTCATTGTTGGTGTTAGAGCTAACATTTCATTGTTCATTGTTGGTTTTAGAGCTAACATTTCATTGTTCATTGTTGGTTTTAGAGCTAACATTTCATTGTTCATTGTTGGTGTTAGAGCTAACATTTCATTGTTCATTGTTGTTGTTAGAGCTAACATTTCATTGTTCATTGTTGGTTTTAGAGCTAACATTTAATTGTTTATTGTTGTTGTTAGAGCTAACATTTCATTGTTCATTGTTGGTTTTAGAGCTAACATTTCATTGTTCATTGTTGGTGTTAGAACTCACATTTCATTGTTTGTGTTAGAGCTAACATTTCATTGTTCATTGTTGGTGTTAGAGCTAACATTTCATTGTTCATTGTTGGTGTTAGAGCTAACATTTCATTGTTCATTGTTGGTGTTAGAGCTAACATTTCATTGTTCATTGTTGGTGTTAGAGCTAACATTTCATTGTTCATTGTTGGTGTTAGAACTAACATTTCATTGTTTGTGTTAGAGCTAACATTTCATTGTTCATTGTTGGTGTTCGAACTAACATTTCATTGTTTGTGTTAGAGCTAACATTTCATTGTTTGTGTTAGAGCTAACATTTCATTGTTCATTGTTGGTGTTAGAGCTAACATTTCATTGTTGGTTTTAGAGCTAACATTTCATTGTTGGTGTTAGAACTAACATTTCATTGTTCATTGTTGGTGTTAGCGCTAACATTTCATTTCTGGTGCTAGAGCTAACATTTCATTGTTCATTGTTGGTGTTAGAACTAACATTTCATTGTTTGTGTTAGAGCTAACATTTCATTGTTTGTGTAAGAGCTAACATTTCATTGTTTGTGTTAGAACTAACATTTCATTGTTTGTGTTAGAACTAACATTTCATTGTTTGTGTTAGAGCTAACATTTCATTGTTTGTGTTAGAGCTAACATTTCATTGTTTGTGTTAGAGCTAACATTTCATTGTTTGTGCTAGAGCTAACATTTCATTGTTTGTGTTAGAGCTAACATTTCATTTCTGGTGCTAGAGCTAACATTTCATTGTTTGTGTTAGAGCTAACATTTCATTGTTTGTGTTAGAGCTAACATTTCATTGTTTGTGTTAGAGCTAACATTTCATTGTTTGTGTTAGAGCTAACATTTCATTGTTCGTGTTAGAGCTAACATTTCATTGTTTGTATTAGAGCTAACATTTCATTGTTTGTGTTAGAGCTAACATTTCATTGTTTGTGTTAGAGCTAACATTTCATTGTTGGTTTTAGAGCTAACATTTCATTGTTTGTGTTAGAGCTAACATTTCATTGTTCGTGTTAGAGCTAACATTTCATTGTTTGTGTTAGGGCTAACATTTCATTGTTTGTGTTAGGGCTAACATTTCATTGTTTGTGTTAGGGCTAACATTTCATTGTTCATTGTTGTTGTTAGAGTAATTATAAAATATTAAATGTAGAAGAGGAAAAAAAACAAAAAGGACACTTCTCAGCGGTCCAAAGCTTGGGTAAACAATGATTGAATTGAATTAAGAGGGCGGGCTGACTAACTATAAATATCTTACTGCCCAGACCGTCAGGTGAGAAATAAAAAGGGAGGGTTCTAAATATATAATGAGGCAGGTACAAGGTACATGTAAATTGTGTATATCTAACTGTGGGTGTGCACACACAAACACATGTGTAAAAAAGCATGTGTATTGGTACCTATCGACGTATGTATATTTGTCTGCATGTGTGTTGGCACATTTGGACACCTTCGGAATTTACTTTTGTGTGCTTTGTGACAGCATATGCAGACTTGTGCTTGTAATCGTGTATTGTTATATACACATGATTTTTTGCACTTGTGTTCGGTATGCACACCCACAGTTAGATATACACAGTTTACACGTATCTTGTACCCACCTCCCCAAATTTTCAGAACCCTTCCTATTTATTTCTTACCTGAGGGCCTGGGCAGTGAGATATATTGCTGGTCAGCCCGCCCTCCTATTTCAGTTTAGTCACTGTCTGACCAAGCTTTGGACCGCAGGGAAGTGACCGTTTTGATTTTTTCCTTTTTTTTCTCTCTCTTGTATATCTAACATATTGTTATGGCTATGGAAGGCCCCGGTATCACTGCAAACGAATTAAAATCCATAATTGCTCAACCGCAGGTGCCAGTGGAATCATCCTAATTATTATCTCATCTTCCAAACAAAAGAAGGTAGCTGTAGTCCCCATCATAGCATTCTCAGCACACACCAAAAGACATAAGGCGGAACCACACAACAAGTCTCTCTCTCTCCCTCTCTGCGATCAAGACTCAATAAGAGTAGGATTCCAGACTCTCTCTTTAGAAGTCAGCTGTCTGTTTAAGTGATTCGATTGCCTCATATAGTTTTTCTTCCAGGGAGGTGGGAGTGGACCACATTGCTCTTCTCAGGTCTGTGTACTGGGGGCAATCCTGTATAATGTTTTGTAGTCATATTTTCCAGTGTACAGTGGCACCATAATTATAGTCTATTAGATCCATTGCATAGAAAGTGAACACAACCGTCTGTTCCCTGTTATACGATATCATCATTCATCGTAAACAATCGGAATATCGAAACACGATCAAAACAGATGAAGCTCACAGCTCACGGTGTGCACAGAGCACTTACTCAGTAGCTCCTGCAACAAGCCGGACTTGGAATATGAGAAAACTGCAAGAAGGAACACTTTTCAGACATAGCCTCTAATGGTTGCTGTCGCCTATCCACCATATTGACCGGAAGTTCACGTCGTCCTGGAAATGATGATCGTCATATTTTAAAAAAAAATTGTATAGCGCTTGATGATCTAGGACATCACCCTGACTCCAAATCCGAACATATGAAACACAGTTAGTCATCGTAATATCCCCGTCGCACATCAAACAACAGACTGTAAGATCTCCCTGCAATGTAAATTTGTGAAATAATCTGAATCCCTCCTGACTAACATGAACCTCCGGGACTCACCCCGGTGCTGCAAAGTCATGTACGAAACTCCATTTCACCTTTCACTATCTAACATATTATCGCCATGTACTTAGATTAGCGTATATATCCTTATATATATTTCTATGTTGTTATTTGCTGTTCCAGCTGAAGGCCAACGTGGAATTTTGTTTTTTTTTGCGCACTTACAGAAAGCTTTTACCATACCACTTCCTTCTCCCTTTTATTTTAAAATTGTCATTATGGATAAGTGGTGTAATCAATAAGGTACCAGAACGATCAGACTTTCTACCATCTTTAGAAGGAAATTGAATATGGTGATGTTGCTCTAAGGACATAGCTAATTAACATCAAATTATCACTTAACTTCTATATTTGATTTAGTATATCCGCTATTTATAAGAATGCATATTGATCATCATGTTCATGTGGCTACCGCGGTTGGGGGGGGGGGGGGGAAGAATAAAGCCACTGTCGCCTGCCATGATTTATCGTACGAGACGACTAAGGAAATTTGGACTTCCCAAGTGCTACAGAGGTTGTACATCGGAGCTGTTGCCATCTTCAGTATTTTCGCTAGTGTGTGGCGGGCGTGCTTCAAACCGGGGAGCATGTTGTGGAGGGGATCTCCAATCATATGGAGTGTCCGTTTTGCAATAAAGATGATCTGTCAACTAAACTAAATATAAGAATCAATAAAGATGATCTGTCCACTAAACTAAATATAAGAATCAATAAAAATGATCTGTCAACTAAACTAAATATAAGAATCAATAAAAATGATCCGTCAACTAAACTAAATATAAGAATCAGTAAAGATGATCTGCCCACTAAACTAAATATAAGAATCAATAAAGATGACACACATGACGTACAGGTTCTAGTTTTTAATTTTATCTCAGAAAAGATCCGCGTTCCTTCCAGGAATAGAACTAGCATTCACCTGATTGCATTCCCCAACACTTTACCAACCAACATTCACCTGATTGTATCTACCAACACTCTACCTGCATTCACCTGATTGCAACTACCAACACTCTATCAGCATTCACCTGATTGCAACTACCAGCATTCACCTGAGTGCATCCACCAACACTCTACCAACATTCATCTGTTTGTATCTACCAACACTCTACCTGCATTCACCTGATAGCATCTACCAACACTTTACCAGCACTCACCTGATTGCATCTACCAACACTCACCTGATCCTTTACCAGCACTCACCTGATTGCAACTACCAACTCTCTACCAGCTTTCATCTGATTGCATCTACCAACACTCTACCAGCTTTCATCTGATTGCATCTACCAACACTCTACCAGCTTTCATCTGATTGCATCTACCAACACTCTACCAGCTTTCATCTGATTGCATCTACCAACACTCTACCAGCTTTCATCTGATTGCATCTACCAACACTCTACCAGCTTTCATCTGATTGCATCTACCAACACTCTACCAGCTTTCATCTGATTGCATCTACCAACACTCTACCAGCTTTCATCTGATAGCATCTACCAACACTTTACCAGCACTCACCTGATTGCATCTACCAACACTCACCTGATCCTTTACCAGCACTCACTTGATTGCAACTACCAACACTTTACCAGCTTTCATCTGATTGCATCTACCAACACTCTACCACTCATCATCATTGCATTCCAAACATGTCGACAGTGGCTCAGGTCCCCTCCTCAGCAAGTCTCGCAGTGTTCAGCGACTTACAACCCCAGTTCTGTGTTGGTTAATATTTCTTCTTACACGCACAATAAGTTTCTCGTTTCTGGCTGTGCCTAACTCCTTTCTCTATTTCATCTAAAGTAGTTACGTAGAATCATGATTGTCGAAGCCCTGTGCCCTTCCCACATCTCGGAGGGCATTGATGATGTCCACCCGATCCATTGGTTGATCTTTTCTTATCATGCTCATCGAATCACTCAGTATGCAGGCGTGGGTGTAGTCTTGTGACTAACCATTTGAATGCCTTGGTCACTGCCATCACCTCCATTGTCATGCTACTCGTGGTCATGATGTATGCACCACTGTCTTTTTTGACTATTCTGCCTGCCGAGCGTGCTGTAAATG
Organism: Megaustenia siamemsis; assembly: GCA_032433765.1. Lineage (NCBI taxonomy): Eukaryota > Metazoa > Mollusca > Gastropoda > Stylommatophora > Ariophantidae > Megaustenia > Megaustenia siamemsis. The sequence goes on along the minus strand of JAVIAB010000126.1, from coordinate 70,990,181 downwards.
CCCATGCACTTCTTTGGTGTCGTCTTACATATCCGTCTGTATATATGACTGCATCTTTCTCATCGGTGTTATCCCAGATGAGACCGTTGATCGCAATGGCCACGACTGAGTCCTGTTCCCTACATTTCCTGTCGAGTGTGACAATATACGAGAGTGTGCCCATGAATGACGTAGGCACCGGTATCCACTCCTCGCCAGCGTTGATATTGGTAAACCCCAGACCTGTTTTATGACATCTTCCGCTCGGTCCACCAATGATTTGCCTCTTTTTAGACTGACACCTTAACACAGGAAAATTTCCTGTGTTGAGCTCATGATGCTCTTTATCTGCGCTTATCTTCAGGCGTGCTCATGCCCTCCAGATCTTAATCCTGTCATTCATGTTTGGAAAGTCAAGAAGATACCTCATTGCTACACAGGGAGTGTCTCTCATACACCCCTAAGATAATGCGCATGGCTTCATTCTGTATTTTATAGAGCCTGTCAATTTTCGTCTTACTGACAGTAAGATTTGCCAGGGCATACTCGACTGGTGCAAGGGCTGGTTCCTGGAACAGAAGGGTAAGTAGTCTTTGCTCGATGCTGGCAGCTGCCATGACCTTCAAGACGGCTAATCCTTCGCGGGGTTTTGTTATCACATGGTCGACGTAGTCCCGAAAACACAGGTTGTGATCAAACTCCGAGGTATGTCATCAACCTGCCCCATTGGTCGCTTCATCAGCTCCCCTTCGTACCACCGGTGTTCCGTGTTAACGATATTATTGTTTAGTGAGAACCATGCAACTGATGCTTTATTAAGATTAACCAATTCACATGAGACTCCACACCAGGAAGAGATGCGACCGAGTTCGTTTTGCATTGTGGAGGCGATTTCACTTCTGTCTCTTCCCTGAAGATATACCATAATATCATCAGCAAAAGTCATAGTTCTTCCCCTCCCATCCAGCTGTTGTTCCGTGATCGTTTTTGTGTACACGTTAAATAGAACTGGTGACAATGGTGAGCCTTGTGGTAGCCCTGGACAAATGGATGTTGGCTAGGATGACCAACTTCCACACTTGAGTATCACCTTCCTCTAAACAGTGCTGCAGCGATCCATCTAATGAGGAAGGGGGTGCACCCCCTGTTACAGAAGCACGTGCATGAGGTATTCAAATGGTACCCTGTTAAATGCATCATATAGCAGCAGCACGTGTCTGCTCTCGTGTGTGGAAGCCTTCAAAGACGTCATAGGCGAAGGCTGCCGCATTGAGCCATGTCTGATTTCTACATCTGTAACCTCCGAATGTGGGTGGGAATGCTCTGTTCAAGGTGACCGGGGAGTTCACGGGCAGCTTTTTTCTCCAGTAGTTTGCCCGCGGTTTTCTGCATCGTGATGATTCTGTAGGCACTGATCTGACAATGGTCCTTGTTTGGCTTCGGTAGCGGTAGTAAGTAGCTGTGTAGCTCCTCCTACTTAATCTAGCCACTCTAAATGCTAGCATTAAACTCTTTTGCCAGTTTTGTCAAGTCGTCATCAGCTAAATCGCCTATGTCGTCGTACCGAACACCATCTGGACCAGGAGCAGTGTTGTGTGACCTTTTAAGTGTCGTGCGAATGGTATCGGTTGTGATTGTGAGATCTTCTCCCAGCCCTACATCCTTACACAATTCTGACAGCGACCCCCGTATCCTCATTCTTACAGCCTCATTTCTTTGGTCCGTCTGCTCAATGTAGCGGGCAAGCAGGGCCTTCCCTTTGCTCTCATCAGATTTGTGCCATATCCGGACTGTGCTCTGAAAGTCTGGTATGCCTCTGTGTCGTGTTGTAACATTCATGCTCTGATGAAGGCGCCAGAATGTGGCGAGCCATTTTTCCGAGTACACTTTTTTTTTTACAGAAATCATCCCATTTGGCATCCTTAGCCTGCTTAGCACATAGTTTAAAGTGCATCATTGTTTGGTCGACCACTACTTTCAGACAATTCAAGAGCTCAGGTTGTGTTCTTCCATTCTTTCTGGCTTTCTGCCATGTCTTAGGTCGTTTGTCTCATGTTCCACCAAGCTTCCTTGGCTTCTACGTTCCACCAGGGTGGCTGCGTCCATCTCTCCTGCCTCCTACGAGGGGCGCCCTGTTTCCTATGTCTGATTTTGCTAATGACGTCCTGGTCTGTGTTCTCATAGTGGAATGTGTTGCACTTGCTTTTCTGGCTTTTATTTCTGCCTGTCTCAATTAGGAGGACAAATGGATAGTGATCAATTCCTTGAAATCCCAGCAAATTCCACCTGTAAACCGGTGCGAAGGCGGAAGACACCAGTGCTAGGTCTATGACACTATCAGAGTCCCCTGTTCGAGTGGCCATTCTTGTTGCCCTTCCATCATTCAAGCACACTAAATCGGCCGACACTAGTGCGTTCTCTAGGTCTTCTCCCTGCTTGTTGGTTATGACGTTACCCCACTGGTTTCCTCTAGCATTAAAGTCTCCGCAGAAAATGGCGTTCTCTTCATCGAACTCGAAGAGATTCTGCCATTGTTGTGTGTTCACCTTCCCATTACAGGCATACACATTTACAACCACGAAAAGAACTGGGGTCTGCGCTCTAACCGCATATACCTGCGATTCTGCATGTCCCACACAGACATATCAACCTCAGCTGCTACCATATTGTACCATATTGTAGACCACACGGCCAGCCCAAGGTGTCTTCTATTGTAGAAACAGTGAAATCCGGGGTACTAAATGTACTATGACCAAGAAGTGTTTCTTGCAAAATCAATATATCGGCGCCGCATAATAGTTTATCAAGAATGGGTCGTCGTTGATTTATAGAAGCACAGTTTCAATATGTAACGCACACTTACTTTAGGCCTAGACTCTCACACTTCGACAGTCTCATACCATCCCCTTTACCTTTATATGTATACATACATATACATACATATATGCATACACATATATATACACACATATATACACACATATATACACACATATATACACGTACACATGATTACTAGGGCTGACAAACAAATCCATGCATGGAAGGAACAGTGAAGGGGCAAGGTAAAAGACAGGCGTTGAAAGAATTGGAGGAAGAGGATCAAGGAGAAGCCGGGTCAAGTTCCAGGAACTTAGAGGCAGAATATTGCTGGAGAGTAGTTGTGTCCTTTGATAGTACTCGAGGGATTCATCAAAGCAAGAAAGAGAGGGAGAGAGCCGTGGTGAAAAGTTGAAAATAAGAAGGGGGAGCAGGCAGAAACAGACCTGATTTGCATAGTTAACAGACTTGTGACAAAGATGAACTCACTGTTCTCCGATTTACTTGTGACAAAGATGAACTCACTGTTCTCCGATTTACTTGTGCCAAAGATGAACTCACTGTTCTCCGATTTACTTGTGACAAAGATGAACTCACTGTTCTCCGATTTACTTGTGACAAAGATGAACTCACTGTTCTCCGATTTACTTGTGACAAAGATGAACTCACTGTTCTCCGATTTACTTGTGACAAAGATGAACTCACTGTTCTCCGATTTACTTGTGACAAAGATGAACTCACTGTTCTCCGATTTACTTGTGACAAAGATGAACTCACTGTTCTCCGATTTACTTGTGACAAAGATGAACTCACTGTTCTCCGATTTACTTGTGACAAAGATGAACTCACTGTTCTCCGATTTACTTGTGACAAAGATGAACTCACTGTTCTCCGATTTACTTGTGACAAAGATGAACTCACTGTTCTCCGATTTACTTGTGACAAAGATAAACTCACTGTTCTCCGATTTACTTGTGACAAAGATAAACTCACTCTTCTCCGATTTACTTGTGACAAAGATAAACTCACTGTTCTCCGATTTACTTGTGCCAAAGATGAACTCACTGTTCTCCGATTTACTTGTGACAAAGATAAACTCACTGCTCTCCGATTTACTTGTGACAAAGATGAACTCACTGTTCTCCGATTTACTTGTGACAAAGATAAACTCACTGTTCTCCGATTTACTTGTGACAAAGATAAACTCACTGTTCTCCGATTTACTTGTGACAAAGATGAACTCACTGTTCTCCGATTTACTTGTGCCAAAGAGAAATTCACTGTTCTCCATGTGACTTGTGACAAAGAGAAACTCACTGTTCTCCATGCGTTGTATTTTGAGACATTACCTGCCTCTGTAAATGGTGTGAGCATCCATTCCTGTACTTTATATGACGTAAGTCATCTCATTTCTACCCCTTTTCATTTACGATGTAAGTTTACATATTCCAGCCATCTTATAAGATGTCAGATTTTAAATGTATGTCACTTTATATTAAGGTTACCAGATTTTCTCCACAATTTCCAGGACTGGTATAAACATAGCAAAAACCTGTTTTGAAATGAACGTTATGTTGGTTCACCATTCGGTTATTTAGTTTCAAACACGCTTTAAAGAACTGAAATACTCATTCTATTTATACAATAAAAGATGTAATGCTACTTACAGAACTTTTACATTAATTAATCTACACGGCAAATCTTCTCTAAATGGCAAAATCTTGACAGGTTATATTTAAGTTTGCCAAGATGGCAAGCATGGCCCGAGCTGTTCCAAAACTTATGTTGGTCCTTTGAGATGTCCACGTCATGTTCATTAAAGAGAAAACTCTCTCCACTGAAGCATCACTTTCAGGAAGACATAGGGACAGTTCTGTGAGCTTCTGGAGGTCTGCGTATTGAATTATTTGTTTTTCAGAGAATTTAAAAACTTCCCCTATTTTGAACAAGATGTGGCATTTTCTTCGTTCCACTTCGCTATTTTTTTCTGACGTCACATACTTCTTCAAGAAAGACATTTCGTTAAACTAGTTACCTTCATTCAAGTCAATGTCTTCTAAATTGGGAAAAAAATAATGAGCAGTTTCTTCACATTTCTTATTTTCGGAGGCGATCTAAAATGTCAACATGCCACAGTTTTGTTAAATTATGGATGAACAACCCAGGCATAGAGATATTGAACAGCATTTTTATAATCTTCACAAGAAACACTGAGAAATTCTGTGCTGGAATAGGACCTATTCTCTTCTAAAGTTATAAGAAATTTGTTTAATTATTTTGCTGTTTCCGATTAAACCTGTGACATAAGTTCTGCTGTTTTCCCTGTTATCTCATTAAAGTCAATTAGTTTAGTTTGAATATTAATTGTCTTTTCTCTGTCTATGTTGACATATCTAAGAAGGCTAGGCAATGTTTTCAAACTGTCATGGTTTGAAGTATCAACAAGTCTAAACACAAAAGAAGCAGCTTGAATTTCTTCTATCACTGTACCAAAAGCCCAAGACGCTAAGACACACTTTACAAAAGCCTCATATAGATAAGAGAACTCTCTTGTTTCAAAAGAGAACAAATGTTGCTGGAGTAGACCTAAAGTACAGCGAAAAGAAACTATAAATGCATACTGGTGTATACAAAAATGACGAGCTTAATTGTCATGGAGTGGTGTTGTTGATATTAAAACCATACTAACAAAAAACACGGAAAATCCTGGGATATCCGAGGACAATTTGTGAAATCGGCAACAATCCAGGGGCATAATTCTTTCCGGGGACAAAAAGCTTAATCCGGGAACTTGTCCTGGAATCTGGGGACTTCTGGTAACTTTATTTGACGTAAGATTTCACATTCCTGCCGCAGTATATCACGTAAGACTTCACATTCCTGCCGCAGTATATCACGTAAGACTTCTATTTCCTGGATATCAATTTTGCTTGTGTATACATCTGTGGGTGGCCGAGCCGACAACTTGTCGGACTCCAAAACAGGGGGACGAGGGTTCGAATCCGGTAGGGTCGAAAGTTTTTCTCTATCAGGGGTGAACTGAGACCCGAACACTTCGCGGGGATTGCACTGGACAAGTGGTCTTTATACTCTGGTCTACAATTCCCCGCAGCATACCCAGACCCCATTAATGGAAACATTTTTAAAAGATAGCATTAAAAAATAAAATACATCAGTGACCATCTAAAATTACAAATGTTTTCCCCTTTGTATTATTTCTTGAGCATCCACATTGTAAAACACCATTGCATTATTTCTTGAGCATCCACGTTGCAAAACACTATTGCATTATTTCTTGAGCATCCACGTTGTAAAACAACATTGCATTATTTCTTGAGCATCCACATTGTAAAACACCATTGTATTATTTCTTGAGCATCCACGTTGCAAAACACTATTGCATTATTTCTTGAGCATCCACGTTGTAAAACAACATTGCATTATTTCTTGAGCATCCACATTGTAAAACACCATTGCATTATTTCTTGAGCATCCACGTTGTAAAACACCATTGCATTATTTGCAATGTGATATTAACTCTATCTACCGCCATAATTATTAATTTCTATTTTATTTATTTTCTTCGTACACACAGGTCCTCCAGACTGTCCTGCAGACCTGACAGTGACTGAGACCTTCTCCGATTCGGTCACTCTCTCATGGAAGCCTGGACCTGATGGAGGTCTCCAGCAAACCTTCACTGTCCTGCGTTACAACTCTGATTTGATGGCAGCTCCAGTTATTGTTTCCAACATCTCACAGCCAAAAGAGATGCCCGATGGTGTGATGAGCTACAACGTAACTGGCTTGTCACAGAATACCAACTACACGTTTGGTCTACGTGCAGCGAGCGAGCAAGGTGTAACAAACTGTACACACATAAAGGTTCAGGCGGTTACAGGAGGTACGTGATTTGCAATGTAACATGTAACATAGACTAGTATAACATATGCAGCTATAAAGAATTTGAGGAGATATGCAACGAATAAAGTTGTTTTATCGAAGAAAAGAAGTAGAATAGTTAAATAGTTATAAATATTTGTTGTAGATAAGGTTTGTAGGAAATATATGCATATGTTGAAAACACACCAGTCAACAGTATCTACCAGATGCTTAACAATATATCTGAGTAGCCTAGACTGTTTCCAGAGTTAGTTTCCCCTTTGCTTCGAATAGTCGTGACTCTAGGATTAAAGAATAAATCAAAGAGGAAAAGTTACAAATGAAACTAGAAAATCCTTATCTACATTTTGACCACGGGTGCCGTACATGGAAATCGAAGGTCCTTAGCATGTATTGTACTTTACAGTCGCAGCTCAGTGGTTAGTCAACTGGACTACAAAGGCCAAGAGGTCGGGTTCGATCCTTAAATGAGGAACGGATTTTTTTTCTGGGAAAGTAAAGCGGCACGGGCGTAATACCGACCACATTACCCCACAAATCATGTGCCGAAGGTCTGTAAAAATTATGGTCACTATGACCACATTCCCTATACACCACTCGGCGTGACGGGGGCTCTTTACTTTTTTTTTTACTATGGTGAGCTATCTTATGTGTATAAGTGATAATTGTATTGTTTCAAATGACGAGTTGGTGAACGGAATCATATATAATAGTGTTATTGGGTTCTAATTATAATTCACCAATCAGACCTAAATCTCGTGCATTGAGAAAAGTCTTGTATTCAAGCACAGCTTATCTTACTGCAATACAAATCACGGTAACTGTGAATAAAGTATACTGTCGGGAGCAGGTAAATAAATGTAAATATTTGGGAACTTTGTTAACCTCAGACGGAAGATGTACAACAGAGGTGAAATGGTAGATGTACAACAGAGGTGAGATGGTAGATGTACAACAGAGGTGAGATGGTAGATGTACAACAGAGGTGAGATGCAGAATGGCTCAGGCAAATACAGCTTTCCAAAAAATGAGGAAGATACTGTGTAATCCATTTTTGACAATAGAAACAAGAAAAAGAGTTCTTAAATATTATGTAGAGCCAGTCTTAACATATGGATGTGAATCATGGACAATAGGATAACAGACAAGAAAATTACTGGAGTCTGTAGAAATGTGGTTTTACAGAAGAATGTTGAGAATACCTAGGACGGCTATGAAGAATAATGAAAACGTTCTGAAAGAGACCAGAGCAAAAAAGAGAGCTAATTTCCAATATTAGGAAGAAACAATCATCATTTGTTGGCCATGTAATGAGAAGAGAACAAATGGAATATATTGTAACAACTGGGAAAATTGAGGGAGGAAGAGATAGAGGGAAACAAAGAGAGAAAATACCAGACAGCTTAAGAGAATGGCTCGGCAGAAGGTCAACAACAGAAATGATAAATAACTGTCGTCATCGAAAGTTGTGGAGAGACATGATCACCTACGCCAGCAGGCCCGGTACTTGATGATGATGGTGATGTGATGTCGTGAGCCAATAAGACAAGATACATTTTCACAATTATAAACCACATGCCCCGAAGTAATTGTACGGAACTAGTCTCCTTGATTCTCGAGAATCCGTGGCAACGAAAGAGACATTTGACCTGCTTTTGGGGTCTTCTGTTGTTGAAAGTTTAGAGTTTGAAACGAAAGGTACACGGGGAGAAAACAATATAACCACTATCACCTGTCACCCACACAGTATGAAGCGAATAAGCAAGTCTGGGGGCAGGGACTTTGTCAGTATTACCGTGTTCATGAATCTGAGCTGAAGTCATCTTCCTTGACGCTGGTGTGTGGTGGGCGTGTCTTCCCGTTGTGTGTGTGTGGTGGGCGTGTCTTCCCGTTGTGTGTGTGTGTGTGTGTGGTGGGCGTGTCTTCCCGTTGTGTGTGTGGTGGACGTGTCTTCCCGTTGTATGAGTGGTAGACGTGTCTTCCCGTTGTGTTTGTGTGTGTGTGTGTGTGTATGTGGTGGGCGTGTCTTCCCGTTGTGTGTGTGGTGGGCGTGTCTTTCCGTTGTGTGTGTGGTGGACGTGTCTTCCCGTTGTATGAGTGGTAGACGTGTCTTCCCGTTGTGTTTGTGTGTGTGTGTGTGTATGTGGTGGGCGTGTCTTCCCGTTGTGTGTGCGGTGGGCGTGTCTTCCCGTTGTGTTTGTGTGTGTGTGTGTGTGTGTATGTGGTGGGCGTGTCTTCCCGTTGTGTGAGTGGTGGACGTGTCTTCCCGTTGTGTGGATTGTGGGCGTGTCTTCGCGTTGTGTGTGTGTTGGACGTGTCTTCCCGTTGTGTGGATGGTGGGCGTGTCTTCCGTTGTGTGTGTGGTGGGCGAGTCTTCCCGTTGTGTGTGTGGTGGGCGTGTCTTCCCGTTGTGTGGATGGTGGGCGTGTCTTCGCGTTGTGTGTGTGGTAGGCGAGTCTTCCCGTTGTGTGTGTGGTGGGCGAGTCTTCCCGTTGTGTGTGTGGTGGGCGTGTCTTCCCGTTGTGTGTGTGGTCCTGATTGCACCTAGATAACAATTGATGTTTGCAACTGGAGAATTGATGGTGTTACTAGACAACTGTGTATATTGCGTGTTGCAACTACAGAGTTGATGGTTGTATCTACAGAACCGATTTTTGCAACTACAGAGTTGATGGTTGTATCTACAGAACCGATTTTTGCAACTACAGAGTTGATGGTTGTATCTACAGAACCGATTATTGCAACTACAGATTTGACCAGTAAACTAGAAAATAAAATAAAAAATTATTGAAAGAGATCAATGTATCTTCTTCTATTCGATGTATCTTCTATTCGATGTATCTTCTTCTATTCGATGTATCTTCTTCTATTCGATGTATCTTCTATTCGATGTATCTTTTTCTATTCGATGTATCTTCTTCTATTCGATGTATCTTCTATTCGATGTATCTTCTTCTATTCGATGTATCTTCTATTTGATGTATCTTCTTCTATTCGATGTATCTTCTATTTGATGTATCTTCTTCTATTCGATGTATCTTCTATTCGATGTATCTTCTATTCGATGTATCTTCTATTCGATGTAAGTAGTATACAAGGGTGTATTTGATTAGTATTTGGCCCGTAAATTAACAAAGATATATAGGGCGGCGCGCGGCGCGCATAAAGCGTGCGGCGCAGGGGGAGTTAACCGTGACATTTCGTGTCGAGGTATTGACCTCTAGTCCCGGTGACCCGGAAGTGCCCTGTTTATGTCTGGTGTGTGCTGACTTTGGAGTGCTTGGTGTACTTGAGCGATAGTGATAGGTTAGTAGATTATACAACATCAATGAAAAACATTAAATTTAAAACAGAAGACGAAGATATATTTTTTTATTCTTTTATTATCTCAATAGGTGTATAACATACATTGATATTATATAACAGTACAAAAATATTTAGTACACAAAGTCAATATATAGTACAAGGATAACATTTATTTATAGATAGGTAGTTGGGTGTCTGCTTAGCGTTGTGGCATAAATGAATCATAAGGGGTGAAACTGTTAGAGATTGCTGGTTAGGCTAAGCTGGTAGTGTAAAGAGTTAAATATCTAGAGGCGTAGTCGAGACGTTATCATCAGCTACCTTTCTTTTTATATAGAAATAGGAAAGAGCATTTCTTGTTTGACTGTAGGAAAATATGGAATTATTTAAGACTTTGAAACCTACATTTTTCCCACCCTTAGCCTTTTGCGTAGCGAGAACCTCTAAAAACATATCTTTATCTAATTTGTTGTGTTGCTTGCTTAGCCCTTTACAACTGATTTTATCGTAATCCCCACTACAATGGTACGTCTTACTACATAAGCTAACAAGAGCTGTCCCTTCGTACTCTAGTTTAAAAAGCCCAGGCGTTCGTTTTGTGTACGCTTTAATACCCTTACAGTTTATACATTCTGTTTTGCTAGTATGTTCATCGCAGCGATGGGTGTATGGAGGTCGCCTAGTGTGTAATAAGGGCTGTATAGGGGTCGGCTAGTATGTCGTGATGGGTGTACGGAGGTCGTCTAGTGTGTCATATTGGGTGTATAGAGGGCGTTTAGTGTGTCATGATGGTTGTATAGGGGTCGTCTAGTGTGTCATGATGGTTGTATAGGGGTCGTCTAGTGTGTCATGATGGTTGTATAGGGGTCGTCTAGTGTGTCATGATGGTTGTATAGGGGTCGTCTAGTGTGTCATGATGGTTGTATAGGGGTCGTCTAGTGTGTCATGATGGTTGTATAGGGGTCGTCTAGTGTGTCATGATGGTTGTATAGGGGTCGTCTAGTGTGTCATGATGGTTGTATAGGGGTCGTCTAGTGTGTCATGATGGTTGTATAGGGGTCGTCTAGTGTGCCGTGATGGGTGTACGGAGGTCGTCTAGTGTGTCATATTGGGTGTATAGAGGGCGTCTAGTGTGTCATGATGGTTGTATAGGGGTCGTCTAGTGTGCCGTGATGGGTCAATGGAGGTCGGCTAGTATGTCGTGATGGGTCAATGGAGGTCGGCTAGTATGTCGTGATGGGTGTACTGAGGTCGTCTAGTGTGTCATATTGGGTGTATAGAGGGCGTTTAGTGTGGCATGATGGTTGTATAGGGGTCGTCTAGTGTGTCATGATGGGTACATGGAGGTCGGCTAGTATGTCGTGATGGGTGTATAGAGGGCGTCTAGTGTGTCATGATGGGTGTATGTAGGTCGTTTAGTGTGTCATATTGGGTGTATAGAGGGCGTTTAGTGTGTCGTGAGGGGTGTATGGAGGTCGTCTACTGTGTCGTGAGGGGTGTATGGAGGTCATCTAGTGTGGTATGTGTGGTGTATGGCGGTTGTCTGGTATATCATACTTTAATCAACCAATAAGAAAAATGAAGGAACATTACATTCAACATTACTTATCTTAACTACTTTACATCAATACAGTTGAATAACGTGTTATCGTTAAGTCTTACCATACTTTAAGAGAAAACATTCAAACTTACAGCGTAAAATATAGTCTCAATCATCTACACCGAATATAACCTGTTATCGATAAGCCTTAACATACGTTAAGAGAAAACAAGCCAACTTACTGTGCAAAAAAATCCGCTAGTGTGAACAGTAACTTTCCTTGAATCAACCAAACTTATAACGCCGTCTAGTTTAAATATAGCCTGGTAAGAAATAAATAAATTAGCCAATAAGCGAGTGACTAGGTCAACATCGCTTGATATCTGGATTAACCAATCAGAGAAGAGTATTAGTATAGGAGGCGGGGCGAAGAAATGGCTGACAGGTGGATTAACCAATCAGAAAAGCGCGTTAGCCCAAGCGTAGGTAGTGGCTGTCGGGTCAGCAGTGGGGGAAAAATGCGGGGTGGTGGGTTACTTGAACTCGTTTTGACCCCTGAGGCAATTCCAGAAGAGTTCTATGACCTCATTTTGACCGCTGAAGGCTTTAATACCAAGGTTTCCCACTTCAACGAACGACATACATCATTAAAGATGATTACTTCAGCTCTTAGACTTTGGAGTTCCATATCTTTATCACTTGATTGAATGACAGACAACAGTAAAGATGCTCATTTCAGGTAAGAAAACTTAGTTCCAAACCCTAAAATTTCTACTCATAGTCACAAACTTTGATGCAAAACCCTAACAATTTAGTCCCAAAGTGATACTAGTTCGACACGACAGTCGTAAATGTTATATGCAAAGTCCAAAAGTTTGTCAAAAAGACAACCTTAACTCAAAATAGTTAGACACAAAGCCCAACAATTTATATGCAAAGTCTAAAAAGTTACTCCAAAAGACAACTAATGTAACACTTAACCCCAAAATTTCGTCGCATAACCAAACAGTTGAACTCAAAAGCCTAAAAATTTAGTCCCAAAGTGATACTAGTTCGACACAAAAGTCGTAAATGTTTATGCAAAGACCAAAAGTTTGTCAAAAAGACAACCCAAACTCAAAATAGTTAGACACAAAGCCCAACAATTTATATGCAAAGTCCAAAAAGTTACGCCAAAAGACAACTAATGTAACACTTAACCCCAAAATTTCGTCGCATAACCAAACACTTGAACTCAAAAGCCTAAAAATTTAGTCCCAAAGTCGTAATTGTTCGACACGAAAGTCGTAAATGTTTATGCAAAGACCAAAAGTTTGTCAAAAAGACAACCTAAACTCAAAATAGTTAGACACGAAAGGTCAAAAAAGTATATGCAAAGTCCAAAATGTTAAGTCAAAAGACAACTAATATAACAACAAGCCCTAAAATTTCGTCGCATAACCAAACAGTTGAACTCAAAAGCCTAAAAATTTAGTCCCAAAGTCGTAATTGTTCGACACGAAAGTCGTAAATGTTATATGCAAAGTCCAAAAGTTTGTCAAAAAGACAACCTAAACTCAAAATAGTTAGACACGAAAGGTAAAAAAAAAAGTATATGCAAAGTCCAAAATGTTACGTCAAAAGACAACTAATATAACAACAAGCCCTAAAATTTCGTCACGTAACCAAAAAGTTGAACTCAAAACCCTACAAAATTTAAACCCAAAGGCAAAATAGTTAGACACGAAAGACCAAATAGTTATATTCAAAGTCCAAAAGTTTGTCAAAAAGACAACCCAAACTCAAAAGTTTGTCAAAAAGACAACCCAAACTCAAAATAGTTAGACATGAAAGGTCAAAAAGGTATACTCAAAGTCCAAAATGTTACTTCAAAAGACAACTAATATAACAACAAGCCCCAAAACTTCGTCTCATAACCAAAAAGTTGAACTCAAAACCCTAAAAAGTGTCCACTTATCAACCAAAGTCTTTAATACAGCTGAGAAAACCCTAATAAATAATTACAATTTACTAAAAATGTTGCCCTTGATGATAGTTGCGACTGTGTCTAAATCATTATTGAAAATATTCATAGAACTCTAGTAAAAACCAAACGCACTAAAACACCACATTGAAAGAATGAACTTAAAGTTCACGCCCCTGTCACAACTCTGCTAAGAAAAGTACTGCAAAGCATGAAAGTTATGTCCCCTGCTATAACTCTACTAAACGAAAGTATTACCAAACACGTAGGTTACACTCCTACCATAACCCACTAAGAAAAACAAGATTTTGCTTAAAATACCACATTTATGATTGTTACGCCCCTTGACCCTTTATGAGGGGACGCCCATGAAACTGTTAGAAATAGTAAATTTACACTCTAGGGTTACTCCAAACTTTATATTAAGCATCCCCATAGCAAAAATTTACTAAAAAACCACTTTTATGAGTGTTGCCCCCTTACCCATTTTTGGCGGTTACGCCCATGAAACTGTTAAAAATAGTAAATTTAACAGCTAGACATACCCCAAACTTTATAATAAACATCCCCGTATCAAGAATTTACATAAAAACAACTTTTAAAATTACTACCCCTGTACCCATTTTTGGCGGTTACGCCCATGAAACTGTTAAAAATAGTCAATTTAACATCTAGACATACCCCAAACTTTATAATAAACATCCCCGTATCAAGAATTTACATAAAAACAACTTTTAAAATTACTACCCCTGTACCCATTTTTGGCGGTTACGCCCATGAAACTGTTAAAAATAGTAAATTTAACATATAGACATACCCCAAACTTTATATTAAGCATCTCCGTATCAAGAATTCACTTAAAAACCACTTTTATGAGTGTTGCCCCCTTACCCATTTTTGGCGGTTACGCCCATGAAACTGTTAAAAATAGTCAAATTAACACCTAGACATACCCCAAACTTTATATTAAGCATCCCCATAACAAAAATTTACATAAAAACAACTTTTGAAATTACTACCCCCGTACCCATTTTTGGCGGTTACGCCCATGAAACTGTTAAAAATAGTCAAATTAACACCTAGACATACCCCAAACTTTATATTAAGCATCCCCATAACAAAAATTTACATAAAAACAACTTTTGAAATTACTACCCCTGTACCCATTTTTGGCGGTTACGCCCATGAAATCGATAAAAAAATTGAAGTTTAACCTATTGGCATACATCAAACATAATATGTGACACGCCCATGTATCAAATTTGCCTAAAAAATCAACCAAAAATTAGTAGTATATATCCAGTGAAAGGATGCGTAAAAGTTCTTCCAGCCGCACATAATTCCTTATATGAGAGTCTACCCGTACATGGAAGCACATTTTTTGGTGTGGTTTTTCCTTATATGAGAGTCTTCATTTTTTCTTATATGAGAGTCTACCCGGCCAATCATTGGCTATATACTACTAATTTTTGGTTGATTTTTTAGGCAAATTTGATACATGGGCGTGTCACATATTATGTTTGATGTATGCCAATAGGTTAAACTTCAATTTTTTATCGATTTCATGGGCGTAACCGCCAAAAATGGGTACAGGGGTAGTAATTTCAAAAGTTGTTTTTATGTAAATTTTTGTTATGGGGATGCTTAATATAAAGTTTGGGGTATGTCTACGTGTTAATTTGACTATTTTTAACAGTTTCATGGGCGTAACCGCCAAAAATGGGTACGGGGGTAGTAATTTCAAAAGTTGTTTTTACGTAAATTTTTGTTATGGGGATGCTTAATATAAAGTTTGGGGTATGTCTAGGTGTTAATTTGACTATTTTTAACAGTTTCATGGGCGTAACCGCCAAAAATGGGTAAGGGGGCAACACTCATAAAAGTGGTTTTTAAGTGAATTCTTGATACGGAGATGCTTAATATAAAGTTTGGGGTATGTCTATATGTTAAATTTACTATTTTTAACAGTTTCATGGGCGTAACCACCAAAAATGGGTACAGGGGTAGTAATTTCAAAAGTGATTTTTTATGTAAATTTTTGTTATGGGGATGCTTAATATAAAGTTTGGGGTATGTCTATATGTTAAATTTACTATTTTTAACAGTTTCATGGGCGTAACCGCCAAAAAAAATGGGTACAGGGGTAGTAATTTCAAAAGTGATTTTTTTAGTAAATTCTTGATACGGGGATGCTTAATATAAAGTTTGTGGTATGTCTAGATGTTAAATTGACTATTTTTAACAGTTTCATGGGCGTAACCGCCAAAAATGGGTACAGGGGTAGTAATTTTAAAAGTTGTTTTTATGTAAATTCTTGATACGGGGATGTTTATTATAAAGTTTGGGGTATGTCTAGCTGTTAAGTTTACTATTTTTAACAGTTTCATGGGCGTAACCGCCAAAAATGGGTAAGGGGGCAACACTCATAAAAGTGGTTTTTTAGTAAATTTTTGCTATGGGGATGCTTAATATAAAGTTTGGAGTAACCCTAGAGTGTAAATTTACTATTTCTAACAGTTTCATGGGCGTCCCCTCATAAAGGGTCAAGGGGCGTAACAATCATAAATGTGGTATTTTAAGCAAAATCTTGTTTTTCTTAGTGGGTTATGGTAGGAGTGTAACCTACGTGTTTGGTAATACTTTCGTTTAGTAGAGTTATAGCAGGGGACATAACTTTCATGCTTTGCAGTACTTTTCTTAGCAGAGTTGTGACAGGGGCGTGAACTTTAAGTTCATTCTTTCAATGTGGTGTTTTAGTGTGTTTGGTTTTTACTAGAGTTCTATGAATATTTTCAATAATGATTTAGACACAGTCGCAACTATCATCAAGGGCAACATTTTTAGTAAATTGTAATTATTTATTAGGGTTTTCTCAGCTGTATTAAAGACTTTGGTTGATAAGTGGACACTTTTTAGGGTTTTGAGTTCAACTTTTTGGTTATGAGACGAAGTTTTGGGGCTTGTTGTTATATTAGTTGTCTTTTGAAGTAACATTTTGGACTTTGAGTATACCTTTTTGACCTTTCATGTCTAACTATTTTGAGTTTGGGTTGTCTTTTTGACAAACTTTTGAGTTTGGGTTGTCTTTTTGACAAACTTTTGGACTTTGAATATAACTATTTGGTCTTTCGTGTCTAACTATTTTGCCTTTGGGTTTAAATTTTGTAGGGTTTTGAGTTCAACTTTTTGGTTACGTGACGAAATTTTAGGGCTTGTTGTTATATTAGTTGTCTTTTGACGTAACATTTTGGACTTTGCATATACTTTTTTTTGACCTTTCGTGTCTAACTATTTTGAGTTTAGGTTGTCTTTTTGACAAACTTTTGGACTTTGCATATAACATTTACGACTTTCGTGTCGAACAATTACGACTTTGGGACTAAATTTTTAGGCTTTTGAGTTCAACTGTTTGGTTATGCGACGAAATTTTAGGGCTTGTTGTTATATTAGTTGTCTTTTGACGTAACATTTTGGACTTTGCATATACTTTTTTGACCTTTCGTGTCTATTTTGAGTTTAGGTTGTCTTTTTGACAAACTTTTGGTCTTTGCATAAACATTTACGACTTTCGTGTCGAACAATTACGACTTTGGGACTAAATTTTTAGGCTTTTGAGTTCAAGTGTTTGGTTATGCGACGAAATTTTGGGGTTAAGTGTTACATTAGTTGTCTTTTGGCGTAACTTTTTGGACTTTGCATATAAATTGTTGGGCTTTGTGTCTAACTATTTTGAGTTTGGGTTGTCTTTTTGACAAACTTTTGGTCTTTGCATAAACATTTACGACTTTTGTGTCGAACTAGTATCACTTTGGGACTAAATTTTTAGGCTTTTGAGTTCAACTGTTTGGTTATGCGACGAAATTTTGGGGTTAAGTGTTACATTAGTTGTCTTTTGGAGTAACTTTTTAGACTTTGCATATAAATTGTTGGGCTTTGTGTCTAACTATTTTGAGTTAAGGTTGTCTTTTTGACAAACTTTTGGACTTTGCATATAACATTTACGACTGTCGTGTCGAACTAGTATCACTTTGGGACTAAATTGTTAGGGTTTTGCATCAAAGTTTGTGACTATGAGTAGAAATTTTAGGGTTTGGAACTAAGTTTTCTTACCTGAAATGAGCATCTTTACTGTTGTCTGTCATTCAATCAAGTGATAAAGATATGGAACTCCAAAGTCTAAGAGCTGAAGTAATCATCTTTAATGATGTATGTCGTTCGTTGAAGTGGGAAACCTTGGTATTAAAGCCTTCAGCGGTCAAAATGAGGTCATAGAACTCTTCTGGAATTGCCTCAGGGGTCAAAACGAGTTCAAGTAACCCACCACCCCGCATTTTTCCCCCACTGCTGACCCGACAGCCACTACCTACGCTTGGGCTAACGCGCTTTTCTGATTGGTTAATCCACCTGTCAGCCATTTCTTCGCCCCGCCTCCTATACTAATACTCTTCTCTGATTGGTTAATCCAGATATCAAGCGATGTTGACCTAGTCACTCGCTTATTGGCTAATTTATTTATTTCTTACCAGGCTATATTTAAACTAGACGGCGTTATAAGTTTGGTTGATTCAAGGAAAGTTACTGTTCACACTAGCGGATTTTTTTGCACAGTAAGTTGGCTTGTTTTCTCTTAACGTATGTTAAGGCTTATCGATAACAGGTTATATTCGGTGTAGATAATTGAGACTATATTTTACGCTGTAAGTTTGAATGTTTTCTCTTAAAGTATGGTAAGACTTAACGATAACACGTTATTCAACTGTATTGATGTAAAGTAGTTAAGATAAGTAATGTTTAATGTAATGTTCCTTCATTTTTCTTATTGGTTGATTAAAGTATGATATACCAGACAACCGCCATACACCACACATACCACACTAGATGACCTCCATACACCCCTCACGACACAGTAGACGACCTCCATACACCCCTCACGACACACTAAACGCCCTCTATACACCCAATATGACACACTAAACGACCTACATACACCCATCATGACACACTAGACGCCCTCTATACACCCATCACGACATACTAGCCGACCTCCATGTACCCATCATGACACACTAGACGACCCCTATACAACCATCATGCCACACTAAACGCCCTCTATACACCCAATATGACACACTAGACGACCTCAGTACACCCATCACGACATACTAGCCGACCTCCATTGACCCATCACGACATACTAGCCGACCTCCATTGACCCATCACGGCACACTAGACGACCCCTATACAACCATCATGACACACTAGACGCCCTCTATACACCCAATATGACACACTAGACGACCTCCGTACACCCATCACGGCACACTAGACGACCCCTATACAACCATCATGACACACTAGACGACCCCTATACAACCATCATGACACACTAGACGACCCCTATACAACCATCATGACACACTAGACGACCCCTATACAACCATCATGACACACTAGACGACCCCTATACAACCATCATGACACACTAGACGACCCCTATACAACCATCATGACACACTAGACGACCCCTATACAACCATCATGACACACTAGACGACCCCTATACAACCATCATGACACACTAGACGACCCCTATACAACCATCATGACACACTAAACGCCCTCTATACACCCAATATGACACACTAGACGACCTCCGTACACCCATCACGACATACTAGCCGACCCCTATACAGCCCTTATTACACACTAGGCGACCTCCATACACCCATCGCTGCGATGAACATACTAGCAAAACAGAATGTATAAACTGTAAGGGTATTAAAGCGTACACCAAACGAACGCCTGGGCTTTTTAAACTAGAGTACGAAGGGACAGCTCTTGTTAGCTTATGTAGTAAGACGTACCATTGTAGTGGGGATTACGATAAAATCAGTTGTAAAGGGCTAAGCAAGCAACACAACAAATTAGATAAAGATATGTTTTTAGAGGTTCTCGCTACGCGAAAGGCTAAGGGTGGGAAAAATGTAGGTTTCAAAGTCTTAAATAATTCCATATTTTCCTACAGTCAAACAAGAAATGCTCTTTCCTATTTCTATATAAAAAGAAAGGTAGCTGATGATAACGTCTCGACTACGCCTCTAGATATTTAACTCTTTACACTACCAGCTTAGCCTAACCAGCAATCTCTAACAGTTTCACCCCTTATGATTCATTTATGCCACAACGCTAAGCAGACACCCAACTACCTATCTATAAATAAATGTTATCCTTGTACTATATATTGACTTTGTGTACTAAATATTTTTGTACTGTTATATAATATCAATGTATGTTATACACCTATTGAGATAATAAAAGAATAAAAAAATATATCTTCGTCTTCTGTTTTAAATTTAATGTTTTTCATTGATGTTGTATAATCTACTAACCTATCACTATCGCTCAAGTACACCAAGCACTCCAAAGTCAGCACACACCAGACATAAACAGGGCACTTCCGGGTCACCGGGACTAGAGGTCAATACCTCAACACGAAATGTCACGGTTAACTCCCCCTGCGCCGCACGCTTTATGCGCGCCGCGCGCCGCCCTATATATCTTTGTTAATTTACGGGCCAAATACTAATCAAATACACCCTTGTATACTACTGATGTATCTTCTTCTATTCGATATATCTTCTATTCGATGTATCTTCTATTTGATGTATCTTCTTCTATTCGATGTATCTTCTATTCGATGTATCTTCTATTCGATGTATCTTCTATTCGATGTATCTTCTTCTATTCGATGTATCTTCTTCTATTTGATGTGTCTTCTATTCGATGTATCTTCTTCTATTCGATGTATCTTGTATTCGATGTATCTTCTATTCGATGTATCTTCTATTCGATGTATCTTCTTCTATTCGATGTATCTTCTATTCGATGTATCTTATATTCGATGTATCTTCTATTCGATGTATCTTCTTCTATTCGATGTATCTTGTATTCGATGTATCTTCTATTCGATGTATCTTCTATTCGATGTATCTTCTTCTATTCGGTGTATCTTCTATTCGATGTATCTTCTATTCGATGTATCTTCTTCTATTCGATGTATCTTCTATTCGATGTATCTTATATTCGATGTATCTTCTATTCGATGTATCTTCTATTCGATGTATCTTCTTCTATTCGGTGTATCTTCTATTCGATGTATTTTCTATTCCATGTATCTTCTATTCGATGTATCTTCTATTCGATGTATCTTCTATTCGATGTATCTTCTATTCGATGTATCTTTTTTTAAGTGGGCGAGTCTTCACGTTGTGTGTGTGGTGGGCGAGTCTTCCCGTTGTGTGTGTGGTGGGCGAGTCTTCCCGTTGTGTGTGTTGTGGGCGTGTCTTCCCGTTGTGTGTGTGGTGGGCGTGTCTTCCCGTTGTGTGTGTGGTGGGCGAGTCTTCCCGTTGTGTGTGTGGTGGGCGTGTCTTCCCGTTGTGTGTGTGGTGGGCGTGTCTTCCCGTTGTGTGTGTGGTGGGCGTGTCTTCGCGTTGTGTGTGTGGTGGGCGTGTCTTCCCGTTGTGTGTGTGGTGGGCGTGTCTTCCCGTTGTGTGTGTGGTGGGCGAGTCTTCCCGTTGTTTGTGTGGTGGGCGTGTCTTCCCGTTGTGTGTGTGGTGGGCGTGTCTTCCCGTTGTGTGTGTGGTGGGCGAGTCTTCCCGTTGTGTGTGTGGTGGGCGTGTGTTCCCGTTGTGTTTGTGGTGGGCGTGTCTTCCCGTTGTGTGGATGGTGGGCGTGTCTTCGCGTTGTGTGTGTGGTGGGCGTGTCTTCCCGTTGTGTGGATGGTGGGCGTGTCTTCGCGTTGTGTGTGTGGTGGGCGAGTCTTCCCGTTGTGTGTGTGGCGGTCGTGCTTTACTCTGGAGAACATAACGAGCAGGGATTCTGGTCACTATGGGGTTGTCGATTGTGCAATGAAGATGATCTGTTGACCAAACGTAGACTAAACGACAAGAAAGATACAGTGAGGTCTCTCAGGATTTGTTAAAGGGGAATGGTACACTGACTGGTGATGATACAAATATCAGACATAAAAATGGATCGGAATTGCTGCTAGATAGAAGTTAGAAATGTGTTTATCGAGATGGACATCACAAACGTCTACATAAATAATAAACAATCAGGAACATTTATATGGGATGGAAGTTCTTAGGCGAGAGACAAGCACAAAATAATCACAAACACATATATTGCTATGCCGCAAGAAAAAAAATCTACAAAAAATACAGTAAATAACAGACAACATAAACCAAGATGCTAATCTGTTTTGTTTGACACAGCGCTTTGCAAGAAGAGATACCTGCCCAAATGATAGCTGCCAGCTCACTATACCAAAAAAGATAAATTTGTTCACAGGTTAGACACGTACCCTCCCTCCAAGTCGATAAAGAAGAAGTTAAACGCCAGCTCAGAATTGTTATTTATCAACAGAAAATTACGATTTTCAAAGTGACGTCAAAAAAGTTAAATACCTGATTAATTTGTGTGTGTGTGTGTGTAACGGGTAAGCTACAGGAACTATTGCTTTACGTGCTTTGACATTTCTGAGAGGAAATATTTCGCATCTGTGGGTCGGAGGCTTCGTTGAAGTTGACTCATGCAATCAGTCATCAGTTAACTAGAATCAGTTAACTAAAATCCCTTAACAAGAATCAGTTAATTTAACTAGAATCACTTTATTAAAATTACATAACTAGAATCAGTTAACTAGAATCAATAAACGAGAATCCCTTAATTAGAATCAGTTAACTAGAATCACTTAACTAGAATCATTCAACTATAATTACTTAACTACAATCAGTTACCTAGAATCTGTTAACTAGAATCACTTAACTAGAATCACTTAACTAGAATCACTTAACTAGAATCACTTAACTAGAATTACTTAACTAGAATCACTTAGTTCGAATCGGTAAACTAGAATCATTTAACTACAATCAGTTAGCTATAATCAGTTAACTAGAATCGGTTAACTAGAATAAGTTTATTAAAATCACTTAACTAGAATCAGTTAACAAGAATCAGTTAACTAGAATCACTTACTAGAGTCAGTTAACTAGAATAACCTAACTAGAATCAGTTAACTAGAATCACTTAACCAGAATCAGTTAACTAGAATCACTTAAATAGAATTACTTAATTAGAATCAGTTAACTTGAATAGTTTAGCAAGAATCACTTAACCAGAATCAGTTAACTAGCGTCACTTAACTAGAATCAGTTAACTCATCATCATCAAGTACCAAGCCTGCTGGCGTAGGTGATCATGTCTCTCCACAACTTTCGATCACGACAATTATTTATCATTTCTGTTGTTGACCTTCTGCCAAGCCATTCTCGTAAGCTGTCTGGTATCTTTTCTCTTTGCTTCTCTCTATCTCTTCGCCCCTCAATTTTCTCAGTTGTCACAATATATTCCAGTTGTTCTCTTCTCATTACATGGCCAAAAAATGATGAATGTTTCTTCCTAATATTGGAAATTAGCTCTCTTTTTGCTTTTACCTCTCTCAGAACATCTTCATTACTCTTCTTAGCTATCCATGGTATTCTCAATATTCTTCTGTAAAACCACATTTCTACAGACTAGAGTGATTTTCTTGTCTGTTGTCCTATTGTCCATGATTCACATCCAAATGTTAAGACTGGCTCTACATAACATTTAAGAACTCTTTTTCTTGTTTCTATTGTCACAAATGGATTGCATAGCATCTTCCTCATATATTGGAAAGCGGCTTTTGCCTGAGCCATTCTGCATCTCACCTCTTTTGTACATCTTCCGTCTGAAGTTAACAAAGTTCCTAAATATTTAAATTCATTTACATGTTTTAACATTGTTCCACTTGTCTTTATTTTGCGCTCAGGTGATGCCTTTTTCTTTGTTGTTAACGTTACTTCTGTCTTTTTGCTATTAAGACTGAGTCCTTTATTTTTGCTTTCCTTCACTATAATGTCCAACATTTCTTGTAACTAATTTTCACTCCTAGCGATTCAGACTGTATCATCAGCATACCTTCATCATCATCATCATGTACCCTGCCGGTTGGCGTAGGCGATCATGTCCCTCCACAATCTTCTATCCACAGTGAATCGTATCAGTTCTGTTGTTGACTGTTTTCCATGCCATGACACCAAGCTATCCAGTATTTTCTCTCTTTGTCGTCCGCGATCTCTCTTTCCTTTTATTTTGCCAGTTGTAACCAAGTATTCCAACTTTCCTCTTCTCATGATGTGCCCGAAGAATATTGATTGCTTCTTTCTGATGTTTTTTTAAGAGCTCCCTTTTTGTATTGGCCTCTTTGAGAACTTCCTCGTTGGTCTTTTTATCTGTCCAGGGAACTTTCAACATTCTTCTGAGAAACCCCATCTCTGTGGCCTCTAATCGTCTTTTCATTTGTTTGTCTACTGTCCATGATTCGCTTCCATAGGTCAGAATTGGTTCTATATAGCACCGATGAACTCTCTTTCTCATTTTTATTGACATAGATTTGTTGCATAAGATATTTGTCATTTTCTGAAATGCTATTTTGGCCTGAGCTATTCTGCTTTTTATTTCTGTGGTGCATCTCCCATCTGATGTAATTATTATGCCCAAGTATTTGAAACGTTGTACTTGTTTCAGATTTGTCTTGTTCATTTTTATGCTGCATAATGGTGATGATTGTTTCTTCGATATAACCATTACTTCTGTTTTTTTACTATTCAGACTGAGACCTTTCTTATTGCTTTCTTCTACTATTATGTCTATCATTTCTTGTAGTTCAGCATACCTTAGATTATTTATATTATGACCTCCGATTGTTATTCCAGGCATGTCCCTTATGGATCTTAAAATAATTTCACTATAAATATTAAACAAATCTGGTGGCAGCACACAACCTTGTCTAACACCCTGTTTTGTTGAAACATGTGTTGAAACATTCCCAATTGGTTTCCAGTTCTTATGGCCGCTGTTTGTTGCCAGTACATGTTCTTTATTATTCTTAGATCTTTGCTGTCTACGTTTATGCCTTCTAAAAATTTGAATATTTCTTGGTGCTTTACATTGTCAAATGCTTTGGTATAATCTATGAACCATAGGTACATATCTGTTTTCCCGTCTATGGCTCTTTCTACTAAAGATCTTATGATATAAATGGCATTGCTCGTTCCTTTACCTCCAACAAAACCACACTGTACATCGCTAATTTCTGGACTGATTTCTTTCGCGCTCTTCGCATGATAATTCTTAGTAATATCTTAGTCATGTGACACATAAGGTTTATTGTGCGATGATCATCGCATTCAATCTTTAGTAGGGCTATGGATATTGATTTGAGCAGGTCATTTATTAACTAGAATTATTTAACTAGAACCACCAAGCTAGAATGACTTAACTAGAATCACTTAACAAGAATCACTTAACTAGAATAATTTTACTAATCTAAATGAATTAACATTTCTTCAGCGAGCTCCACTTCACAGAGCTCCAGCGACAACACTGTGATAATCGTTGTGGTGGTGGTTGTTATTGCTCTTATCCTGGTTATCCTTGTTGTGGTTGCCGTCTTTGTGATAGTGAGGAGGAGGCGGTCAAGAGATGATAAGAAACTCGGTGAGTTTTTTTTAGTAAATAAAGTTGTGAGTTCTTGAATGGTGTATCACCAGTTTGTGAGTTGTATGCTGCTCGTAGTAACTCATGACATTCTTGAGTGGATATTAATCTCTATCATGTTATCTTCTGGGAGCCGCGATAGCTCGCTGGTTAGTGAGCTCGACAACAAAGGACAAAAGGTTCTGGTTCGATCCTGATCGATGGCTTCCAGGTTCACCCAGTTTTTAATGGGTACCGAATTTTTTTCCTGGGAAAGTAAAACGGCACGGGCGTAATACTGACCACATTACCCCAAAAGTCATGTGCCGATGGTCTGTAAAAATTATGGTCACTAACACCGTATTTCCTATGCGCCACTTGGTGTGAAGGGGCTGTTTACTTTTTTTTTTACTTATATTATCTTCTACAACACAACTTAATGACTGAAATAATGAGCTACATATAATGATTGCAGTTATGAAACTGATGAATGCAACCAGAGAATTGATTATTATAACTAGATAATTGATTATTATAACTAGATAATTGATTATTATAACTAGATAATTGATTATCATAACTAGATAATTGATTATTGCGACTAGATAATTGATTATTACAACGAGATACTTGATTATTATAACTAGATAATTGATTATTATAACTAGATAATTGATTATTATAACTAGATAATTGATTATTATAACTAGATAATTGATTATTATAACTAGATAATTGATTATCATAACTAGATAATTGATTAATGCGACTAGATAATTGATTATTACAACTAGATACTTGATTATTATAACTAGATAAATGATTATTATAACTAGATAATTGATTATTATAACTAGATACTTGATTATTATAACTAGATAATTGATTATTATAAGTAGATAATTGATTATTATAACTAGATAATTGATTATTATAAGTAGATAATTGATTATTATAACTAGATAATTGATTATTAGAACTAGATAATTGATTATTGCTGCTAGAGAACTGGTGATTGCAACTAGTAGACACATGATTACATTTATAGAATAGATAATTGTATCAAGCAAATTGTTGATTGCACCTAGATAACAATTGATGTTTGCAACTGGAGAATTGATGTTTGCAACTGGAGAATCGATGGTTTTACTAGACAACCGTGTATATTACGTGTTGCAACTACAGAGTTGATGGTTGTATCTACAGAACCGATTTTTGCAACTACAGATTTGACCAGTAAACTAGAAAATAAAATAAAAAATTATTGAAAGAGATCAATGTATGTTCTTCTATTAGATGTATCTTCTATTCGATGTATCTTCTTCTATTCGATGTATCTTCTTCTATTCGATGTATCTTCTTCTATTCGATGTATCTTCTTCTATTCGATGTATCTTCTTCTATTCGATGTATCTTCTATTCGATGTATCTTCTATTCGATGTATCTTCTATTCGATGTATCTTCTATTCGATGTATCTTCTATTCGATGTATCTTCTTCTATTCCATGTATCTTCTATTCGATGTATCTTCTATTCGATGTATCTTCTATTCGATGTATCTTCTATTCGATGTATCTTCTATTCGATGTATCTTCTATTCGATGTATCTTCTATTCGATGTATCTTCTATTCGATGTATCTTCTTCTATTCGATGTATCTTCTATTCGATGTATCTTCTATTCGATGTATCTTCTATTCGATGTATCTTCTATTCGATGTATCTTCTATTAGATGTATCATCTATTCGATGTATCTTCTATTCGATGTATCTTCTATTCGATGTATCTTCTATTCGATGTAATATCTATTCGATGTATCTTCTATTCGATGCATCTTCTATTCGATGTATCTTCTATTCGATGTATCTTCTATTCGATGTATCTTCTATTTGATGTATCTTCTATTTGATGTATCTTCTTTATCATTTAAAGTTTACAGGTTATTGCTTTAGTGCCAGTGATAATTGATTGAGCTCTATATATCCCCCATTGATATCTTATCTTAGAATTCACATGCTATACAATCAAGCAATAATTGAGTGAATACAATCTATATCTCCTTTGATATCTTATCTTAGAATTCACATGCTATACAATCAAGCAATAATTGAGTGAATACAATCTATATCTCCTTTGATATCTTATCTTAGAATTCACATGCAATACAAGCAAGCAATAATTGAGTGAATACAATCTTTATCTCCATTGATATCTTATCTTAGAATTCACATGCAATACAAGCAAGCAATAATTGAGTGAATACAATCTTTATCTCCATTGATATCTTATCTTAGAATTCACATGCAATACAAGCAAGCAATAATTGAGTGAATACAATCTATATCTCCTTTGATATCTTATCTTAGAATTCACATGCAATACAAGCAAGCAATAATTGAGTGAATACAATCTTTATCTCCATTGATATCTTATCTTAGAATTCACATGCAATACAAGCAAGCAATAATTGAGTGAATACAATCTTTATCTCCTTTGATATCTTATCTTAGAATTCACATGCAATACAAGCAAGCAATAATTGAGTGAATACAATCTTTATCTCCTTTGATATCTTATCTTAGAATTGACATGCAATACAAGCAAGCAATAATTGAGTGAATACAATCTTTATCTCCATTGATATCTTATCTTAGAATTCACATGCAAAACAAGCAAGCAATAATTGAGTGAATACAATCTTTATCTCCATTGATATCTTATCTTAGAATTCACATGCAATACAAGCAAGCAATAATTGAGTGAATACAATCTATATCTCCTTTGATATCTTATCTTAGAATTCACATGCAATAAAGCAAGCAATAATTGAGTAAATACAATCTATATCTCCTTTGATATCTTATTTTAGAATTCACATGCAATACAAGCAAGCAATAATTGAGTGAATACAATCTTTATCTCCTTTGATATCTTATCTTAGAATTCACATGCAATACAAGCAAGCAATAATTGAGTGAATGCAATCTATATCTCCTTTGACATCTTATCTTAGAATTCACATGCAATACAAGCAAGCAATAATTGAGTGAATACAATCTTTATCTCCATTGATATCTTATCTTAGAATTCACATGCAATACAAGCAAGCAATAATTGAGTGAATACAATCTATATCTCCTTTGATATCTTATCTTAGAATTCACATGCAATACAAGCAAGCAATAATTGAGTGAATACAATCTTTATCTCCATTGATATATTATCTTAGAATTCACATGCAATACAAGCAAGCAATTATTGAGTGAATACAATCTTTATCTCCATTGATATCTTATCTTAGAATTCACATGCAATACAAGCAAGCAATAATTGAGTGAATACAATCTATATCTCCATTGATATCTTATCTTAGAATTCACATGCAATACAAGCAAGCAATAATTGAGTGAATACAATCTTTATCTCCATTGATATCTTATCTTAGAATTCACATGCAATACAAGCAAGCAATAATTGAGTGAATACAATCTATATCTCCTTTGATATCTTATCTTAGAATTCACATGCAATACAAGCAAGCAATAATTGAGTGAATACAATCTTTATCTCCATTGATATCTTATCTTAGAATTCACATGCAATACAAGCAAGCAATAATTGAGTGAATACAATCTTTATCTCCATTGATATCTTATCTTAGAATTCACATGCAATACAAGCAAGCAATAATTGAGTGAATACAATCTTTATCTCCATTGATATCTTATCTTAGAATTTACATGCAATACAAGCAAGCAATAATTGAGTGAATACAATCTTTATCTCCATTGATATCTTATCTTAGAATTCACATGCAATACAAGCAAGCAATAATTGAGTGAATACAATCTATATTTCCCATTGATATTTTGAAAGCTTACAGGTAATAGTAAGGCTAGAGAATATCTATCAACATTTACAACAAATACAACAATATGGTATGCTTGCATGTCTTCTACAGGGACTCACTACACAAACAACCTACAAACCTCTACAAACCAAACAGGCGCCTCAAACAACAACCATGAACATGAGACCTATGCTAATGTGAGCGCTGGACAGAGCACACAAGGTGATGTTACAATAAAATAGATCGTCATTAAGTACAAGTTCATGTTATCTAGCAAGTTTAGCAAGTCACTAGTAGATGTTGAGGGACTTCCGGTTTCAAGATGGCACGGTCATGATGGCGTCAACGTTCACTTTTACGTTTTTTGCCGGTAAGATGGTCAATTCTATCTTTGCAAAGCAGATAAGTGTATAGATAGGAAGTTCCACTGTTGGGATCTTCGCCGGTGAAGCGGAGTACGTGCATGTGATCTGAAATCCTCTACAGTGTGCGCTATAGTGTGTTCTCTGTTGATTGCAATATACGTGATCATTGGAATACCGGTCAATATGACGGTTAGGCGGCAGGAACTTTTAATGCATGTATCTGAAAAGTGTTCATTGTTGCAGTTTCCTCAAGTGCGGCTTGCTGCCGGAGCTACAGAGTTTAGTGCTCTGTGCACACCACAAGCTGTTCATTTCAGCAGTTTTGATTGTATTTCGATATTCCGATTGTTTACGATGAATGATGATATCGTATGACGGGGAACAGATGGTTGTGTTCACTTTCTGTGCGGTTTCTCCTTTTGTCTTTTAGCGTGTGCTGAAACTGCTATGATGGGGACTGCAGCTACCTTTCTTTGTTTGGGAGATGAGATATTAATTCCGATGATTGCACTGCCACGGGCGGTTGAGCAATTATAGATTTTAATTCGTTTGCAATGATACCGGGGCCTTCCATAACCATAGTAGACGTTGAGCTGTCATTACGTCAGTGCTATATGTAATGGGATAACAAAGGCTCATGTCCTTATCTAGCAAGTCACTAGGAGATGTGGAGCCGCCATTCTGTCAATCCCATTTGTGCAAACAGGTTCTTCCAATTTTTTATTTGGTAGGAAGAATGAAGAAAAACTGATGCCAGAAGAAATAGAATAATTGACACGTGCATTACCACCTCTCATAACACCTGTCCCACCTCTCTTGACAGCTGACACCTGTTCCCCGTCTCATGACACGTGCCCTACCGCTCATGATACCTGTCCCACCTAACATAACACCTGTTCCACCTGTCACACCTCTCGTAACACCTGTCCTACCTGCCCCACCTGTTCCACCTCTCATGACACCTCTCCCACCTGTCACACCTGTCCGACCTCTCATGACACCTGTACCACCTGTCCCACCTCTCATGACACCTCTCCCACCTGTCACACCTTTCCGACCTCTCATAACACCTGTCCCACCTCTCATGACACCTGTCCTACCTGCCCCACCTGTCCCACCTCTCATGACACCTGTCCAAATTGTCACATTTCTCCGACCTCTCATGACACCTGTACCATCTGTCCCACCTCTCATAACACCTGTCACACCTGTCCCACTTCTCATAACCCCTGCTCCACCTGACCCACCTCTCATGACACCTGTCACACCTGTCCCACCTCACATAACACCTGACCCACCTCTCATGACACCTGTCCCACCTGTAGTGGAAGCTTTCATGACAGGAATTAAATTTATCATTTATTCTGATAGTTCATTTATCAACAATTCTGTAATTGTTTCAGCTAAAAAAGACTCACAAGAGAAGAATAAGCCTAAGCCAAGCACGCATGAACTAGAGCAAGAGAACACGTACAGTCAAGTCGTGAAACAAAACAAAATTAAAGGTCATTGTCAATTTATTTGTATTGTTTCTATGTTAATAAGTTAATATAAATAACGAAAAGCTGGAAGTTAAACCGATTAAAGCGGAGCATATTATAGAACATAACAAACATATGGGGAAAACAAGTTGTCATTGCATTTTCACTTTATTTTTTATCAACAATAGCGTAAGTAAAAAGTAAAGTACCCCGTCACGTGGCGTGTAGGGAATATGGTGTTAGTGACCATAATTTGTACACACCTTCATCACATGATTTTTGGGTAATGTGGTCAGTTTTACGAAGCTTTTCTTTTCTAGAAAAAATCCGGTACCCATTTAAGACTGGGTGAACCTGGAAGCCGTCGATCAGGGTCGAACCCAAACCTATGTCCTTAGTAGTCCAGTTGAAGTAAATTTGAAAAAAAAATAATATATTGCTACCTTTTCATAAACTTCTATATAAACTCTGTTAGCAGAACTTTGTTAGCTACTTATTGTCACTCACTGGTGTTATCTTTATTATTGAATGTAAAACCTTCTTGTCTGCATTATGTTTAAGGTAAATTGTTTTTTTTTTATGTGTCTACATTATGTTTCAAGTAAATTTATTTTTATTTGTCTACATTTTGTTTAAAATACATTGTTTTTTATTTGTCTACATTATGTTTAAAATAAATTGTTTTTTATTTGTCTACATTATGTTTAAAATAAATTGTTTTTTTTTATTTGTTCCACTTTTTAAAGTGCTAAACTTGTCCTACATTTTGTTATTCTTTTCATTCACTTTCTTATCCTTTGATTATTAAATTTACTAGAAACGCATCGCCTACTGTTGTTATAGTTGGAATCATGACACCACTGGGAGACCCATAAGTGTTCAGTTTACTTTATGTAAATTACAAAGAGTGTTCACGAAGATAGCACCATTAGCTCACTTGTTATGCACACGTGATTATGTTGCATTTTCATAGCTGTATCTACTATGGCACAATGCTCATCTTCAAATAGTATTTCATGAATGTCACGTTCAAAGACTATTTCATGAATGTCACGTTCAAAGAGTTTTTCATGAATTGTCACCTTCAAATATTAATTTATGAATGTCACCTTCATAGAGTAATTCATTAATGTCACCTTCAATGAGTAATTCATGAATGTCACATTCAAAGAATAATTCATGAATGTCACATTCAAAGAGTAATTCATGAATGTCACCTCAAAAGAGTATTTCATGAATGTCACCTTCACAAGAGTAATTCATGAATATCATCTTTAAAGAGTAATTTATGAATGTCACTTTCAAAGAGTATTTCATGAATGTTACCTTCACAAGAGTAATTCATAAGGTCATCTTCACATGAGTAATTCATGAATGTCACCTTCAAAGAGTAATTCATGAATGTCACCTTCAAAGAGTATTTCATTAATGTCACCTTCAATGAGTAATTCATGAATGTCACATTCAAAGAATAATTCATGAATGTCACATTCAAAGAGTAATTCATGAATGTCACCTCAAAAGAGTATTTCATGAATGTCACCTTCACAAGAGTAATTCATGAATATCATCTTGAAAGAGTAATTTATGAATGTCACCTTCAAAGAGTATTTCATGAATGTTACCTTCACAAGAGTAATTCATAAGGTCATCTTCACATGAGTAATTCATGAATGTCACCTTCAAAGAGTAATTCATGAATGTCACCTTCAAAGAGTAATTCATGAATGTCACCTTCAAAGAGTATTTCATGAATGCCATCTTCACAAGAGTAATTCATGAATATCATCTTTTAAAGAGTAATTCATGAATGCCACATTGAAAGAGTAATTTATGAATGTGACCTTCAAAGAGTAATTTATGAATGTAACCTTCAAAGAGTAATTCATGAATTCATCTTGAAAGAGTAATTTATGAATGTCACTTCAAAGGGTAATTCATGAATGTCACATTCAAATAGTAATTCATGAATGTCATCTTGATAGAGTAATTTCTGAATGTCACCTTCAAAGAGTAATTCATGAATGCATCTTGAAAGAGTAATTCATGAATGCCACCTACAAAGAGTAATTCATGAATGTCGTCTTGAAAGAGTAATTTATGAATGTAACCTTCAAAGAGAGATTCGTGAATGCCATTTTGAAAGAGTAATTTGTGATTGTCACATTCAAAGAGTCATTCATGAATGTCACCTTCAAAGAGTAATTCATGAATACATCTTGAAAGAGTAATTCATGAATGTCACCTTGAAAGAGTAATTCATGAATGTCGTCTTGAAAGAGTAATTTATGATTGTCACCTTCAAAGAGTAATTCATGAATGTCATCTTCAATAAGTAATTCATGAATATCATCTTCATTCTGATACTTGGTTTAACATTCGCCATCACTGAAGGTAATTAACGGAAGTGATGACAGATCGCATCCCTGGTTTTGGTGGCTTGTTTTAGTTTCTACTTGTTCTGGGATAAACAGTGAAAGATGTGTTTATCATAGTTTTAGCAGTCATGAAAGCACTAGCAGTGTTCATTTTGTTGTACTGAATAGTTGTTTAGGAAAGGAAAGAGACCAAAAGATAGCTCAGTGCTGAGATATTTGGATGTTTGCAGGACTCCCTTGAGTGAATTCTCTATTAGTGAAGGAGACTGAGAAAGTCTGGCATCAGAACGAAGCATGGAGAACACAAATAAAAAATGGAACAGCAACATTCGAGACAGTGCTGATATGAAATTCAGAAGACAAATGGCGCAGGAGAAAGGATGCGTGGCCAAGCACTATGAATACATCTGGTTCGTTCTGCGGTCGGGCCTGTCTTTCTAACATTGACAGACTCAGCCACGAAGGAAGCTGTTCAGTAAAACAACATCCAGCATAAGCCACTAATATACTACCTAAACCATTGACTAATCATGATTGCTTGCTACCAACCGTCTGTCATGACGTCAAAGGTTGAATAGTTACTGTATGGAGTTCATGGTCCTATGCTGCCTCATTCAACACATGGTAAGGTATTCATTAAGGTGTTCATTAGGGTATTCATTAATATGTTAATTAAGGTTTTCATTAAAGTGTTCATTAAGGTATTTCTTCCTTGAAAGCCGATGCAATCAATCATGATACCTCATTCAACAGATAACATTAAGGTATTCATTAAGGTATTCATTAAGGTATTCATTAAGGTATACATTAAGGTATTCATTAAGGTATTAATTCCATCAAAAAACCGATGTAATCAGTGAGCTCAATGTTTCGTGCAGCACCCACGGAATGACGTAGACGTTCGTCATTAACTTTGATTACAAGTTCAGCAAATCTACAGCACATGTTAAAGCTGTCAGTGGGGGACTGGTTGGTCTCCGGGGCAAGACGCTGGTCTCTTGACAAAGAGATTGTGGGTTCAAATCCCAGCTGCACCATTTGGGATTTTTATTTATGATCTCTCTCTGCGGCAACCACCCCTGGTCTCAGCAACGAGGCCCGGCTTGAAACGTTAATTACTCATGGACGGTAAAAGTATGAGTACCTCCAAAGACGGAGTTATCTGCCTGTGCGACGAGGGACCCCTGTGCACATGGCTGCCAGGGAAAAATGGATTAACACGCAAAATTCGGTTCCTAGTCTCTAGGGACTTCGTCAGAGGTCAAAGCTGGTGAACGCCAAAAAAAACAAAAACAAAACAAAACTAAACTGTCAGAGCCATATGTTCTATGTACATACATCTTTCTCTATGGTACATGTTAAAACTCTTAGTGCCATATGTACATACATCTTTCTCTATGGTACATGTTAAAACTCTTAGTGCCATATGTACATACATCTTT
The DNA here is from genome assembly GCA_032433765.1 of Megaustenia siamemsis. NCBI lineage: Eukaryota > Metazoa > Mollusca > Gastropoda > Stylommatophora > Ariophantidae > Megaustenia > Megaustenia siamemsis. Next base: position 70,955,591 of record JAVIAB010000126.1, on the reverse strand, counting down.
CTCTATGGTACATGTTAAAACTCTTAGTGCCATATGTACATACATCTTTCTCTATGGTACATGTTAAAACTCTTAGTGCCATATGTACATACATCTTTCTCTATGGTACATGTTAAAACTCTTAGTGCCATATGTACTGACATCTTCCTCCAATTCTTTATTCGTGGAAAGAATGACAGAAAACATGGAACATAACAATAAACATGTCCATCACCACCTCTCATCTTACCTGTCCCACCTGTGGCTACGGATCAAGATTTGAATTTACCTTTTCTCCTGAAAGTTTACTTACCAACAGTTCTTTACATATCATTGTTTCAGCTAAAAAAGACTCACAAGAGAAGAATAAGCCCAAGCCAAGCACGCATGATCTAGAGCAAGAGAACACGTACAGTCAAGTCGTGAAACCAAACAAAAGTAAAGGTTAGTGTCAATTTATTTGTATTGTTCTTTATATATTGATATGAATTATAGAGAAGCTTGAAGATTAAATAGATTATGGCCAAGCATATTATGGAACATAACAAACATATCAGAAAATAAATGTTGTGATTGCAATTTATTTTATTTTTGCTTGAAATGTATGCATTAATGTTGTACCAACAACAAATTAGAAGAAAATATATTTGGTTGCCTTGACGTATACTAATATTTATTATACTCGTTGAATATAAGCACGTTGTTAGCATGCATCTTATTGTCAATTTAATTATCTTTCTGTTGATTGTAAAATATTCTTTATCTTTTCGTTCAACGCAAACTGTTATTATTTGATTGTATTTATGTTGAGAATAAATTGTATTAAGAACATTTAAAAAAAAAAAGTAAATTGTCATTTAACTGCTTCAATTTCTAACGCATAGTCGTGTAAGGCTTGGCACAGCAAAGAGCGAACATTTTTCAGGACGCCAGAGGTGTATGGTTAACCAACTGCGAACCGGCACGATCAGCCGTCACACACTTGTGAATTTACTCGAAAGGAAATCGGAGCACTTATGGGTATGCCCCTTGTGCAAGGAGGATGATCTTTCGACTAACTAACTAACTAATTTCTATTGAAAATCAATTATTTTTTGCGTTTTAAAAACTCTTCTTATATACTGAACTTTCTATTGAAAGCATGTTGCTTGTTATTTGTGTTAATGATGTACTGAATATAAACTTCGCTTTAATAGGTGCAAGTCTGTTGAATATAATCTACTTTAATTTATCTTCTGTGGAATATAATTTACTATAATTTATCTTCTGTGGAATATAATCTATTATAATTTATCTTCTGTGGAATATAATCTACTATAATATATCGTCTGTGGAATATAATCTATTATAATTTATCTTCTGTGGAAAATAATCTACTTTAATTTATCTTCTGTGGAATATAATCTACTATAATTTATCTTCTGTGGAATATAATCTACTATAATTTATCTTCTGTGGAATATAATCTATTATAAGTTATCTTCTGTGGAATATAATCTACTATAATTTATCTTCTGTGGAATATAATTTACTTTAATTTATCTTCTGTGGAATATAATCTATTATAAGTTACCTTCTGTGGAATATAATTTACTATAATTTATCTTCTGTGGAATATAATCTATTATAATTTATCTTCTGTGGAATATAATCTACTATAATGTATCGTCTGTGGAATATAATCTATTATAATTTATCTTCTGTGGAATATAATCTATTATAATTTATCTTCTGTGGAATATAATCTACTATAATGTATCGTCTGTGGAATATAATCTTTTATAATTTATCTTCTGTGGAATATAATCTATTATAATTTATCTTCTGTGGAATATAATCTATTATAATTTATCTCCTGTTAAATATAATCTATTATAATTTATCTTCTGTGGAATATAATCTATTATAATTTATCTTCTGTGGAATATAATCTATTATAATTTATCTTCTGTGGACTATTTTCTGCATTTGAACAGTATTTGGCTTACAGAATGTAAACGATTATCTTTGTTATTCAGCTGATAATTTACCAAAAGAGAATAAAATATCAGAGAAGAACACATCAGAGGATGATAACCCCTACGTCAAATTTACTGGAATGAATATAAAGAAAGGTAATGCCTGCTCTAACGTTAAAGATTGCTCGTCTGAAGGATTAATTGTTAGGAGAAAATAGCAAATGAACGCATGTGGAATACTAGAGTATAAAACCTCTAAAATACACTTTTATATTAATTTCTTGGTGTCTTTCATTAGTACTTAATTATCATCATTGAGTGCCGCCTCCGCATCGAAGGTTGGCTACCATGGAGCGTCATTCCGCTCTGTCTCTTGCTTTGATAGTGCAAGTTGTCACAGGCTGACTTGTCAATCTTTCGATGCTACTCGTCCATGTTAGTCTTGGTCTGCCTCCTCTGCCTCATTTATCTTGTAGTTTCCCTTCCAAGATTACTTTTAGCACGTTGCTGTACTTTTAACATGCCACCCAAAAATCTCATTTGTCTTGTTCTAATTGTGTTTAGTAGTTCTCTTTTTATTGGTAGTTTTAAAACAATTTTATCGTTTGTTTACTTTTCTTTCCATCCAATTCTTCCCATTCTTCTATAAATCCACATTTCAAAGATTTCAATTTTCTGTTCTATTTTCTTGTCTAATGTCCATGTTTCGGCACCATACAGGAATGTTGAGAAGATATCACATTTTTCAATTTTTAGTTTTAGCCCTGGTGTTATTTGTTCTGTTGTTAGTATATTTTTCATGGCATTAAAATTACTTTTTATAGTACTTATCAGAACATAATCAAATACGATATGTTTCACAATATGTGTCTCTCATAATAAACATATTTGTTAAATTATTGGTTTCGTAAGAAATATATTTTATTTAAAATAAAATAAGAAATATGAGCATGCTTAACAGCGACGTTTAATTGTGCATCCTGCAGCGTCTCTCACATCCATCATGCATATACGCCCCACCTCCGGAACAAATTAAATGACAAAAAAGACAAGCACCACAAAAAGACCCAAAAGTTAATGTGAGATGATATTGATAAACTAATGAAATAAAAAACTGCTAACAAGTTAATGTGAGATGATATTGACAAACTAATGAAATAAAAAACTGCTAACAAGTTAATGTGAGATGATATTGACAAACTAATGAAATAGAAGACTGCTAACAAGTTAATGTGAGATGATATTGACAAACTAATGAAATAGAAGACTGCTAACAAGTTAATGTGAGATGATATTGACAAACTAATGAAATAGAAGACTGCTAACAAGTTAATGTGAGATGATATTGATAAACTAATGAAATAAAAAAACTGCTAACAAGTTAATGTGAGATGATATTGACAAACTAATGAAATAAAAAAACTGCTAACAAGTTAATGTGAGATGATATTGATAAACTAATGAAATAAAAAAAATTGCTAACAAGTTAATGTGAGATGATACTGATAACTAAAGAAATAGAAAACTGCTAACAAGTTAATGTGAGATGATATTGATAAACTAATGAAATAAAAAACTGCTAACAAGTTAATGTGAGATGATATTGATAAACTAATGAAATAGAAAATTGCTATCAAGTTAATGCTGAATTCTGACACATTGATGTCCTCACTTCAAATAGGAAAAAAGAAAAACAACAATGACAAAGAACAGCACAATGAGGGAGCAACATATTCAAATTTTCCCAAACATTCAGCGACTGCAGCTGCTAAAACAGAAGACGAGGGAAACCTCTATGCTAATGTAAGTTGTAGAGTTGTGTAATTATCTCTTTCACAGAGTCTCTATGATAATGTAAGTTGTAGAGTTGTGTAATTATCTCTTTTAGAGAGTCTCTATGCTAATGTAAGTTGTAGAGTTGTGTAATTATCTCTTTTAGAGAGTCTCTATGCTAATGTAAGCTGTAGAGTTGTGTAATTATCTCTTTTAGAGAGTCTCTATGCTAATGTAAGTTGTAGAGTTGTGTAATTATCTCTTTTAGAGAGTCTCTATGCTAATGTAAGCTGTCGAGTTGTGTAATTATCTCTTTTAGAGAGTCTCTATGCTAATGTAAGTTGTAGAGTTGTGTAATTATCTCTTTTAGAGAGTCTCTATGCTAATGTAAGCTGTAGAGTTGTGTAATTATCTCTTTTAGAGAGTCTCTATGCTAATGTAAGTTTTAGAGTTGTGTAATTATCTCATTTAGAGAGTCTCTATGCTAATGTAAGTTTTAGAGTTGTGTAATTATCTCTTTTAGAGAGTCTCTATGCTAATGTCAGTTGTAGAGTTGTGTAATTATCTCTTTTAGAGAGTCTCTATGCTAATGTAAGTTGTAGAAGTTGTGTAATTATCTCTTTTAGAGAGTCTCTATGCTAATGTCAGTTGTAGAGTTGTGTAATTATCTCTTTTAGAAAGTCTCTATGCTAATGTAAGTTGTAGAAGTTGTGTAATTATCTCATTTAGAGAGTCTCTATGCTAATGTAAGTTGTAGAGTTGTGCAATTATCTCCTTTAGAAAGTATCTATGCCAACGTAAGCTGTAGAGTTGTGTAATTATCTCCTTTAGAAAGTCTCTATGCCAACCTAAGCTGTGGAGTTGTGTAATTATCTCATTTAGAAAGTCTCTATGCCAACCTAAGCTATGGAGTTGTGTAATTATCTCACTTAGAAAGTCTTTATGGTAAAGAAAGTTGTACAGTTGTGTAATTATCTCATTTAGAAAGTGTCTATGCTAATGTAAGTTGTAGAGTTGTGTAATTATCTCATTTAGAAAGTCTCTATGCTAATGTAAGTTGTACAGTTGTGAAATTATCTCTTTCAGAAAGTCTCTATGCTAATGTAAGTTGTAGAGTTGTGTAATTATCTCTTTTAGAAAGTCTCTATGCTAATGTAAGTTGTAGAGTTGTGTAATTATCTCTTTTAGAAAGTCTCTATGCTAAAGTAAGTTTTAGAGTTGTGTAATTATCTCTTTTAGAAAGTCTCTATGCTAAAGTAAGTTGTAGAATTGTGTAATTATCTCTTTTAGAAAGTCTCTATGCTAAAGTAAGTTGTAGAGTTGTGTAATTATCTCTTTTAGAAAGTCTCTATGCTAAAGTAAGTTTTAGAGTTGTGTAATTATCTCTTTTAGAAAGTCTCTATGCTAAAGTAAGTTGTAGAATTGTGTAATTATCTCTTTTAGAAAGTCTCTATGCTAAAGTAAGTTGTAGAGTTGTGTAATTATCTCTTTTAGAAAGTCTCTATGCTAAAGTAAGTTGTAGAGTTGTGTAATTATCTCTTTTAGAAAGTCTCTATGCTAAAGTAAGTTGTAGAGTTGTGTAATTATCTCTTTAGAAAGTCTCTATGCTAAAGTAAGTTGTAGAGTTGTGTAATTATCTCTTTTAGAAAGTCTCTATGCTAAAGTAAGTTGTAGAATTGTGTTATTATCTCTTTTAGAAAGTCTCTATGCTAAAGTAAGTTGTAGAATTGTGTTATTATCTCTTTTAGAAAGTCTCTATGCTAAAGTAAGTTGTAGACCTGTGTAATTATTTCATTTATAGGCTCTCATCATGATCATGATCATCATCATGTGCCATAACGGTTGGCGTTGGGGATCATTTCCTTCCACAATCTTCTATCTACAATGCATTGTATGAGTTCTGTTGTTGACTGTTTTCCATGTCATGACACCAAGCTATCCAGTATTTTCTCTCTTTGTCGTCCGCGTTCTCTCTTTCCTTTTATTTTGCCAGTTGTAACCAAGTATTCCAACTTTCCTCTTCTCATGATGTGCCCAAGAAATGTTGATTGCTTCTTTCTTATAATTTTTAGGAGCTCCCTTTTTGTGTTGGCCTCTTTGAGAACTTTCTCATTGGTCTTTTTATCTGTCCAGGGAACTTACAACATTCTTCTGAGAAATCCAATCTCTGTGGCCTCTAATCGTCTTTTCATTTGTTTGTCTATTGTCAATGATTTGCTTCCATTGGTCAGAATTGGTTCTGTATAGCACCGATGAACTCTCTTTCTCATTTCTATTGACATAGATTTGTTGCCTACGATATTTTAAATTATCTGAAATGCTATTTTGGCCTGAGCTATTCTGCTTTTTATTTCTGTGTTGCATCTTCCATCTGATGTTAACACAAGAATTTGAAATGTTGGACTTGTTTCAGATTTGTCTTGTTTATTTGTATGCTGCATGATGGTTATGATTGTTTCTTCGATATAACCATTACTTCTGTTTTCTTACTATTCAGACTGAGGCCTTTCTTGTTGCTTTCTTTTATTATTATATCTATCATTTCTTGTAGCTCATTCTGTCTCTGCTATTAAGACTGTGTCATCCGCATATCGTAAATTATTTATGTTGTGACCGTTGACTTCAATTCCTTTTTTGTCTACTATTGATTCCATAATTAGTCTCAGTGCTTCTATAGTTGTTGTGACAGTTGACTTCAATTCCTTTTTTGTCTACTATTGATTTCATAATTAGTCTCAGGGCTTCTATAGTTGTTGTGACAGTTGACTTCAATTCCTTTTTTGTCTACTATTGATTCCATAATTAGTCTCAGTGCTTCTATAGTTGTTGTGACCGTTGACTTCAATTCCTTTTTTGTCTACTATTGATTTCATAATTAGTCTCAGTGCTTCTATAGTTGTTGTGACAGTTGACTTCAATTCCTTTTTTGTCTACTATTGATTTCATAATTAGTCTCAGGGCTTCTATAGTTGTTGTGACAGTTGACTTCAATTCCTTTTTTGTCTACTATTGATTTCATAATTAGTCTCAGGGCTTCTATAGTTGTTGTGACAGTTGACTTCAATTCCTTTTTTGTCTACTATTGATTTCATAATTAGTCTCAGGGCTTCTATAGTTGTTGTGACAGTTGACTTCAATTCCTTTTTTGTCTACTATTGATTTCATAATTAGTCTCAGGGCTTCTATAGTTGTTGTGACAGTTGACTTCAATTCCTTTTTTGTCTACTATTGATTTCATAATTAGTCTCAGGGCTTCTATAGTTGTTGTGACAGTTGACTTCAATTCCTTTTTTGTCTACTATTGATTTCATAATTAGTCTCAGGGCTTCTATAGTTGTTGTGACAGTTGACTTCAATTCCTTTTTTGTCTACTATTGATTTCATAATTAGTCTCAGTGCTTCTATAGTTGTTGTGACAGTTGACTTCAATTCCTTTTTTGTCTACTATTGATTTCATAATTAGTCTCAGGGCTTCTATAGTTGTTGTGACAGTTGACTTCAATTCCTTTTTTGTCTACTATTGATTTCATAATTAGTCTCAGGGCTTCTATAGTTGTTGTGACCGTTGACTTCAATTCCTTTTTTGTCTACTATTGATTTCATAATTAGTCTCAGGGCTTCTATAGTTGTTGTGACAGTTGACTTCAATTCCTTTTTTGTCTACTATTGATTCCATAATTAGTCTCAGGGCTTCTATAGTTGTTGTGACAGTTGACTTCAATTCCTTTTTTGTCTACTATTGATTTCATAATTAGTCTCAGGGCTTCTATAGTTGTTGTGACCGTTGACTTCAATTCCTTTTTTGTCTACTATTGATTTCATAATTAGTCTCAGGGCTTCTATAGTTGTTGTGACAGTTGACTTCAATTCCTTTTTTGTCTACTATTGATTTCATAATTAGTCTCAGGGCTTCTATAGTTGTTGTGACAGTTGACTTCAATTCCTTTTTTGTCTACTATTGATTTCATAATTAGTCTCAGGGCTTCTATAGTTGTTGTGACAGTTGACTTCAATTCCTTTTTTGTCTACTATTGATTTCATAATTAGTCTCAGGGCTTCTATAGTTGTTGTGACAGTTGACTTCAATTCCTTTTTTGTCTACTATTGATTCCATAATTAGTCTCAGGGCTTCTATAGTTGTTGTGACAGTTGACTTCAATTCCTTTTTTGTCTACTATTGATTCCATAATTAGTCTCAGTGCTTCTATAGTTGTTGTGACAGTTGACTTCAATTCCTTTTTTGTCTACTATTGATTCCATAATTAGTCTCAGTGCTTCTATAGTTGTTGTGACAGTTGACTTCAATTCCTTTTTTGTCTACTATTGATTCCATAATTAGTCTCAGTGCTTCTATAGTTGTTGTGACAGTTGACTTCAATTCCTTTTTTGTCTACTATTGATTCCATAATTAGTCTCAGTGCTTCTATAGTTGTTGTGACAGTTGACTTCAATTCCTTTTTTGTCTACTATTGATTCCATAATTAGTCTCAGTGCTTCTATAGTTGTTGTGACAGTTGACTTCAATTCCTTTTTTGTCTACTATTGATTCCATAATTAGTCTCAGTGCTTCTATAGTTGTTGTGACAGTTGACTTCAATTCCTTTTTTGTCTACTATTGATTCCATAATTAGTCTCAGGGCTTCTATAGTTGTTGTGACAGTTGACTTCAATTCCTTTTTTGTCTACTATTGATTTCATAATTAGTCTCAGGGCTTCTATAGTTGTTGTGACAGTTGACTTCAATTCCTTTTTTGTCTACTATTGATTCCATAATTAGTCTCAGGGCTTCTATAGTTGTTGTGACAGTTGACTTCAATTCCTTTTTTGTCTACTATTGATTCCATAATTAGTCTCAGTGCTTCTATAGTTGTTGTGACAGTTGACTTCAATTCCTTTTTTGTCTACTATTGATTCCATAATTAGTCTCAGTGCTTCTATAGTTGTTGTGACAGTTGACTTCAATTCCTTTTTTGTCTACTATTGATTCCATAATTAGTCTCAGTGCTTCTATAGTTGTTGTGACAGTTGACTTCAATTCCTTTTTTGTCTACTATTGATTCCATAATTAGTCTCAGTGCTTCTATAGTTGTTGTGACAGTTGACTTCAATTCCTTTTTTGTCTACTATTGATTCCATAATTAGTCTCAGTGCTTCTATAGTTGTTGTGACAGTTGACTTCAATTCCTTTTTTGTCTACTATTGATTCCATAATTAGTCTCAGTGCTTCTATAGTTGTTGTGACAGTTGACTTCAATTCCTTTTTTGTCTACTATTGATTTCATAATTAGTCTCAGGGCTTCTATAGTTGTTGTGACAGTTGACTTCAATTCCTTTTTTGTCTACTATTGATCTCATAATTAGAGTCTCAGGGCTTCTATAGTTGTTGTGACAGTTGACTTCAATTCCTTTTTTGTCTACTACTGATTTCATAATTAGTCTCAGGGCTTCTATAGCTGTTGTGACAGTTGACTTCAATTCCTTTTTTGTCTACTATTGATTTCATAATTAGTCTCAGGGCTTCTATAGTTGTTGTGACAGTTGACTTCAATTCCTTTTTTGTCTACTATTGATTCCATAATTAGTCTCAGGGCTATAGTTGTTGTGACAGTTGACTTCAATTCCTTTTTTGTCTACTATTGATTCCATAATTAGTCTCAGGGCTTCTATAGTTGTTGTGTAGTCTCAGGGCTTCTATAGTTGTTGTGTAGTCTCAGGGCTTCTATAGTTGTTGTGTAGTCTCAGGGCTTCTATAGTTGTTGTGTAGTCTCAGGGCTTCTATAGTTGTTGTGTAGTCTCAGGGCTTCTATAGTTGTTGTGTAGTCTCAGGACTTCTATAGTTGTTGTGTAGTCTCAGGACTTCTATAGTTGTTGTGTAGTCTCAGGGCTTCTATAGTTGTTATGTAGTCTCAGGACTTCTATAGTTGTTGTGTAGTCTCAGGACTTCTATAGTTGTTGTGTAGTCTCAGGGCTTCTATAGTTGTTGTGTAGTCTCAGGGCTTCTATAGTTGTTGTGTAGTCTCAGGGCTTCTATAGTTGTTGTGTAGTCTCAGGGCTTCTATAGTTGTTGTGTAGTCTCAGTGCTTCTATAGTTGTTGTGTAGTCTCAGGGCTTCTATAGTTGTTGTGTAGTCTCAGGGCTTCTATAGTTGTTGTGTAGTCTCAGGACTTCTATAGTTGTTGTGTAGTCTCAGGACTTCTATAGTTGTTGTGTAGTCTCAGTGCTTCTATAGTTGTTGTGTAGTCTCAGGGCTTCTATAGTTGTTGTGTAGTCTCAGTGCTTCTATAGTTGTTGTGTAGTCTCAGGGCTTCTATAGTTGTTGTGTAGTCTCAGGGCTTCTATAGTTGTTGTGTAGTCTCAGGGCTTCTATAGTTGTTGTGTAGTCTCAGGGCTTCTATAGTTGTTGTGTAGTCTCAGGGCTTCTATAGTTGTTGTGTAGTCTCAGGGCTTCTATAGTTGTTGTGTAGTCTCAGGGCTTCTATAGTTGTTGTGTAGTCTCAGGGCTTCTATAGTTGTTGTGTAGTCTCAGGGCTTCTATAGTTGTTGTGTAGTCTCAGGGCTTCTATAGTTGTTGTGTAGTCTCAGGGCTTCTATAGTTGTTGTGTAGTCTCAGGACTTCTATAGTTGTTGTGTAGTCTCAGGACTTCTATAGTTGTTGTGTAGTCTCAGTGCTTCTATAGTTGTTGTGTAGTCTCAGGGCTTCTATAGTTGTTGTGTAGTCTCAGTGCTTCTATAGTTGTTGTGTAGTCTCAGGGCTTCTATAGTTGTTGTGTAGTCTCAGGGCTTCTATAGTTGTTGTGTAGTCTCAGGGCTTCTATAGTTGTTGTGTAGTCTCAGGGCTTCTATAGTTGTTGTGTAGTCTCAGGGCTTCTATAGTTGTTGTGTAGTCTCAGGGCTTCTATAGTTGTTGTGTAGTCTCAGGGCTTCTATAGTTGTTGTGTAGTCTCAGGGCTTCTATAGTTGTTGTGTAGTCTCAGGGCTTCTATAGTTGTTGTGTAGTCTCAGGGCTTCTATAGTTGTTGTGTAGTCTCAGGGCTTCTATAGTTGTTGTGTAGTCTCAGGACTTCTATAGTTGTTGTGTAGTATCAGGACTTCTATAGTTGTTGTGTAGTCTCAGGGCTTCTATAGTTGTTGTGTAGTCTCAGGGCTTCTATAGTTGTTGTGTAGTCTCAGGGCTTCTATAGTTGTTGTGTAGTCTCAGGGCTTCTATAGTTGTTGTGTAGTCTCAGGGCTTCTATAGTTGTTGTGTAGTCTCAGGGCTTCTATAGTTGTTGTGTAGTCTCAGGGCTTCTATAGTTGTTGTGTAGTCTCAGGACTTCTATAGTTGTTGTGTAGTATCAGGACTTCTGTAGTTGTTGTGTAGTCTCAGTGCTTCTATAGTTGTTGTGTAGTCTCAGGGCTTCTATAGTTGTTGTGTAGTCTCAGTGCTTCTATAGTTGTTGTGTAGTCTCAGGGCTTCTATAGTTGTTGTGTAGTCTCAGGGCTTCTATAGTTGTTGTGTAGTCTCAGGGCTTCTATAGTTGTTGTGTAGTCTCAGGGCTTCTATAGTTGTTGTGTAGTCTCAGGGCTTCTATAGTTGTTGTGTAGTCTCAGGACTTCTATAGTTGTTGTGTAGTCTCAGGGCTTCTATAGTTGTTGTGTAGTCTCAGGACTTCTATAGTTGTTGTGTAGTCTCAGGGCTTCTATAGTTGTTGTGTAGTCTCAGGGCTTCTATAGTTGTTGTGTAGTCTCAGGACTTCTATAGTTGTTGTGTAGTCTCAGGGCTTCTATAGTTGTTGTGTAGTCTCAGGGCTTCTATAGTTGTTGTGTAGTCTCAGGGCTTCTATAGTTGTTGTGTAGTCTTAGGACTTCTATAGTTGTTGTGTAGTCTCAGGACTTCTATAGTTGTTGTGTAGTCTCAGGGCTTCTATAGTTGTTGTGTAGTCTCAGGGCTTCTATAGTTGTTGTGTAGTCTCAGGACTTCTATAGTTGTTGTGTAGTCTCAGGGCTTCTATAGTTGTTGTGTAGTCTCAGGGCTTCTATAGTTGTTGTGTAGTCTCAGGACTTCTATAGTTGTTGTGTAGTCTCAGGGCTTCTATAGTTGTTGTGTAGTCTCAGGGCTTCTATAGTTGTTGTGTAGTCTCAGGGCTTCTATAGTTGTTGTGTAGTCTCAGGGCTTCTATAGTTGTTGTGTAGTCTCAGGACTTCTATAGTTGTTGTGTAGTCTCAGGGCTTCTATAGTTGTTGTGTAGTCTCAGGGCTTCTATAGTTGTTGTGTAGTCTCAGGGCTTCTATAGTTGTTGTGACAGTTGACTTCAATTCCTTTTTTGTCTACTATTGATTTCATAATTAGTCTCAGGGCTTCTATAGTTGTTGTGTAGTCTCAGGGCTTCTATAGTTGTTGTGTAGTCTCAGGACTTCTATAGTTGTTGTGTAGTCTCAGGACTTCTATAGTTGTTGTGTAGTCTCAGGACTTCTATAGTTGTTGTGTAGTCTCAGGGCTTCTATAGTTGTTGTGTAGTCTCAGGACTTCTATAGTTGTTGTGTAGTCTCAGGGCTTCTATAGTTGTTGTGTAGTCTCAGGACTTCTATAGTTGTTGTGTAGTCTCAGGGCTTCTATAGTTGTTGTGTAGTCTCAGGGCTTCTATAGTTGTTGTGTAGTCTCAGGACTTCTATAGTTGTTGTGTAGTCTCAGGACTTCTATAGTTGTTGTGTAGTCTCAGGACTTCTATAGTTGTTGTGTAGTCTCAGGACTTCTATAGTTGTTGTGTAGTCTCAGGGCTTCTATAGTTGTTGTGTAGTCTCAGGGCTTCTATAGTTGTTGTGTAGTCTCAGGACTTCTATAGTTGTTGTGTAGTCTCAGGACTTCTATAGTTGTTGTGTAGTCTCAGGGCTTCTATAGTTGTTGTGTAGTCTCAGGACTTCTATAGTTGTTGTGTAGTCTCAGTGCTTCTATAGTTGTTGTGTAGTCTCAGGGCTTCTATAGTTGTTGTGTAGTCTCAGGGCTTCTATAGTTGTTGTGTAGTCTCAGGGCTTCTATAGTTGTTGTGTAGTCTCAGGGCTTCTATAGTTGTTGTGTAGTCTCAGGACTTCTATAGTTGTTGTGTAGTCTCAGGGCTTCTATAGTTGTTGTGTAGTCTCAGGACTTCTATAGTTGTTGTGTAGTCTCAGGGCTTCTATAGTTGTTGTGTAGTCTCAGGGCTTCTATAGTTGTTGTGTAGTCTCAGGACTTCTATAGTTGTTGTGTAGTCTCAGGGCTTCTATAGTTGTTGTGTAGTCTCAGGGCTTCTATAGTTGTTGTGTAGTCTCAGGGCTTCTATAGTTGTTGTGTAGTCTTAGGACTTCTATAGTTGTTGTGTAGTCTCAGGACTTCTATAGTTGTTGTGTAGTCTCAGGGCTTCTATAGTTGTTGTGTAGTCTCAGGGCTTCTATAGTTGTTGTGTAGTCTCAGGACTTCTATAGTTGTTGTGTAGTCTCAGGGCTTCTATAGTTGTTGTGTAGTCTCAGGGCTTCTATAGTTGTTGTGTAGTCTCAGGACTTCTATAGTTGTTGTGTAGTCTCAGGGCTTCTATAGTTGTTGTGTAGTCTCAGGGCTTCTATAGTTGTTGTGTAGTCTCAGGGCTTCTATAGTTGTTGTGTAGTCTCAGGGCTTCTATAGTTGTTGTGTAGTCTCAGGACTTCTATAGTTGTTGTGTAGTCTCAGGGCTTCTATAGTTGTTGTGTAGTCTCAGGGCTTCTATAGTTGTTGTGTAGTCTCAGGGCTTCTATAGTTGTTGTGACAGTTGACTTCAATTCCTTTTTTGTCTACTATTGATTTCATAATTAGTCTCAGGGCTTCTATAGTTGTTGTGTAGTCTCAGGGCTTCTATAGTTGTTGTGTAGTCTCAGGACTTCTATAGTTGTTGTGTAGTCTCAGGACTTCTATAGTTGTTGTGTAGTCTCAGGACTTCTATAGTTGTTGTGTAGTCTCAGGGCTTCTATAGTTGTTGTGTAGTCTCAGGACTTCTATAGTTGTTGTGTAGTCTCAGGGCTTCTATAGTTGTTGTGTAGTCTCAGGACTTCTATAGTTGTTGTGTAGTCTCAGGGCTTCTATAGTTGTTGTGTAGTCTCAGGGCTTCTATAGTTGTTGTGTAGTCTCAGGACTTCTATAGTTGTTGTGTAGTCTCAGGACTTCTATAGTTGTTGTGTAGTCTCAGGACTTCTATAGTTGTTGTGTAGTCTCAGGACTTCTATAGTTGTTGTGTAGTCTCAGGGCTTCTATAGTTGTTGTGTAGTCTCAGGGCTTCTATAGTTGTTGTGTAGTCTCAGGACTTCTATAGTTGTTGTGTAGTCTCAGGACTTCTATAGTTGTTGTGTAGTCTCAGGGCTTCTATAGTTGTTGTGTAGTCTCAGGACTTCTATAGTTGTTGTGTAGTCTCAGTGCTTCTATAGTTGTTGTGTAGTCTCAGGGCTTCTATAGTTGTTGTGTAGTCTCAGGGCTTCTATAGTTGTTGTGTAGTCTCAGGGCTTCTATAGTTGTTGTGTAGTCTCAGGGCTTCTATAGTTGTTGTGTAGTCTCAGGACTTCTATAGTTGTTGTGTAGTCTCAGGGCTTCTATAGTTGTTGTGTAGTCTCAGGGCTTCTATAGTTGTTGTGTAGTCTCAGGACTTCTATAGTTGTTGTGTAGTCTCAGGGCTTCTATAGTTGTTGTGTAGTCTCAGGACTTCTATAGTTGTTGTGTAGTCTCAGGACTTCTATAGTTGTTGTGTAGTCTCAGGACTTCTATAGTTGTTGTGTAGTCTCAGGACTTCTATAGTTGTTGTGTAGTCTCAGGGCTTCTATAGTTGTTGTGTAGTCTCAGGACTTCTATAGTTGTTGTGTAGTCTCAGGACTTCTATAGTTGTTGTGTAGTCTCAGGGCTTCTATAGTTGTTGTGTAGTCTCAGGACTTCTATAGTTGTGCTATCATTAAGATTGGACAGTCTAATGACTTTTGGAGCTCACGATCTAATAGTTTGTTACATTGTGTCAGCAGTCTATAATTATTTGTTACATTGTGTCAGCAGTCTATAATTATTTGTTACATTGTGTCAGCAGTCTATAATTATTTGTTACATTGTGTCAGCAGTCTATAATTATTTGTTACATTGTGTCAGCAGTCTATAATTATTTGTTACATTGTGTCAGTAGTCTATAATTATTTGTTACATTGTGTCAGCAGTCTATAATTATTTGTTACATTGTGTCAGTAGTCTATAATTATTTGTTACATTGTGTCAGCAGTCTATAATTATTTGTTACATTGTGTCAGCAGTCTATAATTATTTGTTACATTGTGTCAGCAGTCTATAATTATTTGTTACATTGTGTCAGCAGTCTATAATTATTTGTTACATTGTGTCAGCAGTCTATAATTATTTGTTACATTGTGTCAGCAGTCTATAATTATTTGTTACATTGTGTCAGCAGTCTATAATTATTTGTTACATTGTGTCAGTAGTCTATAATTATTTGTTACATTGTGTCAGTAGTCTATAATTATTTGTTACATTGTGTCAGTAGTCTATAATTATTTGTTACATTGTGTCAGTAGTCTATAATTATTTGTTACATTGTGTCAGTAGTCTATAATTATTTGTTACATTGTGTCAGTAGTCTATAATTATTTGTTACATTGTGTCAGCAGTCTATAATTATTTGTTACATTGTGTCAGTAGTCTATAATTATTTGTTACATTGTGTCAGTAGTCTATAATTATTTGTTACATTGTGTCAGTAGTCTATAATTATTTGTTACATTGTGTCAGTAGTCTATAATTATTTGTTACATTGTGTCAGTAGTCTATAATTATTTGTTACATTGTGTCAGCAGTCTATAATTATTTGTTACATTGTGTCAGCAGTCTATAATTATTTGTTACATTGTGTCAGCAGTCTATAATTATTTGTTACATTGTGTCAGCAGTCTATAATTGTTTGTTACATTGTGTCAGCAGTCTATAATTATTTGTTACATTGTGTCAGCAGTCTATAATTATTTGTTACATTGTGTCAGCAGTCTTTAATTATTTGTTACATTGTGTCAGCAGTCTATAATTATTTGTTACATTGTGTCAGCAGTCTATAATTATTTGTTACATTGTGTCAGCAGTCTATAATTATTTGTTACATTGTGTCAGCAGTCTATAATTATTTGTTACATTGTGTCAGCAGTCTATAATTATTTGTTACATTGTGTCAGCAGTCTATAATTATTTGTTACATTGTGTCAGCAGTCTATAATTATTTGTTACATTGTGTAAGCAGTCTATAATTATTTGTTACATTGTGTGAGCAGTCTATAATTATTTGTTACATTGTGTAAGCAGTCTATAATTATTTGTTACATTGTGTAAGCAGTCTATAATTATATGTTACATTGTGTAAGCAGTCTATAATTATTTGTTACATTGTGTAAGCAGTCTATAATTATTTGTTACATTGTGTGAGCAGTCTATAATTATTTGTTACATTGTGTGAGTAGTCTATAATTATTTGTTACATTGTGTGAGCAGTCTATAAGTGTTTGTTACATTGTGTGAGCAGTCTATAATTGTTTGTTACATTGTGTAAGTAGTCTATAATTGTTTCTTACATTGTGTAAGCAGTCTATAATTGTTTGTTACATTGTGTAAGTAGTCTATAATTGTTTGTTACATTGTGTAAGTAGTCTATAATTGTTTGTTACATTGTGTAAGCAGTCTATAATTGTTTGTTACATTGTGTAAGTAGTCTATAATTGTTTGTTACATTGTGTAAGCAGTCTATAATTATTTGTTACATTGTGTAAGCAGTCTTTAATTATTTGTTACATTGTGTGAGCAGTCTATAATTATTTGTTACATTGTGTGAGCAGTCTATAATTATTTGTTACATTGTGTCAGCAGTCTATAAGTGTTTGTTACATTGTGTAAGCAGTCTATAATTGTTTGTTACATTGTGTAAGTAGTCTATAATTGTTTGTTACATTGTGTGAGCAGTCTATAAGTGTTTGTTACATTGTGTGAGCAGTCTATAATTGTTTGTTACATTGTGTGAGCAGTCTATAAGTGTTTGTTACATTGTGTGAGCAGTCTATAATTGTTTGTTACATTGTGTAAGTAGTCTATAATTGTTTGTTACATTGTGTGAGCAGTCTATAAGTGTTTGTTACATTGTGTGAGCAGTCTATAAGTGTTTGTTACATTGTGTGAGCAGTCTATAATTGTTTGTTACATTGTGTGAGCAGTCTATAATTGTTTGTTACATTGTGTGAGCAGTCTATAAGTGTTTGTTACATTGTGTGAGCAGTCTATAATTGTTTGTTACATTGTGTAAGTAGTCTATAATTGTTTGTTACATTGTGTGAGCAGTCTATAAGTGTTTGTTACATTGTGTGAGCAGTCTATAAGTGTTTGTTACATTGTGTGAGCAGTCTATAATTGTTTGTTACATTGTGTAAGTAGTCTATAATTGTTTGTTACATTGTGTGAGCAGTCTATAATTGTTTGTTACATTGTGTGAGCAGTATATAATTGTTTGTTACATTGTGTGAGGAGTCTCAAATTATTTGTTACATTGTGTGAGATGCCCATATTTGTTACATTGTGTGGGGTGCCCCTGTTTGTTATATAATGTGAGGTGTCCCTATTTGTTACATAGTGTGAGGTACCCCTGATTGTTACATTGTGTGCGGGACCCCTGTTTATTACATTGTATGGGAGGCCCCTATTTGTTACATTGTGTGAGGGACCCCTATTTGTTACATTGTTTGCTGGCCCTATATTTTTTACATTGTATGGGGTTCCCTATTTGTTACATTGTGTGTGGGGCCCCTATTTGTTACATTGTGTGAGGGGCCCCTAATTGCTATATATGTGATATTAAATTGCTGTGAAAAATATGAAAACGGAGAATTTGTTTTTTTCTACTTCATCTTCAGTCGGGATCACTTGTTGAGAAGAATAAGAAGAAAGGAAGTAAAGCCCGGGACGACGGTCGGCATGTCAACCAAGATGGTCTCATCTACGCAACTGTAGTTATTAATCAGAAAACAACCAATCCAGAGATCGTGTCACAGAACTCGCCAAAAAGGTCGCCACGTCCGAGAGTCGCCACAGGGTCAGCAAAACCTGCAGAAGCCGGGGTGGAGTACGTGGCGCTCGACTTTACTGCAATCGCTAAACAAAAGTAATCATTCGAAGATGTTATTCAATTACACAGGGGGGACAAAAACGATGAACTTTATTGTTACTTCCCTTTGATGTATTTGTTGTTTTATGACGTTTGGGAACATATATTTCTTCTTTGTTCTTCTTGAATAACAAACCTACACCACCTTCTTCTTGTGTTATCAATCTCAGACGAACTTCGAAACTAGGAGATCCACGAATTGGACGGCTTTCTTGATGTTTTTGTCGGTTCTCAATAACTTGTAGTGTACACTTCGTTCTGTGAGCCAGGTTTCTATTCTTTGCTTGCTTGAAGCGTCTGGAAAGATACGTTCTGGAATATATTGTTTAATGCTGTGCAACTGAGGTCGGATGTGTCTGTACGTTGTAAAGTGTTGCTCTCAGATCACAGTAGCTCAGTTTGTGTATGCTGTCTTCTTCTTGTTCACAATTCCCTATTTGAGGTCGGATGGGTCTGTACGTTGTAAAGAGTTGCTCTCAGATCACAGTAGCTCAGTTTGTTTATGTTGTCTTCTTCTTGTTCACATTATCCTATTCATTTCTCTCTATGAAAATGGCATAGATTGTTTCAGGAATGTATTTTCTTCTTTGAAGCTACCGGTGTGTTAAGGTGTTCAAAATTGAAGTCTGTCGTTGAAGATTGTATGACTGTTCATTTGCATTGACGTCACAGTGAGCATATATCTACATCAGACCTAATACCACAGTGGGCCGGTATCTACATCATACCTAATACCACAGTGGGCCAGTATCTACATCAGACCTAATACCACAGTGGGCCGGTATCTGCATCAGACCTAATACCACAGTGGGCCGGTATGTACATCAGACCTAATACCACAGTGGGCGAGTATCTACATCAGACCTAATACCACAGTGGGCCGGTATCTACATCAGACCTAATACCACAGTGGGCCGGTATCTACATCAGACCTAATACCACAGTGGGCAGGTATCTACATCAGACCTAATACCACAGTGGGCCGGTATCTACATCAGACCTAATACCACAGTGGGCCGGTATCTACATCAGATCTAATACCACAATGGGCGAGTATCTACATCAGACCTAATACCACAGTGGGCCGGTATCTACATCAGACCTAATACCACAGTGGGCGAGTATCTACATCAGACCTAATACCACAGTGGGCCGGTATCTACATCAGACCTAATACCACAGTGGGCCGGTATCTACATCAGAAATAATACAACAGTGGGCCGGTATCTACATCATACCTAATACCACAGTGGGCCGGTATCTACATCAGACCTAATACCACAGTGGGCCGGTATCTACATCAGACCTAATACCACAGTGGGCCGGTATCTACATCAGACCTAATACCACAGTGGGCCGGTATCTACATCAGACCTAATACCACAGTGGGCCGGTATCTACATCAGACCTAATACCACAGTGGGCCGGTATCTACATCAGACCTAATACCACAGTGGGCCGATATCTACATCAGACCTAATACCACAGTGGGCCGGTATCTACATCAGACCTAATACCACAGTGGGCCGGTATCTACATCAGACCTAATACCACAGTGGGCCGGTATCTACATCAGACCTAATACCACAGTGGGCAGATATCTACATCAGACCTAATACCACAGTGGGCCGGTCTCTACATCAGACCTAATACCACAGTGGGCCGGTATCTACATCAGATCTAATACCACAGTGGGCGAGTATCTACATCAGACCTAATACCACAGTGGGCGAGTATCTACATCAGACCTAATACCACAGTGGGCGAGTATCTACATCAGACCTAATACCACAGTGGGCGAGTATCTACATCAGACCTAATACCACAGTGGGCGAGTATCTAGATCAAACCTAATACCACAGTGGGCGAGTATCTACATCAGACCTAATACCACAGTGGGCAGATATCTACATCAGACCTAATACCACAGTGGGCCGGTATCTACATCAGACCTAATACCACAGTGGGCCGGTATATACATCAGATCTATTACCACAGTGGGCCGGTATCTACATCAGATCTAATACCACAGTGGGCCGGTATCTACATCAGATCTAATACCACAGTGGGCCGGTATCTACATCAGACCTAATACCACAGTGGGCCGGTATCTACATCAGACCTAATACCACAGTGGGCCGGTATCTACATCAGACCTAATACCACAGTGGGCGAGTATCTACATCAGACCTAATACCACAGTGGGCCAGTATCTACATAAGATCTAATACCACAGTGGGCCAGTATCTACATCAGACCTAATACCACAGTGGGCCGGTATCTACATCAGATCTAATACCACAGTGGGCCAGTATCTACATAAGACCTAATACCACAGTGGGCCGGTATCTACATCAGACCTAATACCACAGTGGGCAGATATCTACATCAGACCTAATACCACAGTGGGCCGGTATCTACATCAGACCTAATACCACAGTGGGCCGGTATCTACATTAGACCTAATACCACAGTGGGCCGGTATCTACAGCAGACCTAATACCACAGTGGGCCGGTATCTACAGCAGACCTAATACCACAGTGGGCCGGTATCTACAGCAGACCTAATACCACAGTGGGCCGGTATCTACATCAGACCTAATACCACAGTGGGCCGGTATCTACATCAGACCTAATACCACTGTGGGCCGGTATCTACATCAGAAATAATACCACAGTGGGCCGGTATCTACATCATACCTAATACCACAGTGGGCCGGTATCTACATCAGACCTAATACCACAGTGGGCCGGTATCTACATCAGACCTAATACCACAGTGGGCCGGTATCTACATCAGAACTAATACCACAGTGGGCATATATCTACATCAGACCTAATACCACAGTGGGCGAGTATCTACATCAGACCTAATACCACAGTGGGCCGGTATCTACATCAGACCTAATACCACAGTGGGCCGGTATCTACATCAGACCTAATACCACAGTGGGCCGGTATCTACATCAGACCTAATACCACAGTGGGCCGGTATCTACATCAGACCTAATACCACAGTGGGCCGATATCTACATCAGACCTAATACCACATTGGGCCGGTATCTACATCAGACCTAATACCACAGTGGGCCGGTATTTACATCAGACCTAATACCACAGTGGGCCGGTATCTACATCAGACCTAATACCACAGTGGGCCGGTATCTACATCAGACCTAATACCACAGTGAGCAGATATCTACATCAGACCTAATACCACAGTGGGCCGGTATCTACATCAGACCTAATACCACAGTGGGCCGGAATCTACATCAGACCTAATACCACAGTTTACCGATATCTACATCAGACCCAATACCACAGTGGGCAGATATCTACATCAGACCTAATACCACAGTGGGCCGGTATCTACATCAGACCTAATACCACAGTGGGCCGGTATCTACATCAGACCTAATACCACAGTGGGCCGGTATCTACATCAGATCTAATACCACAGTGGGCCGGTATTTACATCAGATCTAATACCACAGTGGGCCGGTATTTACATCAGACCTAATACCACAGTGAGCCGGTATCTACATCAGACCTAATACCACAGTGGGCCGGTATCTATATCAGACCTAATACCACAGTGGGCCGGTATCTACATCAGACCTAATACCACAGTGGGCCGGTATCTACATGAGTCCTACTACCACAGTGAGCAGATATCTACATCAGACCTAATACCACAGTGGGCCGGTATCTACATCAGACCTAATACCACAGTGGGCCGGTATCTACATCAGACCTAATACCACAGTGGGCCGGTATCTACATCAGACCTAATACCACAGTGGGCCGGTATCTACATCAGACCTAATACCACAGTGGGCCGGTATCTACAGCAGACCTAATACCACAGTGGGCCGGTATCTACAGCAGACCTAATACCACAGTGGGCCGGTATCTACAGCAGACCTAATACCACAGTGGGCCGGTATCTACATCAGACCTAATACCACAGTGGGCCGGTATCTACATCAGACCTAATACCACTGTGGGCCGGTATCTACATGAGACCTAATACCACAGTGGGCCGGTATCTACATGAGACCTAATACCACAGTGGGCCGGTATCTACATCAGACCTAATACCACAGTGGGCGAGTATCTACATCAGATCTAATACCACAGTGGGCCGGTATCTACATCAGACCTAATACCACAGTGGGCCGGTATCTACATCAGACCTAATACCACAGTGGGCCGGTATCTACATCAGATCTAATACCACAGTGGGCCGGTATTTACATCAGATCTAATACCACAGTGGGCCGGTATTTACATCAGACCTAATACCACAGTGAGCCGGTATCTACATCAGACCTAATACCACAGTGGGCCGGTATCTATATCAGACCTAATACCACAGTGGGCCGGTATCTACATCAGACCTAATACCACAGTGGGCCGGTATCTACATGAGTCCTACTACCACAGTGAGCAGATATCTACATCAGACCTAATACCACAGTGGGCCGGTATCTACATCAGACCTAATACCACAGTGGGCCGGTATCTACATCAGA
Organism: Megaustenia siamemsis; assembly: GCA_032433765.1. Taxonomy (NCBI): domain Eukaryota; kingdom Metazoa; phylum Mollusca; class Gastropoda; order Stylommatophora; family Ariophantidae; genus Megaustenia; species Megaustenia siamemsis. The sequence continues at coordinate 70,933,181 of JAVIAB010000126.1, read as the reverse complement.
CCTAATACCACAGTGGGCCGGTATCTACATCAGACCTAATACCACAGTGGGCCGGTATCTACATCAGACCTAATACCACAGTGGGCCGGTATCTACAGCAGACCTAATACCACAGTGGGCCGGTATCTACAGCAGACCTAATACCACAGTGGGCCGGTATCTACAGCAGACCTAATACCACAGTGGGCCGGTATCTACATCAGACCTAATACCACAGTGGGCCGGTATCTACATCAGACCTAATACCACTGTGGGCCGGTATCTACATGAGACCTAATACCACAGTGGGCCGGTATCTACATGAGACCTAATACCACAGTGGGCCGGTATCTACATCAGACCTAATACCACAGTGGGCGAGTATCTACATCAGATCTAATACCACAGTGGGCCGGTATCTACATCAGACCTAATACCACAGTGGGCCGGTATCTACATCAGATCTAATACCACAGTGGGCGAGTATCTACATCAGATCTAATACTACAGTGGGCCGGTATCTACATCAGATCTAATACCACAGTGGGCCGGTATCTACATCAGACCTAATACCACAGTTTACCGATATCTACATCAGACCCAATACCACAGTGGGCAGATATCTACATCAGACCTAATACCACAGTGGGCCGGTATCTACATCAGATCTAATACCACAGTGGGCGAGTATCTACATCAGACCTAATACCACAGTGGGCAGATATCTACATCAGACCTAATACCACAGTGGGCCGGTATCTACATCAGACCTAATACCACAGTGGGCCGGTATCTACATCAGATCAAATACCACAGTGGGCCGGTATCTACATCAGATCTAATACCACAGTGGGCCGGTATCTACATCAGATCTAATACCACAGTGGGCCGGTATCTACATCAGACCTAATACCACAGTGGGCCGGTATCTACATCAGACCTAATACCACAGTGGGCCGGTATCTACATCAGACCTAATACCACAGTGGGCGAGTATCTACATCAGACCTAATACCACAGTGGGCCAGTATCTACATAAGATCTAATACCACAGTGGGCCAGTATCTACATCAGACCTAATACCACAGTGGGCCGGTATCTACATCAGATCTAATACCACAGTGGGCCAGTATCTACATAAGACCTAATACCACAGTGGGCCGGTATCTACATCAGACCTAATACCACAGTGGGCAGATATCTACATCAGACCTAATACCACAGTGGGCCGGTATCTACATCAGACCTAATACCACAATGGGCCGGTCTCTACATTAGACCTAATACCACAGTGGGCCGGTATCTACAGCAGACCTAATACCACAGTGGGCCGGTATCTACATCAGACCTAATACAACAGTGGGCCGGTATCTACATCAGACCTAATACCACAGTGGGCCGGTATCTACATCAGACCTAATACCACAGTGGGCCGGTATCTACATCAGACCTAATACCACAGTGGGCGAGTATCTACATCAGATCTAATACCACAGTGGGCGACTATCTACATCAGACCTAATACCACAAGGGGCCGGTATCTACATCAGATCTAATACCACAGTGGGCGAGTATCTACATCAGACCTAATACCATAGTAGGCCGGTATCTACATCAGACCTAATACCACAGTGGGCGAGTATCTACATCAGACCTATTACCACAGTGGGCGAGTATCTACATCAGACCTAATACCACAGTGGCCGAGTATCTACATCAGACCTAATACCACAGTGGGCGAGTATCTACATCAGACCTAATACCACAGTGGGCCGGTATCTACATCAGACCTAATACCACAGTGGGCCGGTATCTACATCAAACCTAATACCACAGTGGGCCGGTATCTACATCAGACCTAATAACACAGTGGGCCGGTATCTACATCAGAAATAATACCACAGTGGGCCGGTATCTACATCATACCTAATACCACAGTGGGCCGGTATCTACATCAGACCTAATACCACAGTGGGCCGGTATCTACATCAGACCTAATACCACAGTGGGCCGGTATCTACATCAGAACTAATACCACAGTGGGCAGATATCTACATCAGACCTAATACCACAGTGGGCCGGTATCTACATCAGACCTAATACCACAGTGGTCCGGTATCTACATCAGACCTAATACCACATTGAGCAGATATCTACATCAGACCTAATACCACAGTGGGCCGGTATCTACATCAGACCTAATACCACAGTGGGCCGGTATCTACATCAGACCTAATACCACAGTTTACCGATATCTACATCAGACCCAATACCACAGTGGGCAGATATCTACATCAGACCTAATACCACAGTGGGCCGGTATCTACATCAGACCTAATACCACAGTGGGCCGGTATCTACATCAGACCTAATACCACAGTGGGCCGGTATCTACATCAGATCTAATACCACAGTGGGCCGGTATTTACATCAGATCTAATACCACAGTGGGCCGGTATTTACATCAGACCTAATACCACAGTGAGCCGGTATCTACATCAGACCTAATACCACAGTGGGCCGGTATCTATATCAGACCTAATACCACAGTGGGCCGGTATCTACATCAGACCTAATACCACAGTGGGCCGGTATCTACATGAGTCCTACTACCACAGTGAGCAGATATCTACATCAGACCTAATACCACAGTGGGCCGGTATCTACATCAGACCTAATACCACAGTGGGCCGGTATCTACATCAGACCTAATACCACAGTGGGCCGGTATCTACATCAGACCTAATACCACAGTGGGCCGGTATCTACATCAGACCTAATACCACAGTGGGCCGGTATCTACAGCAGACCTAATACCACAGTGGGCCGGTATCTACAGCAGACCTAATACCACAGTGGGCCGGTATCTACAGCAGACCTAATACCACAGTGGGCCGGTATCTACATCAGACCTAATACCACAGTGGGCCGGTATCTACATCAGACCTAATACCACTGTGGGCCGGTATCTACATGAGACCTAATACCACAGTGGGCCGGTATCTACATGAGACCTAATACCACAGTGGGCCGGTATCTACATCAGACCTAATACCACAGTGGGCGAGTGTCTACATCAGATCTAATACCACAGTGGGCCGGTATCTACATCAGACCTAATACCACAGTGGGCCGGTATCTACATCAGATCTAATACCACAGTGGGCGAGTATCTACATCAGATCTAATACTACAGTGGGCCGGTATCTACATCAGATCTAATACCACAGTGGGCCGGTATCTACATCAGACCTAATACCACAGTTTACCGATATATACATCAGACCCAATACCACAGTGGTCAGATATCTACATCAGACCTAAAACCACAGTGGGCCGGTATCTACATCAGACCTAATACCACAGTGGGCCGGTATCTACATCAGATCTAATACCACAGTGGGCGAGTATCTACATCAGACCTAATACCACAGTGGGCAGATATTTACATCAGACCTAATACCACAGTGGGCGGTATCTACATCAGATCTAATACCACAGTGGGCGACTATCTACATCAGACCTAATACCACAGTGGGCCGGTATCTACATCAGATCTAATACCACAGTGGGCCGGTATCTACATCAGATCTAATACCACAGTGGGCCGGTATCTACATCAGACCTAATACCACAGTGGGCCGGTATCTACATCAGACCTAATACCACAGTGGGCCGGTATCTACATCAGACCTAATACCACAGTGGGCGAGTATCTACATCAGACCTAATACCACAGTGGGCCAGTATCTACATAAGATCTAATACCACAGTGGGCCAGTATCTACATCAGACCTAATACCACAGTGGGCCGGTATCTACATCAGATCTAATACCACAGTGGGCCAGTATCTACATAAGACCTAATACCACAGTGGGCCGGTATCTACATCAGACCTAATACCACAGTGGGCAGATATCTACATCAGACCTAATACCACAGTGGGCCGGTATCTACATCAGACCTAATACCACAATGGGCCGGTCTCTACATTAGACCTAATACCACAGTGGGCCGGTATCTACAGCAGACCTAATACCACAGTGGGCCGGTATCTACATCAGACCTAATACAACAGTGGGCCGGTATCTACATCAGACCTAATACCACAGTGGGCCGGTATCTACATCAGACCTAATACCACAGTGGGCCGGTATCTACATCAGACCTAATACCACAGTGGGCGAGTATCTACATCAGATCTAATACCACAGTGGGCGAGTATCTACATCAGACCTAATACCACAAGGGGCCGGTATCTACATCAGACCTAATACCACAGTGGGCGAGTATCTACATCAGACCTAATACCACAGTGGGCCGGTATCTACATCAGATCTAATACCACAGTGGGCGAGTATCTACATCAGACCTAATACCATAGTAGGCCGGTATCTACATCAGACCTAATACCACAGTGGGCGAGTATCTACATCAGACCTATTACCACAGTGGGCGAGTATCTACATCAGACCTAATACCACAGTGGCCGAGTATCTACATCAGACCTAATACCACAGTGGGCGAGTATCTACATCAGACCTAATACCACAGTGGGCCGGTATCTACATCAGACCTAATACCACAGTGGGCCGGTATCTACATCAAACCTAATACCACAGTGGGCCGGTATCTACATCAGACCTAATAACACAGTGGGCCGGTATCTACATCAGAAATAATACCACAGTGGGCCGGTATCTACATCATACCTAATACCACAGTGGGCCGGTATCTACATCAGACCTAATACCACAGTGGGCCGGTATCTACATCAGACCTAATACCACAGTGGGCCGGTATCTACATCAGAACTAATACCACAGTGGGCAGATATCTACATCAGACCTAATACCACAGTGGGCGAGTATCTACATCAGACCTAATACCACAGTGGGCCGGTATCTACATCAGACCTAATACCACAGTGGGCCGGTATCTACATCAGACCTAATACCACAGTGGGCCGGTATCTACATCAGACCTAATACCACAGTGGGCCGGTATCTACATCAGACCTAATACCACAGTGGGCCGGTATCTACATCAGACCTAATACCACATTGGGCCGGTATCTACATCAGACCTAATACCACAGCGGGCCGGTATCTACATCAGACCTAATACCACAGTGGGCCGGTATCTACATCAGACCTAATACCACAGTGGGCCGGTATCTACGTCAGACCTAATACCACAGTGAGCAGATATCTACATCAGACCTAATACCACAGTGGGCCGGTATCTACATCAGACCTAATACCACAGTGGGCCGGTATCTACATCAGACCTAATACCACAGTGGGCCGGTATCTACATCAGACCTAATACCACAGTGGGCCGGTATCTACATCAGACCTAATACCACAGTGGGCCGGTATCTACATCAGACCTAATACCACAGTGGGCCGGTATCTACATCAGACCTAATACCACAGTGGGCCGGTATCTACATCAGATCTAATACCACAGTGGGCCGGTATTTACATCAGATCTAATACCACAGTGGGCCGGTATTTACATCAGACCTAATACCACAGTGAGCCGGTATCTACATCAGACCTAATACCACAGTGGGCCGGTATCTACATCAGACCTAATACCACAGTGGGCCGGTATCTACATCAGACCTAATACCACATTGGGCCGGTATCTACATCAGACCTAATACCACAGTGGGCCGGTATCTACATCAGACCTAATACCACAGTGGGCAGATATCTACATCAGACCTAATACCACAGTGGGCCGGTATCTACATCAGACCTAATACCACAGTGGGCCGGTATCTACATCAGACCTAATACCACAGTGGGCCGGTATCTACATCAGACCTAATACCACAGTGGGCCGGTATCTACATCAGACCTAATACCACAGTGGGCCGGTATCTACATGAGACCTAATACCACAGTGGGCCGGTATCTACATGAGACCTAAAACCACAGTGAGCAGATATCTACATGAGACCTAATACCACAGTGGGCCGGTATCTACATCAGACCTAATACCACAGTGGGCCGGTATCTACATCAGACCTAATACCACAGTGGGCCGGTATCTACATCAGACCTAATACCACAGTGGGCCGGTATCTACTTCAGACCTAATACCACAGTGGGCCGGTATCTACATCAGACCTAATACCACAGTGGGCCGGTATCTACATCAGACCTAATACCACAGTGGGCCAGTATCTACTTCAGACCTAATACCACAGTGGGCGAGTATCTACATCAGACCTAATACCACAGTGGGCCGGTATCTACATCAGACCTAATACCACAGTGGGCCGGTATCTACTTCAGACCTTATACCACAGTGGGCCGGTATCTACATCAGACCTAATACCACAGTGGGCCGGTATCTACATCAGACCTAATACCACAGTGGGCCGGTATCTACATCAGATCTAATACCACAGTGGGCCGGTATCTACATCAGACCTAATACCACAGTGAGCCGGTATCTACATCAGACCTAATACCACAGTGGGCGAGTATCTACATCAGACCTAATACCACAGTGGGCCAGTATCTACATCAGACCTAATACCACAGTGAGCCGGTATCTACATCAGACCTAATACCACAGTGGGCGAGTATCTACATCAGATCTAATACCACAGTGGGCCGGTATCTACATCAGACCTAATACCACAGTGGGCCGGTATCTACATCAGACCTAATACCACAGTGGGCCGGTATCTACATCAGACCTAATACCACAGTGGGCCGGTATCTACATCAGATCTAATACCACAGTGGGCCGGTATCTACATCAGACCTAATACCACAGTGGGCCGGTATCTACATCAGACCTAATACCACAGTGGGCGAGTATCTACATCAGACCTAATACCACAGTGGGCCGGTATCTACATCAGACCTAATACCACAGTGGGCGAGTACCTACACCAGACCTAATACCACAGTGGGCCGGTATCTACATCAGACCTAATACCACAGTGGGCCGGTATCTACATCAGACCTAATACCACAGTGGACCGGTATCTACATCAGACCTAATACCACAGTGGGCCGGTATCTACATCAGATCTAATACCACAGTGGGCCGGTATCTACATCAGACCTAATACCACAGTGGGCCGGTATCTACATCAGACCTAATACCACAGTGGGCGAGTATCTACATCAGACCTAATACCACAGTGGGCCGGTATCTACATCAGACCTAATACCACAGTGGGCGAGTACCTACATCAGACCTAATACCACAGTGGGCCGGTATCTACATCAGACCTAATACCACAGTGGGCCGGTATCTACATCAGACCTAATACCACAGTGGGCCGGTATCTACATCAGACCTAATACCACAGTGGGCCGGTATCTACACAAGACCTAATACCACAGTGGGCCGGTATCTACACAAGACCTAATGCCACAGTGGGCCGGTATCTATATCAGACCTAATACCACAGTGGGCCGGTAGTTACTTCAGAACTATATCGATGTGGCAGGACATTACGCCGCATGATACACTTCAAGTTATTCTGTTTGAGACTTTTCGTGGCTCTAAAACACATGTTGCTTCACTGTGGGCCACAGAGCGTTTATTTATTTTCTTGAGTTGGTATGTGTGTGAGGTCTCTTTGTCTTCTGCTAGAAATTGTGTCCACGTTTCTCTGCCTGGAACAAAGTGTCCTTCTGTGTCTCTGCCTGTAACGAAGTGTCCTTCTGTGTCTCTGCCTGTAACAATGTGTCCTTATGTGTCTCTGCCTGGAACGAAGTGTCCTTCTGTGTCTCTGCCTGGGACGAAGTGTCCTTACGTGTCTCTGCCTTGAACGAAGTGTCCTTATGTGTCTCTGCCTGTAACGAAGTGTCCTTCTGTGTCTCTGCCTGGAACGAAGTGTCCTTCTGTGTCTCTGCCTGGAACGAAGTGTCCTTCTGTGTGTCTGCCTGAAACGAAGTGTCCTTACGTGTCTCTGCCTGTAACGAAGTGTCCTTCTGTGTCTCTGCCTGTAACGAAGTGTCCTTCTGTGCCTTTGTTGAGGGCTATATGCGAATGAAAAGAAACACAAATAAAGTAGTTTGGTTACGGCTTTAAGTAGGTGAGGGACAACACAAAATTAAAAAGATGTTTTTTTTTGTTTCCCTATTCGTAGCTTTACAGCAGCGGTCCATTGTTTGCCTTGACCCTGAAGTGTATATAGACTGTTCATACAACTGCCTCCCCTCTTTGTAGCCTCAGCCGTATAGCCACCTGTGATTACCTGTGTCCTTACATATCTGGATTATCACTGGTATCTCTGCCTTCGTGTGATCGTCTTGTGACGTCATGAGATACCAAACAATAAGGCCAATAGTTTGGACCAACTGTGAACTTTGCTTCCCACAATTCATGCAACTGTCTTCTTCTTTGTTCACCTTTTCTTCATCTCCCTGCTGGTAACGTCAGCGCCAGTTTCATCAACACACTTCATTGTGATCCACGTAACCTCCACAGATATCACAATCGTCATAAAACCAGAAACTGTCTCGAACTAAAATGTACACTTTGAAAGACGAGAGACTGTGACTATTAATAGAAAACTCTATATACAGAGATTTGCAGCAGGAGGCAATCTGATCATCAGAGAAGGACTCCCGTCGAACATGTGTTTCAGCCCTTTATATATCTATACCTTTTCAAATGTATTTTTTTCCTCCTCATTTTCTCTCTTCTCGTTCTTGTGAATAGATGGTATTCTTGCTGACCGGTTTCTGCAGCTGTTGATGTCTGTCTCTTAATGCAAGCCTGAGACATTGCAGTTTATGTGTCGTTTACATAAGTACAAGTGTCAGATCTACCAGTTAGTGTGTGTCTTGTACATAAGTACAAGTGTCAGACCTACCAGTTAGTGTGTGTCTTGTACATAAGTACAAGTGTCAGACCTACCAGTTAGTGTGTGTCTTGTACATAAGTACAAGTGTCAGACCTACCAGTTAGTGTGTGTCTTGTACATAAGTACAAGTGTCAGACCTACCAGTTAGTGTGTCTTGTACATAAGTACAAGTGTCAGACCTACCAGTTAGTGTGTGTCTTGTACATAAGTACAAGTGTCAGACCTACCAGTTAGTGTGTCTTGTACATAAGTACAAGTGTCAGACCTACCAGTTAGTGTGTGTCTTGTACATAAGTACAAGTGTCAGACCTACCAGTTAGTGTGTCTTGTACATAAGTACAAGTGTCAGACCTACCAGTTAGTGTGTGTCTTGTACATAAGTACAAGTGTCAGACCTACCAGTTAGTGTGTCTTGTACATAAGTGCAAGTGTCAGATCTACCAGTTAATGTGTGTCTTGTACATATATGCAAGTGTCAGGTTTACCAGTTTATGTGTCTTTTACATAAGTCTATGTGTCGGACTTATCAGTTTATTATTCTGTACATATGTGTAAGTGTCAGGTTTACCGGTTTGTTTTTCTTGTACATATGTGTAAGTGTCAGGTTTACCGGTTTGTTTTTCTTGTACATATGTGTAAGTGTCAGACTTACCAGTTAGAGTCGTGTCTATAAATTCAAACGTCATACTTACCAGTTTCTGGTCGTCTACAAGTATACCTTGTTTACCAGTTACTGAGTCATGTCTGTAAAGATACATACCGCATTTACCTTTTTCTAGGTCTGTCTGTAATTATCCGTATCAGATTTACCAGTTTCTGGTTCTTGTTGTTTTGTTGTTTTTTGTTTGTCTGTGAGTACCATTTTAAGCTTGATATTGTAGCATCATTCATAATCCTCGAGAAAATAACATTGCTCATGGGAATATGGGAATATGGGGTTTGGCTGTAGAGATCCGTATGTGTTTTTGTTCATGTGAATATTTGGACATGACAGGGATGTAGTTCTTGTCAATTGCTATAGTTCGTTCAGAAATTCGTGCCCACAGAGTTTATCAATTATCTCGGAAACTGTTATTTGAATTTCTGTAATTCTTATTAATGAAATCTTATTTTGTCACCGACCTTAAGATTTTATAACATTTAAGTACACAGGTAGTCTGAATTTTGTACAAATCGTTTTTTGTTATATAATTTTAGGAAATTATCAAACCGTGTGCTCTAGACATTAGATTTTACTATAAATTATGTTAATTTTCTAACAAACCTCTCAGTGGATTGCGTATTATAAGATACGGTTCAGTGAGCGTGAGATGGTGCTAAGATTGTGTGGAGAGCACGTGAAATTTGCCTTTTTAAACTGTGAGATGTTTACAACAAATGTGTGAATTGTAAAATCCTACAAATTTGAAGAACCAAGTAAATAATATTTTTATATACCTCAAACAAGCAACAATCTTTCTTAACTCTTTCCATACGGACGTTTTTTTTTTATCAATACAGCGGAAGAGATTTCAGAGACATGATGTTTCATGGTTTTAAGAATAAATTTACATATTTATCTAACATACAACATATTGTATATGAACTTTTAGATAATTGAACAAGGTATTAGATTTCACCAATACCAAGATGATAAAATAAGTGTAAAAAGAACACGGCTTGAGGACACTAATCAAATTGAGAGTGACGCACGATGCGGCTAAACGAACGGAAAGAGTTAAATGCATGACAGTAGGGGAGCAAAATCAGACTTAAGGTCAGTTAAAAAAATAAGATTTCATGAAAATGAATTACAGAAATTCATCAAACAGTTTCCAAGATAATTAATAAACTCTGTGGGCACGAATTTCTAAACGAACTATAATACTGACATGAACTATGAACTTGAGAGATCATTAATTTGGTGTATGGAGAGTGTAAAACTGTTTTAGAAAGATCCTGTTTATGTCACATTCATTTTTTTAAATGATTTAATGACTAAACTATAGAGATGTTATTCTCAACATTTGATGATTTAATGACTAAACTATAGAGCTGTTATTCTCATCATTTGATGATTTAATGATTAAACTATAGAGATGTTATTCTCATCATTTTATGATTTAATGATTAAACTATAGAGATGTTATTCTCATCATTTGATGATTTAATGACTAAACTATAGAGATGTTATTCTCATCATTTGATGATGTAACGACTAAACTATAGAGATGTTATTCTCATCATTTGATGATTTAATGACTAAACTATAGAGATGTTATTCTCATCATTTGATGATGTAATGACTAAACTATAGAGATGTTATTCTCATAATTTGATGATTTAATGACTAAACTATAGAGATGTTATTCTCATCATTTGATGATGTAATGACTAAACTATAGAGATGTTATTCTCATCATTTGATGATTTAATGACTAAACTATAGAGATGTTATTCTCATCATTTGATGATGTAATGACTAAACTATAGAGATGTTATTCTCATCATTTGATGATGTAATGACTAAACTATAGAGATGTTATTCTCATCATTTGATGATTTGATGATCTATTCATTTTGTTCTTTACGTTTGTAACACGGGAACTAGACATTAGAAATGAATAAATAAGCTGCTTGGTTCATTCAGAGATGTTAATTAATTGGTCTTCTTCTTCCTGTTTGTTACTTTATTAGTGCTTGCGTCGCACATTGATTGCATTGCACTATCATTGTATTGCACTATCATTGCATTGCACTATCATTGTATTGCACTATCATTGTATTGCACTATCATTGTATTGCACTATAATTGTATTGCACTATCATTGTATTGCACTATGACTGCGTTCACAATGATTGTATTCCACTCTGATTGTATTGCACTATAATTGCGTTGAACTATGATTTCAATTTGACTGGGCAACTAACTAATTCTGTTTTGAATAGTTTGATTATGCCAGACAAGCTCATTAACATATTTCAAAATAGCGGCTCAATAGATTCACAACCTTCCCAATCCCAAATCTTGTCAATTTGTGTCAACATGAAAACACAGTTTGAGCAGTGGCGGTGATGGTTTCAACTTCAGGAGGGTCAGGACGTGATGAGTGGTCGCATCATATGTATACAAATAGATATGCTGCTCGTATACTTTCATTAGCATATAGCTTGTACAGCACATTCGTTCGTTGATCGTTCTTGCGTTGCAAATCTGGTATTTGATCATTGCCCCATGTGGACTGACTTTGAAATCTTTTCTCAACTCCACTTATCATGCACTGTTTGCTTCCGAACCTTTAGGTTCATCTTTAAACTGATAATTTCCTATGTAAAGATTACTACAATTTACGCTATGTAAAATAGTTCCTTCAATTATTGCCCCAAATGATCATTTTTACATCATCATATCTTTGTTATTTGCATTGTAAATTATGACAAAATCGCGGTTTTCCCGCTAATTAACATATATTTCAGTTTTGTTCAAGTCTGGTATAAAAAGACGCAATGTAGTGATTTGATGAAGGTTTTTGTTAAGCAGACCTCCTTCCTATATATACATATATATATATATATATGTTACAATAAAGGGAGAGAAAAGTTTACCTTATAAGTTGAACCACTGTTGTCGTGGAAACCAGGAAGATATCTGCAGAAATTACCTACCTAGCTCTTATAAACATTGTTATTGTTGTTGATGTAATACCATGAATTGGTGCGGGCATTAGCCCTTTGACTCATTAAGTGTGGTGGGTGGTAATGACTTTCTTGATATCTCCGGCTTTCACTAGAGAAGTTGGAGTTTGTCTAGTCCTAGGCCACGTTGGGAAGCTACTTGTCCAGACTACAGTGAGTCAACGAGGAGGTAGTACTGCTAGGACATGGTCAGCTGAGAGTCCGTTGGTCTTCCGTTGCAATCGCAGGCCGCTATCACTTAGGCTCCCCCATCATAAACATTGCAAAGTCGTTAGCTGTCGGTGTGTTGTTTGTAGGTGTAATCTCCATATACATTCAAGCCTATCTATTAGTAACGGCTCGAATTGCTTTTAGCACGGCAGACTCATTTTAGCATGTGACGGGTGACATATAAATATTCTGGAGAGCTAGCACGTGACAGGAGACATAATTCTCCGAAGTGGCAGCCCAAGACAAGAGATATATAAATCTACCTGGATGGTATATATATATATATACAAAACAGGATACATATAAATCTACCTGAGTGGTAGAATATAACAGGATACATATAAATCTACCTGAGTGGTAGGATATAACAGGATACATATACATCTATCCGGGTGGTAGAATATAACAGGATACATATAAATCTATATATAGTAGGCTGAGGAAAATCCTTTGCCCATACATACAAACTATATGGGCCAATGCAAGAATTACAAAAGACAGAAACGTTTATATAGGAAACGATATTGCGGATATAAACAATACTTCAGACGAACGAAAGATAGATATAAATCTATCTTGATGATAGGATATAACAGGATACATATAAATCTATTTGGGTGGTAGGATATGAAAGGATACATATAAATCTATCTGGGTGTTAGGATATAGCAGGATGAATATAAATCTACAACAGTGCTAGCACATGAGAGGAAACAAAAATGTACAGGAATGTTAGCACATGGTAAGAAACATAACTTCTGTCTATAATTTATAAACTTTGCTACCTATAACTGTATAAATTATTGTTATCTATAAATGTATACCATTTTCAATATTGTCTTCGAACATGAAACATGTTTTATAATGTATTCATTATGTGATCTAGTCCACATTACACCCAATTTACGCACCCATTAATTAATAATCTGCTTTTCTGTAATTGAAAGAAATAAAGATTTTTTTTTGCACAAAAACTTTGATCCCAATTGTTAATTGTTAGTTCATCGTTACTGCACATCGAACAATCGGCCCATAAGTGCTCGGATCTCCTCTTCAGCAAATCACACAGTGTGTGAAACATCTGAGAAACATCAATTCTTTGTTGATTGACTATCTTCTTATTGTACCAAGTTGATCTCGTATCCGACCATGTCTCTTTAAACATGCATTGATCCAAGTAATCAATTTACTATGTATAAAACATCTTAGAGTATCTGCTCCAAATATGTTGTTGTAATATTTTATGTATATTAGTTACTGGACGAACCAGTTGTGTGCACTTATGGCGGCCTCATTGGATATATTCATTTTTTTCTTACCATTTTGCCACAATAATCTCAGAACGATCGTCGTTATACGTGGACAAGGCCGACCATTCCCTTTATACCTCGATCGTTTTCACTTCAGTGTTTACTCGTCATGTAGGCTCATAGGCACATAGGCGCTAATTTACGGAAAACAGCGATATATGCGCCTTTTGTCATGGGGGTGGAGGGAATTAAACATTCACTTTTTGTGTGGGTAAAAATCGTTGAAAACATAACTTTCTCGAGCTGCAACCAGCTTTTCAGCCAGCGAAACAGTGGATTTAGCCGCACGGTCACGCTAACGGAGAAACGATCGGTACTACTAGACATATTCATTGTGGTGGGATTTGAACACGGGACTTCACTAGCGGACGTTTTACCTGTATACAACCCAACAGGGAGTACGGGGAAATGAAAGAGCGGACAGGTTATTGCTGAAGACGGTCAACCAATGGATCGGGCGAACATCATCAATGCCCTCCGGGAAATGGGAAGAACACAGGACTTCGACAACCATGAGTCCACGTCACTCCTTCGGATGAAAGAGATAGGAGATGGGCACAGCCAGAAATGAGAAACTTAGTGGACGTATAAGAAGACTTATCAACCAACACAGAACTGGAGTCATCAGTCGCTGGACACTGCGGGACTTGCTGAGGAGGGGATCTGAGTACTGCGGAGCTGTCTGTTATACAATGAAGATAATATGTCGATTAAACTAAACTGAGGAAGAGATCTGAGAACTGTGGAGCTGTCTGTTGTACAAATAAGATAATATGTCGATTAAACTAAACTGATGATAGAAAGATGTGAACATGATATCATTTAGAATAGAAAGATGTGAACATCATATCACTTAAAATAGAAAGATGTGAACATGATATCACTTAGAATAGAAAGATGTGAACATGATATCACTTAAGATAGAAAGATGTGAAAATGATATCACTTAAGATAGAAAGATGTGAACATAATATCATTTAGAATAGAAAGATGTGAACATCATATCACTTAAGATAGAAAGATGTGAACATGATATCACTTAGAATAGAAAGATGTGAACATGATATCACTTAAGATAGAAAGATGGGAACATGATATCACTTAAGATAGAAAGATGTGAACATGATATCACTTAAGATAGAAAGATGTGAACATGATATCACTTAAGATAGAATTATGTGAACATGATATCACGTAAGATAGAAAGATGTTAACATGACATTACTTAAGATAGAAAGATGTGAACATGAAATCACTTAAGATGTGAACATGATATCACTTAAGATAGAAAGATGTAAACATGATATCAGATAGAACGATGTGAACATGATATCACTTAAGATAGAAAGATGTAAACATGATATCACTTAAGATAGAAAGATGTGAACATGATATTACTTAAGATAGAAAGATGTGAACATGATATTACTTAAGATAGAATGATGTGAACATGATATCACTTAGAATAGAAAGATGTGAACATGATATTACTTAAGATAGAAAGATGTGAACATGATATCACTTAGAATAGAAAGATGTGAACACGATATCACTTAGTTTCTACCAAGAGCGATATGAAGGTACTCAAGTCAACAGCTGAAACAATAATTCAGTACCAAGACAAATTGTTTCATTTCTTTTATTAAAATCATTAGTATGCACGAATATGTATCAGTGTACATGGAAACACATACAGGACATAGATGAACTAGAATATGTCACACACACACACACGCACACGCACACACACACACACACTCAAATGTGGTTTAATTTAAAATATTTACAAAATAGCTAGAGCACACAAACAACCATGTATGAGAAATTGTAAAATATGTTTAAAAAAATACAATAGATACAAACACACGCGCGCATAAATACACAGTGTTTTATTATACACAAACAAACACGCAGTCTTCTAAACTCCTTGTGATAAGTAAAGACCAATGAGAAATGTTGTTAGATCTAAACTCCTTGTGATAAGTAAAGACCAATGAGAAATGTTGTTAGATCTAAACTCCTTGTGACAAGTAAAGACCAATGAGAAATGTTGTTAGATCTAAACTCCTTGTGACAAGTAAAGACCAATGAGAAATGTCGTTAGATCTAAACTCCTTGTGACAAGTAAAGACCAATGAGAAATGTTGTTAGATCTAAACTCCTTGTGACAAGTAAAGACCAATGAGAAATGTTGTTAGATCTAAACTCCTTGTGACAAGTAAAGACCAATGAGAAATGTTGTTAGATCTAAACTCCTTGTGACAAGTAAAGACCAATGAGAAATGTCGTTAGATCTAAACTCCTTGTGACAAGTAAAGACCAATGAGAAATGTTGTTAGATCTAAACTCCTTGTGACAAGTAAAGACCAATGAGAAATGTTGTTAGATCTAAACTCCTTGTGACAAGTAAAGACCAATGAGAAATGTTGTTAGATCTAAACTCCTTGTGACAAGTAAAGACCAATGAGAAATGTCGTTAGATCTAAACTCCTTGTGACAAGTAAAGACCAATGAGAAATGTCGTTAGATCTAAACTCCTTGTGACAAGTAAAGAGCAATGAGAAATGTTAGATCTAAACTCCTTGTGATAAGTAAAGACCAATGAGAAATGTTATTAGATCTAAACTCCTTGTGATAAGTAAAGACCAATGAGAAATGTTATTAGATCTAAACTCCTTGTGACAAGTAAAGAGCAATGAGAAATGTTAGATCATATGCTAGGTTTTCATTTATTCTGTCTATCACTCTTTATTACTCAAAACATTTACTTTTTATGTAATGCTTTTCTTTTATTGTCAATTTTCTTTATTACAGAGAGATATGACAATAATTATTCCTTTTTTGTGTCCAGAAATCTTTCATCTTGTTCTATCCCCTAAACCTTTCCTTTTTTCTGTCCAGTAATGGCATTCCTTACTTTTACCCTTCTATTTTGCCGAGTTATCTTTTGTTTGTTATATAAAGCAAATCTTTATTCTTGATATGTTTAGGTTTCTCATCCTTTTCATATTTTCAAATTTCTCATCTTTTTCTTCATATTTCATCATTCTTCTGCTTTTATCCACGTGATCTTTTTTTCTGACCACTTTCCTTCTTGTTTTCTACAGAATTCTCTACTTCTTCCCCTCCATAAATAACATTTCTGTTTGCTCAATGCAAATTATCTTGCTTGATCTATACAAATAATATTTCTCGTTTCTTTGTCCAAAAAATTTATATCTTCTGCTTCTATAGAGATTGTTGCTTTTGGTGCATGAAGATACGTTGTAATCTGTAATGTTGAAATGATTGGAAATTGGCATCCATAAACACAGTTAGTGGACCTCTCGTGATGAGTAACTGTTGACCAGAATAACTGAACTTTCTATTGGATGATATAATTAGTAACAGGGACGTAATAAACCAACTTTCTATTGGATGCTATACCATTTAGTAACCGGGACGTAATGAACCAACATTCTGTTGGATGATATATTTAGTAACAGGGACGTAACCAACATTCTGTTGGATGATATATTTAGTAACAGGGACGTAACCAACATTCTGTTGGATGATATATCTAGTAACAGGGACGTAATGAACCAACATACTATTGGATGATATATTTAGTAACAGGGGCGTAATAAACCAACATTCTATTGGACGATATATTTAGTAACAAGGGCGTAATAAACAAACATTCTATTGGACGATATATTTAGTAACAGGGGCGTAATAAACCAACATTCTATTGGACGATATATTTAGTAAGAGGGACATAATAAACCAACATTATTGGATGCTACAATTAGTAACAGGAATGTAATTTTGAATATTTGAAGATGAACTTGTTAACAAAATATTTCCGTAAAAGTGGAGACGCTCGAGGCAGGCCATAAACTATCAACAGGGCGCTTTCATGTTCCGTTTTAGTACAACCATTTCTGAAAAATTTACAAATGATTCACACTCAATGTTTCAGAACAGTTAAAAAAAAAAGGTAGCAAATACATTGACTTTTATATAATGATAGTCTAATTTAGCTTAATCAAGGTTAGTTGAGTCTAGTCAAGTCTAGATTAGTCCAGGCAAGTTTAGTTGAGTCTATTTAAGTCTAGTTTAGCCTAGTCAAGTTTAGTTGAGTCTAGTCACATCTAGTTTAGTCTAGTCAAGTTTAGTTGAGTCTATTTAAGTCTAGTTTAGCCTAATCAAGTTTAGTTGAGTCTAGTCAAGTCTAGTTTAGTCTTGTCAAGTATGATAACCGTAGACATTTATTGACATCTGTGGTATAGGATATGACTCACTGACAATCACACACATCGAAAATTGCCATAAATAAAAACAAGCTAGCAGATAGTTTAATTAGAAATGCTGAATAGTTCAATGTGATGAGCAAGCCATATATTAGTTTTACCATGTACCACAGAGAGCTTTCGCTTTTATTGTCTATAAAACAGGATACATTTCTAGTCATCTATGGTTCTTCTACCCCCACAATTATTGTACAATGTGGAGTTGAAATCGAAGCTGAAATAACAGCACTAGAAGTCATCTTGTATAACTGAAAGACCGAAGCTGATACTTTCCCACTGAAGGTTTAAACATAATTATTGTAGACTCAGTGACCTACCCTGAAGCTTTGGAATTTGGCAGTCATTGTATGTCTAATATGTGTGTTGTATGTTTCTGCCTGCTAAAGACCTATAGAGCCGAAAAGTCGTTCTGGTTGATGTTGTCCTCTTGTTACGTGAAGTTTTAACCATTACGTTTTTTTTTCTACTTTTTTTCTGCATCTATTTTTTTTAAAATTTCTCCCAAGTCTAATCTGGCATAACTATTTGCCTACATCAAACGGCTCGTTACAGTCTATGGTATCATGATAGTTGGCAATACATCCTGACATACTTCTCGCATCATCCTGGCATACTTCTCGTATCATCCTGGCATACTTCTCGTTTCATCCTGGCATACTTCTCGTATCATCCTGGCATACTTCTCGTATCATCCTGGCATACTTCTCATATCATCCTGGCATACTTCTCGCATCATCCTGGCATACTTCTCGTATCATCCTGGCATACTTCTCATATCATCCTGGCATACTTCTCGTATCATCCTGGCATACTTCTCGTATCATCCTGGCATACTTCTCGTATCATCCTGGCATACTTCTAGCATGAGCTGGCAAATAAACTAGAAACAAATGTCATGGCTCACAACAATAACTATTCCCAGCAACAGTACTTCGTAGAGACAAACAGCTTTCAAAGATAGAAAATAAACTGGGCTGAAATGACAGGCCATGGGATATACTGGAAGAGAGCGATCTACATGGCAGACCCTGATCATTGAGATGTTAAACTTTCAAATAGGAAAGTTCATAGTACCGTTTTTAAACTCAACACTTAATATATACAATTTAACAGTCAGCTGGACAGAATACAGTCAGAGCGCACTCCAGATTGCCAGCCTGTGTAGATCTTTGAGAAAATGTTCAGCACTTGATGACGTCATGCAGGCGCTTCTTCCTCTGAGATGTGATAAATGTGACGTCATAAACAACAACTCACAGACACAGCTACAAGACATTGAGTCAAAGGGCAAGAGTCCATAAGCTACTGGACCAAGGACCAATAAGGTGTATTTTGGTCTGGACAAAAATAGGCATTTCTTTTCACTTATGGATTCCAGAACAAATAATATCTGATTCTAGAGCTCTCTTGAGCTTTGAAGTCCTAGCAGTTACGAGGACCGCGCTGAATCATACAGGACATGGTAATGTTACCATCACGATAATGACCGATTTTGTTACAACTACCACACAACATCACATTAATGTCCCCAACATTACATTAATGCCATCAACATTATATTAATGCCACCAACATTACAGTAATGCCATAAACTTTACAATACTACCACATAACATTACATTAATACCACCAACTTTACATTAATGCCACCAACATTACAGTACTGCCACCAACATTACATTAATGCCACCAACATTACATTAATGCCACCAACATTACAGTACTGCCACCAATATTACATTAATGCCATCAACATTATAGTGATGCCACCAATTTTACATTAATGCCACCAACATTACATTAATACCACATAACATTACACTAATGCAACCAACATTACAGTAATGCCACCAACATTACATTAATGCCACCAACATTACAGTACTACCACCAACATTACATTAATGCCACCAACATTACAGTACTGCCACCAACATTACATTAATGCCACCAACATTACATTAATACCACATAACATTAAATTAATGCCACCAACTTTACAGTACTGCCACCAACATTACATTAATTCCACCAACATTACATTAATGCCACATAACATTAAATTAATGCCACCAACATTACAGTACTGCCACCAACATTACATTAATGCCACCAACATTATAGTACTGCCACCAACATTACATTAATGCCACCAACATTACAGTACTGCCACCAATTTTACATTAATGCCACCAACATTACATTAATACCACATAACATTACACTAATGCAACCAACATTACAGTAATGCCACCAACATTACATTAATGCCACCAACACTACATTAATGCCACCAACACTACATTAATGCCACCAACACTACATTAATGCCACCAACACTACATTAATGCCACCAACACTACATTAATGCCAATAATATTACCTCAACTACGGCGACTTCTCTTGTGTGAGTTGTTGACGAGTTTCTGCACAGTCTTCCTGCAATGACCGCTGCTGTCATGTCTGTTGGTGTTGGTTCGAGCCTCGCGCTATTTGTGAGTATAAGGAGACACGTCAACATTCATTCTTTGACATAAATGGAGAGGTTTTATTCAGTTCTTATGAAACGTAAAGAAAATAAAATTGCAAAGAGCCCCCATCACACCAAGTGACGTATAGGGAATATGGTGTTAGTGACCATAAATTTTACAGATCTTCGGCACATGATTTTTAGGGTAATGTGGTCGGTATTACGCCGTGCCGCTTTACTTTCCCAGAAAAAATCCGGTATCCATTTAAGGCTGGGTGAACCCGGAAGCCATCGGTTGGGATCGAACCCTAACTCTTGTCCTTTGTAGACCTTATGAAACATGGTGTCAGCATATTTATTTTCTTCCTCTGGCTTCTTCATTTACTTTTTCATCTTCCACATCTCCTTTTTTTCTTATTTAAATTCTTCTAATGTGTCTTCATCGTCCGATTCTTCTTCTCACTGTCTTGTGCTGGGTAGCTTGCTGTCTATCTCTCAGTATCGCGCATCCTAAACGTTTGAGCTGGGGTAAGAGACTGTGTGTGTATTGTATGTGTGTGTATTGTATGTGTATGCATTATATATAAATATATATATATAGATATATATGTGTGTATGTGCTGTATGTTCGTTTTGAATGCATGTGTGTTGCATATGTGTGTGTTGTATGTGTGTGTGTGTTGTATGCTTGTGTTGTATGTGTGTGTGTGGTGTTTGCGTGTGTTTGTTTGTGTGCTTGTGTGTGTTTGTTTGTGTGCTTGTGTGTGTATGTGTGTGTAAAACCAAATTTAAATTCCACATTTGACAACAGCAATCATCCAATGACACAGGAATTCACTAAAGGGCTGCATCATCAGTTAAGATGGCTGCTAGAACATGGCTGCTGCAAGTCGCTGGACACAACGAAGTGAGATCGTGTAGCATACAACAACATGGCTGCTGCAAGTCGCAGGACACAACGAAGTGAGATCGTGTAGCATACAACAACATGGCTGCTGCAAGTCGCTGGACACAACGAAGTGAGATCGTGTAGCATACAACAACATGGCTGCTGCAAGTCGCAGGACACAACGAAGTGAGATCGTGTAGCGAACTATGTCGAGAAGTAAGCCAACAAATAACGGCACTGTGTAGCATACAACAACATGCTCCCCCCTCGACAGACCAGGAACCAAGACATCCATGTTCTCACTGCGAACATAAACACTTAATGGCTCATACTGGACCTACCAGCCATCTCCGAAACAACTTTAACTGAGAAAGATGAAATAAAGAAAAGCAAGACCATTTCGAAGATCAGTGTCTCGAATTGAAAGACATAGATATCGCAGCTTTCAAAGGTCAAGGTCAAGTACGAGACATGACTCGGCGTCTTAGCACGCGAGTTTTAACCCATATGTGATCGGCCGTCTATCCAGATGTGTTCGGAGACTTCTGGATAGGGTCGCTTCAAGCATTGAAACTCATGATGCGA
Source organism: Megaustenia siamemsis (assembly GCA_032433765.1). Lineage (NCBI taxonomy): Eukaryota > Metazoa > Mollusca > Gastropoda > Stylommatophora > Ariophantidae > Megaustenia > Megaustenia siamemsis. Next base: position 70,910,922 of record JAVIAB010000126.1, on the reverse strand, counting down.
GGCAGTATTCCTCACCTTCCCAGAGTAATACCCTGGTACCCATTTCTGCCAGCGGCTGGGTCAACCGCGGTTTTTTTTCCAACCACGAGTACAACTCACACTGCTTCCAGCGGGAATCGAACACGAGTTGTCCCAACGTCGGCCGCCCTGTCGGGTTGTTTTCCTAACTAAGCTGCCGAGGCCTCCCTATCGCATAATTGCCGTAGACTAGCGACACAGCACATCAGCGCCCATTAAATGGATGTGCGCCATGAAGAAGAGTGACATCACAGACATCGATGGACAAAATACAATGTATGTATATATGTATGTATATGTGTGTATATATATTTTTACCATAATTCCTGAACAAATCACGCGCCCATATATCTCACCTTATTGCGCCCCTTGCCACTGTGGGGGGAGCTAACATATTTGTGCATGTCCATGCTCATAAAGTCATATTCGTCCATGTTGTGGTCGATGTAGTACGTAGACACTAGGCTTGGCATCTGAAGATACAGCAATGCAATGAGAGTTTAATCTGTGACGTCTATCTCACTGACACTAAAGCGACAGATACTATCTAATATAACCGACAAGACATGGACTTATGGTTGAATGAAGCGTGCCACAGAACACATTCCAAATTTCCCCACCTCTACGCAATCACTCCATAAATGACATGAATTATTTTTTTTTAAATATGAATGAATAAATCAACAATAAATGCGTAAATAATTGATGTCTCCATATATTCTCATGTCCAGGACAGTAAATTACACACAAGCTCTGAATACGTGAAGTTTGTCACATATTATAATCGTACCTCATAAAAACCATATGTGTTTAATAATCTGAGAAGATTTTGATGTCAAAGTTGACACGCCTGTGCAGGCTTGATGTTGGATTCTCTAAGAGTACACGCAAGAAGTGACGCGAACGTAATCTTGACCCATATTAAGTGCGCTAGGTGCGACAACACAGATAATCGATCTTCAATTAAGTCTAAGTAAACAACAACAAGACACATTCTGCGATGTTTATTTATACTTTCTTTCTTTCTTAATTTCTTTCTTTCTTTCTTAATTTCTTTCTTTTTAAAATTTCTTTCTTTTTTCTTTCTGCCTATCATTCTATGCTTTATCTATCCTCTTTCCGCATTTACTCTTCACCCTCCTTCTTTCTATCATCACCGGTTAGGCCTCCCCATCGGCCCTCCCACCTCCTCCCCTACCTTCAAATAAACACCACTGATCACATTCAGCATCCTAACATATGTACCAGCAAGGTAAGATGGCGTCAGAGCTAGAAATGAGAAACATCAAACGATGGGTCAATAACACGTGTCTAAATGTACCAGCAAGGTAAGATGGCGTCAGAGCTAGAAATGAGAAACATCAAACGATGGGTCAATAACACGTGTCTAAATGTACCAGCAAGGTAAGATGACGTCAGAGCTAGAAATGAGAAACATCAAACGATGGGTCAATAACACGTGTCTAAATGTACCAGCAAGGTAAGATGGCGTCAGAGCTAGAAATGAGAAACATCGAACGATGGGTCAATAACACGTGTCTAAATGTACCAGCAAGGCAGAGGTAGAAACGGCTATGGAACCGTACGTCCTTGATGCAGAGATGACATATGCCATCATCGTCAACATTATCTAACAAGGAACTATCATTAATTATTGAATTAATGAATCATTGAATAATATATGCTCATTCCAGCCAACACTTCCTAAGTGTTGTAGAGAAATGAACATAAAATAATGACATAGATTGTAACAGTGCTGAAATTATTATGATAAATTATGAAATGGGGAATTATTATCGAATCATGAAATCTAAAGTAAAGTGAAGTGTAAAATTATTAGCAAAGATGATAAAATATGAAATTATTAGCAAAGATTATAAAATATGAAATTATTAGCAGATTATAAAATATGAAATTATTAGCAAAGATTATAAAATATGAAATTATTAGCAAAGATTATAAAATATGAAATTATTAGCAAAGATGATAAAATATGAAATTATTAGCAAAGATTATAAAATATGAAATTATTAGCAGATTATAAAATATGAAATTATTAGCAAAGATTATAAAATATGAAATTATTAGTAGATTATAAAATATGAAATTACAGTAAAGTCTCGATTATGCGGTACTCAATAATCCGGAATTCTCAATTTAACGGACTTTTTTTTTTTTTTAATTATTATAGGGAGAAAGCTTGAATCATGTTTTGTTCAGTTAAATTAAATGCCTTTATCCGGAAATCGAAAACGCTACAACACGGTTTGTGCGCTGCGCTTACTTCTACAGGCTCTATCATTACAGAATATTGCGTTTACAATAGTGTATTTACAGTAATATACTTCAAATAGGAGCGAACATATTTGATTCAATCCAGACATTGTGTCTCCAAATATTCCAAGTAAAAGCGACAGACAGTCTATATCTTCACTTTTTCCCCCGACTAAATGTTTTTGTCGGGAAATCTTAGTCGTGCCAAAACACTTATCTACATGATTTTACAAATTTGCTTAATTTTCTCATAGCCTGCTTTAGATCTAAAGTTGGTCATGAATTTGTCAAAAATATGGCGTTTGACAGTCTGACCGAACATTAGAAGCAGACGTATTGTTTGTGAAAATTGAAGAGCCCATAACTTTGATGATTATAAATCAAAGGTTGAGCAGCCGGCGTGCAGTGACATAGAGATGGTGAGAAGAAAGGGGGAGGGGTTCAAAAATTACCGACTGGAAATTCAAAAAGAGTAAGATACAGAGTTTGACGTTAGTTTGTCTCAGACATTTGTGCAAGCTGAAATTCGTTCCATCAGTATAAATTATACATGATATGCTATAAACGCATGTGTGCATACTTTTTAACGGAATACATTTTTGTGTTAAATAATGGCCTCTGCGAGTGCAAACCACACCTCAATTTCCCGCAAAGGTAAACGCAAGCGAACTGTATTGACACTGAACCAGAAGATTGAAATCGCTAGTAGACTTGAAAAAGGCGTTAATCGCAACGTTTTGATGACTGAATTTGGCATAGCCTCTTCAACATTATATGACATACGAAATCAAAAAGATGAGTTGTTTAAGTTTGCGTCGGAGTCTGAAAGCAGCAACAATATACACCAGAGACGAAGTATGAAACGGCCAAAATTTGAAAAACTCGACGACGTCCTTTATGTGTGGTTTTTAGAAAGAAGAAGAAAAGGAATGCCAATATCAGGACCCATGTTGATAGAGAAAGCTAGTGAATGTCACACGAATTTAAATATTTCTGAGCATTGCAATTTTTCAATCATGTTTTTTCATAAATTTTGAGTTTGGTTTTCTTACTCTCGATTATCCAGAAAAATTCAATTATCCAGAATGGGTTCTTCCCCGAGCATTCCGGATAATCGAGACTTTACTGTATTAGCAAATATTATAAAATATGAAATTATTAGCAAAGATTATAAAATATTAAATTATTAGCAAAGATTATAAAATATTAAATTATTAGCAAAGATTATAAAAATATTAAATTATTAGCAGCAGTAGAGAAATATAAAAGTAATAAAAAAAATATGTGAAATAATCAGTGGTAATTATATTTTGCATTTTAAAAATTGAACTGAGCAAAAACACCATGTTTGTTGAATAAGCTTGAAAACGTCTAATAATGAGCCTGAAAATGTGTGCACAAGCTTAAATTTGAACGAAACACTTACGTTTTATGTAATTGCTTGCTATAAGACTGTGACGTGCGACGGCAATAAGACTGTGACGTGCGACAGCAATAAGACTGTGACCTGCGACACGTATTTTAAGAAACGAAATGACAGCCAGCTAGACTCACTTTGTTAAAGTTTTAAAACGTGATGCTTTTCTGCACTTGCAAACAACAATCACAGTTTATACAATCTCTGTCTATATATAGGTCTGAGGGTTCCCCCATCCCACAATTCCCTTTGAGATAAAACGTGGACTATTTCTCGCTGTAGAATCAATGCACGAGCTGGTGGTAAAAGCAACAGATGTTTCTTTAGTTGAGACGCAGAAAAGATAGGTAATTCAAATGGAGTGCCCTGAATTATGATGACTAATAATGTAAATATAAATGATGACATCACGTCGTGTGACGTATTGGGGTATTCTATTAGTGTCTATATTTTCCAATAACATCAACACATTATTTTTAGATTCTGGTCAGCATCACGTCATGTAGATTTTTCTTTACGATATAAACAAATCTGATAACTATTTTTATCGTTGGGCAACTCCAAGACCTCGCCAAAGGGACAGAACCCAGAATGTGGCTTTGAAACTCTACCTTCCAGTCAGCACACGAAGTCAATGACGCCAGTAAGGGTCCTTGAAACACTGTAACAAACAATGAGGAACCTCTCGTCGCACATTGTAAGAAGACCTATCACGCAATATAACAAACAGTTAGAGGTTTCCAACATACATCAAAGTACATTAATAACATACCACTTTATAGATATAGGAACAGACTGTCAAATGTAAATATAAGTGTGGGAATAGATTGTCCCCGTGTTTGTCATTAGGTAGGGAGCTAACGGCTGCTGGAATGGAAAGTGTACGATTCAACCCACAGTTTTTGTGTACAGACTACATGAAAACAATGAAAGAGAAAAATGGTTTTAATTTTCTCCAAGCGACAACTAAAAAATTGATATTCACGTGGATTAGTCATCCACACTTAGAAGATTGTTAAGTGGACGTAGATGCCTTGTGTTGTTGGATTTCGACCCAAAACATCCGAATTCAGCACAGAGTGTTTTGAGTACCGGGTTGCCTTCCCTTTTCTATCCTGACTAGAACGGTTAGTCTGTTTCTATGAGTACCCCTGGAAAATGGTACCACTGGAAGGGGGGTGCGCTCGGTAGCCTAGTTGGAAAAACCACCCGACTGGGCTACCGACATTCGGACAACCTGTGCTCGATTCAGGCTGGGAGCAGTGTGAATTGTACTCGTGATTGGGAAAAAAATACCCCCGCGGTCGACCCAGCCGCTGTCAGAAATGGATACCAGGATAGTACTCTGGGAGGGTGAGGAATGCCGCCTTGCATCATGAGTTTCGATGCTTGAAGCGACACTATCCAGAAGTCTCCGAACACAACTGGATAGGTGAGCTAGCACATATGGGTGAAAACTCGCGTGCTAAGACGCCAATTCATGTTTCGTACTTTACCATGACCTTTTACAACTGGAAGATGGAGTAATGTCTTGATTGACTCCTCTTCGCCGTAACTGATTCGCGCAGCAGCTATGAACCGCTGTCCACTATCAGCTGAGTTGCTTATTGACGTTTAGCCTCCCCTCTCCAACATACTTCTTCCCCCCCCCTCCACCCACCTTCCCCCATTCTTTCCCCCAGACATTAACATATGAAAGCGTAGACTACATTTAGAGATCATCATTTTCGGTGATGTTTTGTTAACTTCAAATAAGAGAACAGCTCTACCTTTGTATCTGCTCATCCGAGTCACTTGCTCGTACAAAACATTTGGGAAACAGCAGGTCAAAAGTTTGAGACAGGGCCACCACTTGGGTCCATCGCTGAGAGAGTTGTAGCCCTTGAAATAGAGCGGGAAGATTAGCAAGGGTAGGAAGTAGTAAATAGTTGATGTGACGATGAGTCACATGATAGAGGGAACATCGGGCAATACGTTTGTCTTTCGGTGCTGGAGGGCACGGGAGATTATGGTAGTGGGGATTAGAAGTGAGAGTAAGGTGAAGCAGAGAGGACTATGAGTGAGAGAAAGATGAGGCAGAGAGGATTACGAGTGAGAGTAAGGTGAGGCAGGGGGATTACGAGCGAGAGTAAGGTGAAGTAGAGAGGACTATGAGTGAGAGAAAGATGAGGCAGAGAGGATTACGAGTGAGAGTAAGGTGAAGTAGAGAGGACTATGAGTGAGAGAAAGATGAGGCAGAGAGGATTACGAGTGAGAGTAAGGTGAAGTAGAGAGGACTATGAGTGAGAGAAAGATGAGGTAGAGAGGATTACGAGTGAGAGTAAGGTGAAGCAGAGATGACTATGAGTGAGAGAAAGATGAGGCAGAGACAATTACGAGTGAGAGTAAGGTGAGGCAGGGGGATTACGAGTGAGAGTAAGGTGAAGCAGAGAGGATTACGAATGAGAATAAGGTGAGGCAGAGAGGATTACGAGTGAGAGTACGGTGAAGCAGAGAGGATTACGAGTGAGCGTAAGGTGAAGCAGAGACAATTACGAGTGAGAGTAAGGTGAGGCAGGGGGATTACGAGTGAGAGTAAGGTGAAGCAGAGAGGATTACGAATGAGAATAAGGTGAGGCAGAGAGAATTACGAGTGAGAGTACGGTGAAGCAGAGAGGATTACGAGTGAGCGTAAGGTGAAGCAGAGACAATTACGAGTGAGAGTAAGGTGAGGCAGGGGGATTACGAGTGAGCGTAAGGTGAGGCAGGGGGATTACGAGTGAGCGTAAGGTGAGGCAGGGGGATTACGAGTGAGCGTAAGGTGAAGCAGAGAGAATTACGAGTGAGAGTAAGGTGAGGCAGGGGGATTACGAGTGAGCGTAAGGTGAAGCAGAGAGAATTACGAGTGAGAGTAAGGTGAGGCAGGGGGATTACGAGTGAGCGTAAGGTGAAGCAGAGAGAATTACGTGTGAGAGTAAGGTGAGACAGGGGGATTACGAGTGAGCGTAAGGTGAGTAAGGAGGATTACGAGTGAGCGTAAGGTGAGTAAGGGGGAATTACGAGTGAGCGTAAGGTGAGGCAGGGGGATTGCGAGAGAGAGTAAGGTGAGTAAGGAGGATTACGAGTGAGCGTAAGGTGAGTAAGGGGGAATTACGAGTGAGCGTAAGGTGAAGCAGAGAGGATTACGAGTGAGCGTAAGGTGAAGCAGAGATAATTACGTGTGAGAGTAAGGTGAGTAAGGAGGATTACGAGTGAGCGTAAGGTGAGTAAGGGGGAATTACGAGTGAGAGTAAGGTGAGGCAGGGGGATTGCGAGAGAGAGTAAAACTAAATAAAATAATACCCCCATACAATTTTTTTTGTAAGTGAAATATAAGACTTCAACTATCTATGCACTTAAGGTGAAGGGCACCTTTGCTCGTCCCTTCTGTTATTAATTCACTCATTTAGTCGTGTACCCAATCTTCATTAACTTGGGTCAGTTCATGAACAGCTTCCGGTTGAGTCCACTTTATCGCTAAGTGAACTATTGATGGACTTTCTTATGTTATGTTATGTTATGTTATGTTATGTTATGTTATGTTAGTATCAACATCATTGCACTCTGGACAACATCCGTAGTTGATTCGATTTTCTTAAAATGGAAACCTGATAGTAGCGATTAACTGAACCTGTTCGGACTTGGCTGACAACTCGTCTCTTTCACCCAGAATATTATTCAATTCTCTCACGGCCACTCTTTGCCTACTAGACATTCAATCATTCATCAGAGTTCATCGAGGACTGAAGTTCTTCAGAGCTGGAAAGAGTCAGTGTCAAGGACAATTCAAAGCTAAATGTTCATGTTATTCAAATTACGTTAGGTCGTGTCTCAGTTATATGTGTTAGTTACATGAAAGTCGCGTACTTTTGTATGGCTTTGATTGCAGATGCATTATGATTACAGTACTTCTGTATGGTTTTTATTACATGTGCACTATGATTACAGTACTTCTGTATGGTTTTAGATTACAGGTGCACTATGATTACAGTACTTCTGTATGTTATATTACAGATGCACTATGATTACAGTACTTCTGTATGGCTTTGATTACAGGTGCACTATGATTACAGTACTTCTGTATAGCTTTGATTACAGGTGCACTATGATTACAGTACTTCTATATGGGTTTGATTATAGGTGCACGACGATTATTTTCCACAACCTGCCTGAAGAAAATTGTCCCAATATTTTACAAAGTTGATTGTCATAGATACATTAATTGCAGTTTCCTCCTATTACAAGTCCGGTTTGCTGTCATAGATACATTAATTGCAGTTTCCTCCTATTACAAGTCCGGTTTGCTGTCATAGATACATTAATTGCAGTTTCCTCATATTTCAAGTCCGGTTTGCTGTCAGAGATAATGAGTTTAGTGCTCTGTGCAAACCATGAGCTGTATTTTTCATCCGGATCGTGTTTCAATATTTCAATTGCTTACGATGAATGATGATATCGTATGACGAAGGAAAGATAGCTGCGTTCACTTTCGGTGCGGCTACGCCTTATGTCTTTTGGTGTGTACTGGGGCTGCTATGATGGGGACTGCACTTGTCGTTCTTTTTTATTGGATCCTTCAATGAGATGAGTTTTCATTCGGATGATTCCACTGGCACGGATGTTTGAGCAATTATGGATGTTAGTTCGTTTGCAGTGATACCGAGGCCTTCGACTAACTATTAACTACAGATACTTTAGTTGACTTCCTTATTTGTTTGTTTCAGAAACAAAATACTTCTTCAAGTCTGCATTAACAATTGATTAGAATAACTCTATGTTCAATTTTGACAACTTTTGTGGTTAAAAAGAAAGCGAGTATTGAACCTCGGAAACTTTGCCAGTCTTGGGTGTATTCGTTAATAGCATTAACTACCATTCATGCATCAATATTTGTTTGTTTTAACCATTTTACTTCCTCTTTTTTTTCTATCGGGGGTAAATTAAAAACCCTGAGTCTCACACGTCGTGGCGACTGCTTGACCAAGCGGCCTTTATCCCTCTGGTTCTATCGTTGCCCCGCGACATACACTAGCAATGGTACTATGTGTCGTAAAGATATTATTTTTTTTTAGTTTCTCTCTCTCTCTCTCTCTCTCTCTCTCTCTCTCTCTCTCTCTATGCGTGAGTGAGAGACAAAATGAAACCACTTCCATAAAAATACATTTTAAAAATGAGTGGAATGTTGTAGCTCTCATGATATTTTCATTCACAAATGTTGAATAATCTTCAAGTTAAAGTGCCACTTTGGGATGAAGACAAAGAGCTGAGGTCGGTTCAAACAGGCAACCAGGATGTGCTGACAAGATGGGAAGAAGAGGAGATGGACAGAGAGAATCAGGTAGACGATGGGGCTCAGATAAAATGGCGGGCGTGAAGAAGTAATCTAGAACCAATCATAGGAATAGTCGTGCTTTGAAATAGGTCGGGGAGACGAGACAGGTCGAGGAGACAGGTCGAGGAGACAGGTCGAGGAGACAGGTCGAGGAGACAGGTCGAGGACAAACGGAAGACTTTGGAAATATATTTAAAATGTAGGCTAGACAAAAGCACTCTGTAGAGGGATGGCCGCGGCCCGCACAAAGTGGAACAACTTTATTATTACTCTGAGAGGCGTCTCTAGGCTTACCAGCCATGTACTATTATCTCGGACTGTGGCCAATGGAAGAACAAGTAAAAGAGAAGAAAAAAGCAACTGTGTACAGAACAATGGATAATAAAATCAACTGTGTACAGAACAATGGATAATAAAATCAACTGTGTACAGAACAATGGATAATAAAATCAACTGTGTACAGAACAATCCATAATAAAATCAACTGTGTACGGAACAATGGATAATAAAATCAACTGTGTACAGAACAATGAATAATAAAATCAACTGTGTACAGAACAATGAATAATAAAATCAACTGTGTACGGAACAATGAATAATAAAATCAACTGTGTAAGGAACAATGAATAATAAAATCAACTGTGTAAGGAACAATGAATAATAAAATCAACTGTATACGGAACAATGGATAATAAAAGCAACTGTGTACAGAACAATGAATAATAAAATCAACTGTGTACAGAACAATGAATAATAAAATCAATTGTGTACGGAACAATGAATAATAAAATCAACTGTGTACGGAACAATGAATAATAAAATCAACTGTGTACGGAACAATGAATAATAAAATCAACTGTGTACGGAACAATGAATAATAAAATCAACTGTGTACGGAACAATGGATAATAAAATCAACTGTGTACAGAACAATGAATAATAAAATCAATTGTGTACGGAACAATGAATAATAAAATCAACTGTGTACGGAACAATGAATAATAAAATCAACTGTGTACGGAACAATGAATAATAAAATCAACTGTGTACGGAACAATGAATAATAAAATCAACTGTGTACGGAACAATGGATAATAAAATCAACTGTGTACAGAACAATCCATAATAAAATCAATTGTGTACGGAACAATGAATAATAAAATCAACTGTGTACGGAACAATGAATAATAAAATCAACTGTGTACAGAACAATGAATAATAAAATCAACTGTGTACAGAACAATGAATAATAAAATCAACTGGGTACAGAACAATGAATAATAAAATCAACTGTGTACAGAACAATGAATAATAAAATCAACAGTATCACAAACAATTGACAGCGCTGACAGTGACTCACGTGTTTATGACGATGACTGGCGTGTAAAAACCCGTATCACAATTCACTCAGAGACCACGTGTTACCACGAATCTGATGATCTCTTTGATCGAATGTTGTGACGGTGGCTGAAGCCAACAACAAACTATCACTGGCCTCATCATTCAGGGCATGGATTTCTACTTGACAAAAGTCACGGTTAGTATTTGGCCTGATATTGACAAACTATCTTTTATGTCATAGTTAGTATCTGGCCTGATATTGACAAACTATCCTATATGTCATAGTTAGTATCTGGCCTGATATTGACAGACTATCCTATATGTCATAGTTAGTATCTGGCCTGATATTGACAAACTATCTTTTATGTCATAGTTAGTATCTGACCTGATATTGACTAACTCTCTCATATGTCATAGTTTGTATCTTACCTAATATTAACCAACGCTCCCCAATGTCATAGTTAGTATATGGCCTGATATTAACCAACGCTCCATTATGACATAGTTGGTATCTGGCCAGATATTAACCAACTATCACGTATGTCATAGTTAGTATTTGGCCTGATATTAACCAACGCTCCCATATGTCATAGTTAGTATATGGCCTGATATTAACCAACGCTCCCATATGTCATAGTTGGTATCTGGCCAGATATTAACCAACTATCCCATATGTCATAGTTAGTATTTGGCATGATATTAACCAACGCTCCCATATGTCATAGTTAACATCTGGCCAGATATTAACCAACTCTCCCATATTGGTCCCGATTGTCTTAGAAAACTAAGAAACTAACCGTACATTACCAAAACTTGACAAAACATGAGAAGGAGCCAGTGGTGGGGTGTGATAAACACTCCAAGGTATGGTGACATATTTACAAGGAAGGAACACAACACAGTACTGACGTTTCGGCATGTGGCCTTCTTCAGAATACAAGGACAACGACAACAAACGGTGAAGCACAATTATCTATAACTACATGTTAGATGATCAAGTGGAGGGCGAGGAAAGTAGGATGTTGAAATACGAAAGGAGAGAGAAGAGAGAAATGAATACTACATGAGGAGAGGTAGGATGGGCGTCAAAGATATATAAAATAGAAAAAGAGAAAAATGTATCATAAAAGGCACTTAGCTCAAACAACAAGTCAGTCCTCCATGCTGGAACACATCAGAATGACTATGGGCGTTGAGCTGTGTCTAGAAAGTAACACGTGACGGAACCACGCCAGTATAGAAGGACAAAAGACCTGTGTCGCGGGAAAACCAATCTGAGGGGGGGGGAGAGATAGGCGAAGCTGCAAACTACTAAGAAAACGATGGTCACTGGTGAGAGGAAAACTAGAGGCCCAAAACCAAAGGCCCGGATGGGCAAAACTGCTAGCAAACAAAGACCAGGTGGGAGGGGGAGAGGGAGAAAAGTGGCCTCATAAATCACTCGGACAATGCAAGTGAGAGATCCCGCGAGAGGTTAAAAGAAAGAGTGAATGAAAAGACAAAGTAGTGAACTGGGAGATGGGTGAGAGAGATAGTCTCTACAGAATGGATGGCGTGGGACTGGATGAATTGAGAGAGGGAGAAAGTGAATACTAGAGGAAGAGATAAGGAGAGGAAGAATAAGAAAGCCGGTATAAGTCAAGTAGGTAGGAAGAAGGGCGGTAGAGTGATAGAGGGGTGGTCCGGAGGAAGTTAGTCAATCGAGCGGTAGGGAAGTAATAGAGGAGGAGGTATGGAGAGGAGGGATAAGGAGCAGGTATGTGAAAAGTGGATACGAGAAGAGGCGGTAGGTTAGAAGTGAATAGAAAGAGAGGGAGTCTGGAAGAAGTGGAGTAAAAGAGGAATGGTACGCAAGAGGTATGTACCATAGGATCTAAAGAGGTTGGAAAATGATAGAACATTAGGGGATAATGAGGGTCCTAGAAGAGGAATGAAAGTGGACATCAGGATACGGGGGGTACTGGAATAGTAGGTATAGAGGAGTAGTGACTGCAAGTGAATAGAGAGGGAAGGGGTGAGCTAGGAGTAGATCAGCAGAGAGGTGGTTGAAAGGACGAGGAACAATAGAAATGGGCAGAGAGATGGTACAGTCCAGGTGGAGAAATGATATAGTGATGAGGAGGTGAAGGACATGAAGGTAGTCAGAAGAGAGGTGGGGGTGGGGGGGGGGGTTAGAATGAAGAAGGCAAGATTGGGGTTACTCACAGAGGATATGGAAAGAAGGGATGGGCGAAGAGTAGACGACCCGAGAAGTGAAATAGGAAGAGAAGTCCATAGGTGGGAGGATGGAGTCGGAGAAAGGAGGGTCCTCAGAGGGACAGGGATATATATTGATGCCACGAGGGGTGAGACAACCCCAACGAGCGATCAGACGGTGTTTCAGAGTGAGCCGACTGTGGTGATCAGAGGAGCATGAACTAGGCCAGTTACGAAGACATCAGTCTTACCTCGATGGCGCCTCGAGTTAAAGTGGGCTGCTACAGGAGTGTCCGCTTCTCGGGTGATGTCATTTAAGTGATCACGGCGACCTGATACGTCGACCTGATTGGCCGATGTAGGTCAACTTGCATCGCTTAAAAATGATGGCATAAATGATGTTCCACGATGTGCAAGTGAATCCCTCTCTGATCTTGAAAGGACCATTAGGGAAGAGCACAGCATCAGTCTGGAGAACGTGGTCACAAATATTGCATACTCTGCGGATACAGCGGATAGTACCTCGATGGCTAAGGAGGACAGCAGGAAGACGACCCCTGAGAAGAAAGTCACGGAGGTTCCGGTCACGTCTAAAGGCCACTAAAGGCGGGTCAGGGAAGAGCAGACGAGTAATAGGGTCAGATCGGAGAATAGGGAGGTAGCGATGAATCGTCCTAATCACAGCGTAATGGTGAGGATGATAGGTGAGGGCGAGCACCACTCTATCAGAGGGGGATGAGTAGAGGGGGTAAGAGCAGACTGAAGTGAAGTGTGGAGAACACGACGCAGGGCAGGGAGGAGAGCTGATTCTGGATAAAGGCGTCGACGGAAGAAATCAAGCATGAGGTGGGCATTGTGAAGGAAATCTGCATCGTCTTGGCAAAGACGACGAAGTCTGAGAAGCTGAGAATAGGGAAGAGAGTTCTTGCAGGATGTAGGATGAGAGGCGTCGTAGTGGAGGAAACATTGGGAGTCTGTGGTCTTGTAGAAGACCGAGGTGAGAAGATGAGAGGTGCACAATGAGACTATGATGTTTTGGAAAGATACGGAGGAGGTGGAGATGTGGTAGGTGATGTGGATAGAGGTTTGGAAATGTCCGACATATTCGATGAAACAGGAGATCTCATCCTCTGGAAGGTCAGACAGACCAATGCAGTCATCGATGTACCTACGATACATAAGAGGAAGAGTGTTCCGTCACGTGTTACTTTCTAGACACAGCTCAACGCTCATAGTCATTCTGATGTGTTCCATCACGGAGGACAGACTTGTTGTTTGAGCTAAGAGCCTTTTATGATACTTTTTTTTTCTTGTTATATTTTACATATATTGACGCTCATCCTACCTCTCTTCATGTAGTATTCATTTCTCTCTTCCCTCTCCTTTCTTATTTCAATGTCCTACTTTCCTCGCCCTCCACTTGATCATCTAACATGTAGTTATAGATAATTGTGCTTCACCGTTTGTTGTCGTTGTCCTTGTATTCTGAAGAAGGCCACAGGCCGAAATGACGGTACTGTGTTGTGTTCCTTCCTTGTAAAGCTGTCACCATACTTTGGAGTGTTTAGCACACCCCACCACTGGCTCCTCGCTAACAGCTTTACCGCAGCATTGCAATTATTTGCCTGTTCCGAAAACATGTGAAACTTAGTGCTGGATAGTCTCGAGGTAAGACACTACGCTCCGACCTGGATGGTCCCGTGTTTAATTCCACTAGTGGGAATACTTATTTAACAAATGTGAATCTATGGTTTCTTCGTGGTTTTACCTTCCATTGGTCTCTGGGTTATGAAATCCCATGTCTAGCAAACTCTGGGTTATGAGATCCCATGTCTAGCAAACCTCTGAGTTGTGAGATCCGATGTCTAGCCATCTCTGGGTTGAGAGATCCGATGTCTAGCCATCTCTGGGATATGAGATCCTATGTCTAGCCCTCTCTGGTTGGTGAGATCCGATGCCTAGCCATCTCTGAGTTATGAGTTCCCATGTCTAGCTATCTCTGGGTTATGAGATCCCATGTCTAGCCCTCTCTGGGTATTGAAATCTCATGTGTAGCCCCCTCTTAGTAGTGAGATGCGATGTCTAGCCCTCTCCCTGTTGTGAGATCCGATGTCTAGCCCTCTCTGGGTTGTGAGATCCGATGTCTAGCCCTCTCCCTGTTGTGAGATCCGATGTCTAGCCCTCTCCCTGTTGTGAGATCCGATGTCTAGCCCTCTCCCTGTTATGAGATCCGATGTCTAGTCCTCTCTGGGTAGTGAGATCCGATGTCTAGTCCTCTCTGGGTAGTGAAATCCGATGTCTAGTCCTCTCTGGGTAGTGAGATCCGATGTTTAGTCCTCTCTAAACACCACAATAACTATCAGCATGCTAAAGCCAAATTTCAATGGGCTAAACTACAAGCCAGACGGAGAAGTTGGAAAGAGAAAACAGAGTACATGAATCTAGAACGAGACACAAGAAAAGTGTGGAAGCTTGTAAAACAGCTGAATGATGAGGGTACAGAAGGGAACACAAAAATTACACTGAAGAAGGATGGAAACATTCTAACAGGTAAACATGCAGCAAATCACTTTGCAGACTCCTTTGCAAATGACAACAATATTGAAATTAGCCTAGAGAAACGTCAAGAGACCCGTCTAAAACAACAAAATGCAAGACAAGAAGAGACTGCACATGAAGTCATGGAAATACCCATTACACAAAGAGAGCTAGAGCTGGCAATATCCAAATTAAAAATGAAAAAGTCACCAGGTAGTGATGGAGTGTCTAATGAAATGATTAAGAACTTGGGAACTGCAGCTAAAGCAAAACTACTGCAGATCTACAACATTTGCTGGATCACAGGTAAAGTGCCACAGGCATGGAGAGAAGCAATTATGATACCATTACTAAAGCCAGGAAAAGATGGTTCAATGACATCCAGCTATAGACCAATCAGCCTTACAAGCTGTTTGTGTAAAACAATGGAACGTATAATCAATCTCAGACTGCAGTGGTACCTGGAAAGTGAAAATCTCCTTGTCCCACAACAAGCAGGCTTTAGACAGTGTTACTCTACCGAAGATCAGGCAACCTATCTTTCCCAGGAAATTGAGGATGCGTTTCAAGAAAAGAAACTGGTACTAGCAGCATGGATAGACCTAAAGAAAGCATTTGATAAGGTATGGAAGGAAGGGCTTTTGAAGAAACTGAGAAATTATGGAGTAAATGGCAGGATGTACAAATGGGTCAAAGCATACCTGCATAACAGGAGAGCCAGAGTGCAACTGGATGGTCTTAAGAGTAAGAAGGTCTTACTGCGCCAGGGCGTTCCACAGGGAGGGGTACTATCTCCAACACTTTTTCTGATCTACATCAATGACCTAGTTACTGAACTACCACATGGTATCAAAGTGGCAATGTATGCAGATGACTTGGTAATGTGGTGCACAGAGGAGTATGCAACAGTGGCCTCCAAATTGTTACAAAGAGCTATGAATGCACTGAATTCATGGACAAATAGATGGTGTATCAGCATCAATACAGACAAATGCAGTACTACACTTTTCACTCTTTCCCCAAAACAAAAAGCAGGAGCCATCTATATAAACAATGAGCCTGTGAAAGAAGACATACAGGCTACGTATCTCGGAGTTACATTTGATAACAAACTATCTTGGAAACAGCAGATAAATAAGGCAACCCAAAAAGCAAGGAGAAAATTGGCTATTCTAAGAAAGCTGTGTGGAACTACGTGGGGTGCGAGTGGGAAAATACTCAGTAAAGTTTACCAACAGAGTATACGCCCACATTTAGAATATGGATCATCTGCATGGTGTTCAGCATCAAACACCACACTTCAAGAACTGGATAAAGTACAAAACCAGGCACTTAGGGTCATCACAGGAGCAATGAAATCAACACCAATATTAGAGATGGAGAAATTGTGGAGGATACCAGCACTGAGAGAACGGAGGGACACAAAGGTGCTGATACAGGCAGAAAAATTTGCTTGCATGCCGAGACATCCAATGAAGGACCGATTCCAAAATCTTGCATTGGGACGACTTAAGAGAAGCAGTTTTATCCACCAAGCCAAGCGTATTAGTAGACAAACACCAGACATGCCAAGAGCTGTTAACCCCCTACTGCCCATACCAGAACAGACTCCCTGGACAGAGGAATCTGGATTATCAGTTCAAATACGGACAGAAGTGAAAGGAATAGTTGATAAAGAGGAACAGAATAGTCTACAGCGAAAAACAATAACTCTCAGTTTCCTGGATGAAGAATACCCACAAGACCTATGGATTCGTGTGTATACAGATGGATCAGCACAGAATGCAGTAAAAAATGGGGGAGCAGGTGCATATATAGAATACCCAAATAACACTAGGGATATGAATAAAATAGCAACAGGGAAATATTGTCACAATTATGATGCAGAAATACAAGCAATAAAGTTAGCAATAGAAAAACTGCTGAACATTAATCTTAGCCCGCAGCCTGTAGTGTTTTTGACAGATGCAAGATCAGTACTCCAGGCACTACAATCCAGAAAATTACCACATCTGCAGACCTTATTGACTGAACTCTGCAAGCACCACAGGGTTGCCCTGCAGTGGATCCCATCTCACTGTGGAATACCAGGAAATGAGAAAGCAGATCAGTTGGCAAAGGAAGGTTCAACAGGCACACAACTAGATACACCTGTTACATACCATCATAAGAAACAGATAATCAAATCAATCAGAGGACCACAAGCCCCAAATCAGGATGCCTTTTATAATATGAATAGATATGAACAAGTTATCATTATACGTCTCAGAACAGGACACAATCGACTCCATAGTCACATGTATACAAAATTCAAGATCGGCACCTCAACTACTTGTACATGTGGACAGGCGCCCCAGACTGCTGAACACATACTTCAAGACTGCACTGAATATAGTAGACTGAGGAAAATCCATTGGCCCATAGATACAACACTACAGACAAAACTATATGGGCCACTGCAAGAATTACAAAAGACAGTAACATTTATACAGGAAACGACATTGCAGATATGGACAATGCTTCAGGCGAACGAAAGATAGATAGATAGTCCTCTCTGGGTAGTGAGATCCGATGTCTAGTCCTCTCTGGGTAGTGAGGTCCGTTAACGGTAAAAAATATGAGGTTTTGTTAGTAAATTAGTTATTACAAAAGGGGATATGTTTGGTAATTAGTTATTACAAAAGGGGATATGTTGGTCATTTAGTTATTACAAAAGGGAATATGTTGGTTAATTAGTTATTACAAAAAGGGATATGTTGGTCATTTAGTTATTACAAAAGGGGATATGTTGGTTAATTAGTTATTACAAAAGGGGATATGTTGGTCATTTAGTTATTACAAAAGGGGATATGTTGGTTAATTAGTTATTACAAAAGAGGATATGTTGGTTAATTAGTTATTACAAAAGGGGATATGTTGGGTAATTAGTTATTACAAAAGGGGATATGTTGGTCATTTAGTTATTACAAAAGGGGATATGTTGGTCATTTAGTTATTACAAAAGGGGATATGTTGGTTAATTAGTTAATACAAAAGGGGATATATTGGTTATTTAGTTATTACAAAAGGTGATATGTTGGTTAATTAGTTATTACAAATCGGGATATGTTGATTAATTAGTTATTACAAAAGGGGATATGTTGATTAATTAGTTATTACAAAAGGTGATATGTTGATTAATTAGTTATTACAAAAGGGGACGGCGGGTTAATTAGCTGCTACAGAAGAGGATTACTTCCGCTTTGAGCATTAATAAAGAGAGACTCAAACCGGTTGTGGAAACTCTGTTCTCACACCTTCTATGACGTTAATATATTATAACTCTACGGGTTGAAATAAATGTCGATATAAAAGCATCTTATCAAGCCCGCAAATCCACTGCTGGATATTTTTTTTCAGCGGATTAATATTAATGTATACATTGACATATTATCATTCGCACTTTCTGCTCACACGCCAGCCGTCAGATTAACATAATCGCGCAAATTGAAATTCTACCGGCCGCGGTATTGATCAAATACTTGTACAGCAGTCAGGCCTACACAGTGATTGAGGGGAGAATAAGGCTCAACTCACAGCTGTTTGCTCTCATCTCAGAGTGGCATTTTAGTTCTAAGTTTGGAGATTCATTTTGCAGCACTTTTGGGTGTACATATCCCGAGTTTATTGCATTCCCCTCATTTTAAATAGCGACATTTTATGCAAGTGGTTTCAATTTGCGGCTCACAAAACTTAAAATTCTTAGTCAGACCAGTTGTTATTTATGAATGATATTATAGTAGAATAACGCTTCTATCGAGAAACTAACAAATCTGAAGGTCTGACATGGGATGCCATATACAATTTGTAGACTCAAACGTTTTTACAAATTAATACACAGCCTCCACTAATCAATTTAAATGTAAAATAAAAGTAGTTTATCGTCCTGGAAAAACAGAAATAAGCAACTAATGTGTCAGTGATAAACAACTGTGTTAATCACTTCTGTTTGCATTTAAAAAAAAATAATTTCGTGTAAAAACTCTATGATCGTCGTGTCTTTGAGACATGAGTAAAACACAACACAGAAACATGGCATTAACAAAGTTTGGGACATGCAGTCAAACACAACACAGAAACATGGCATTAACAAAGTTTGGGACATGTAGTCGTCAAACACAAGACAGAAACATGGCATTAACAAAGTTTGGGACATGCAGTCGTCAAACACAAGACAGAAACATGGCATTAACAAAGTTTGGGACATGCAGTCAAACACAAGACAGAAACATGGCATTAACAAAGTTTGGGACATGCAGTCGTCAAACACAAGACAGAAACATGGCATTAACAAAGTTTGGGACATGTAGTCGTCAAACACAACACAGAAACATGGCATTAACAAAGTTTGGGACATGCAGTCAAACACAAGACAGAAACATGGCATTAACAAAGTTTGGGACATGCAGTCAAACACAACACAGAAAAATGGCATTAACAAAGTTTGGGACATGTAGTCAAACACAAGACAGAAACATGGCATTAACAAAGTTTGGGACATGCAGTCAAACACAACACAGAAACATGGCATTAACAAAGTTTGGGACATACAGTCAAACACAAGACAGAAACATGACATTAACTAAGTTTGGGACATGCAGTCGTCAAACACAAGACAGAAACATGGCATTAACAAAGTTTGGGACATGTAGTCAAACACAAGACAGAAACATGGCATTAACAAAGTTTAAGACATGTAGTCAAACACAAGACAGAAACATGGCATTAACAAAGTTTAAGACATGTAGTGAAACACAAGACAGAAACATGGCTTTAACAAAGTTTAAGACATGTAGTCAAACACAAGACAGAAACATGGCATTAACAAAGTTTGGGACATGCAGTCAAACACAAGACAGAAAAATGGCATTAACAAAGTTTAAGACATGTAGCCAAACACAAGACAGAAACATGGCATTAACAAAGTTTAAGACATGTAGTCAAACACAAGACAGAAACATGACATTAACAAAGTTTGGGACATGCAGTCAAACACAAGACAGAAACATGGCATTAACAAAGTTTAAGACATGTAGTCAAACACAAGACAGAAACATGGCATTAACAAATTTTAAGACATGTAGTCAAACCCAAGACAGAAACATGGCATTAACAAAGTTTGGGACATGCAGTCAAACAAACACAAGACAGAAACATGGCATTAACAAATTTTAAGACATGCAGTCAAACCCAAGACAGAAACATGGCATTAACAAAGTTTGGGACATGCAGTCAAACAAACACAAGACAGAAACATGGCATTAACAAAGTTATTATTCTGCTGTTCATTTGTACAACAAAGGCCGACCACTAAGCTTCAGTAGCTTTTTACATGTATGTTACAGAAAGAAGTGTATTTCCCGGAAACTTCAAATACGCAGTTTTAATAAACTTATTTATAATATCATAGAAAAATTAAATGAATTTTGGGATTTGCAGGGACAAGTGGTCTATGAAGATTGGAGAACTTAATCTGCACGCCGTAGCGGGGTCGACATGTGAGACGCGGGCTACATTATACTTCTCTTTCCTGTTTACAAACAAGAACATTGTGACTGTACTGAGAATAGAATCGCGACTAATCTCCAATAAAGTTGACCTGTCCCATCTATTGGTCCATCTCTTCTGTTGAATGATGCGCCGGAGACTAACGTAAAACATGTCTAATTGTAGATAGTATACAAGATTAGTTACAGAGAACATTTGTTAACGTTTTTTTTAAAGTTGTGAAATAAATTAAAGATGGGGAAGAATTTGCTAACACAAACAGGGCGAGCATGAAAGCCTTAGCGGATCCCATCAAAGAAAAAAAAAAAAGAAAAGTGAGATCCAAATCCAGGAAAGTCAGACTCCTTGTCTGGTAAGATCGTTAGTGATCAGCGCGTCGATGGCAGCTTTGGGAAACAAACCTCTCTTCTAAATGTTGTTCATCATACCTTGAAGTGTACATCATACCTTGAAATGTACATCACACCTTGGAGTGTACATCACACCACACTACTGGCTCCTCTCTCCTCAATGTTGTCACCATACCTGTGAGAGTACCTCACACCCCACGACTGGCTCCTCTCTCCTCAATGTTGTATATCAGACGCAAATGTTTCATACAACTTAACTTTTCATATAGTTACTCATGGAAAACTGTCAATAACAGAATTAATACGATGCCCATTGGATAGATAATTGTGGGAAGACATGATCGCCTGTGCCAAACCAGTTCAACACATGATGATAGTTACTTCCACTTATCTATAGACTATATACAAAAATAATAAACTTGATAAAATGCTCAATATTTCCAATTTATTGTTTTAACAAAATTTAAATTAAAGATGTATTCGTTAGTAATTAAAACGCAGCTGACAAGGGACATCTATTTGCAGCATAATATCTTATATTTGATAACTGTGATTATCTCTATTTGTAACATAATATCTTATATTTGAATTATGTGATTATCTCTATTTGTAACATAATATCTTATATTTGAATTATGTGTTTATCTCTATTTGTAACATAATATCTTATGCCCTAGACACGCATGTATAGCTCTAGACACGCATGTATCGCTCTAGACACGCATGTATCGCTCTAGACACGCATGTATCGCTCTAGAAACGCATGTATCGCTCTAGACACGCATGTATCGCTCTAGACAGGCATGTCTCCATGTATCGCCCTAGACACGCATGCATCGCTCTAGACACGCATGTATCACTCTAGACACGCATGTATCGCTCTAGACACGCATGTATCGCTCTAGACACGCATGTATCGCTCTAGACACGCATGTATCGCCCTAGACACGCATGTATCGCCCTAGACACGTATGCATCGCTCTAGACACGCATGTATCGCTCTAGACACGCATGTATCGCTCTAGACACGCATGCATCGCTCTAGACTCGCATGTATCGCTCTAGACACGCATGTATCGCCCTAGACTCGCATGTATCGCTCTAGACACGCATGTATCGCCCTAGACACGCATGTATCGCTCTAGACACGCATGTATCGCTCTAGACACGCATGTATCGCTCTAGACACGCATGTATCGCTCTAGACACGCATGTATCGCTCTAGACACGCATGTATCGCTCTAGACACGCATGTATCGCTCTAGACTCGCATGTATCGCCCTAGACTCGCATGTATCGCTCTAGACACGCATGCATCGCTATAGACTCGCATGTATCGCTATAGACACGCATGTATCGCTCTAGACACGCATGTATCGCTCTAGACTCGCATGTATCGCTCTAGACACGCATGTATCGCCCTAGACTCGCATGTATCGCTCTAGACACGCATGCATCGCTATAGACACGCATGTATCGCTCTAGATAGGCATGTCTCCATGTATCGCCCTAGACACGCATGTATCGCTCAAGACACGCATGTATCGTTATAGACACACGCATGTATCGCACAAGACACGCATGTATCGTTATAGACACACGCATGTATCGCTCAAGACACGCATGTATCGTTATAGACACGCATGTATTGCTCAAGACACGCAAGTATCGTTATAGACACGCATGTATCGTTATAGACAAGCATGTATCGCTCAAGACACGTATGTATCGTTATGGACACGTATGTATCGCCCTAGACACGCATGTATCGCTCAAGACACGTATGTATCGTTATAGACACGTATGTATCGCCCTAGACACGCATGTATCGCTCAAGACACGTATGTATCGTTATAGACACGTATGTATCGCCCTAGACACGCATGTATCGCTCAAGACACGTATGTATCGTTATGGACACGTATGTATCGTCTTAGACACGCATGTATCGCCCTAGACACGCATGTATCGCTCTAGACACATGTATCGGACTAAACACACATGTATCGCCCTAGACACGAATAGGGTTGCCAGATACACCGTTTTTTACGGATTTCTCCGTTTTTTTTCACGTAATTTGATGACTCCGTTTTATCTTTGCCCGGAGTCGCTAAAACGCCGTATTTTAACGCTCACGTAAATATTTTTTTTTAATATCGAATAAATAATATATAAATTCGTAGTAAATAATATTAATTAAACCATTCGGCGGTTTATTTTGTATAATTGTTTCTGGATCATACTTTTAAGTGCGCAAATTGTAGTTCCGCGCTAAAATATTGAAGCGATTTAATTTCCGTCCTAGCCCACGACAAGAATCAATTTATTTCCGATCATCGATGTGTAAACACAGTTTCACCGCTCCATCCAATTCAATCCTCGCATCTACATATTATTAGTAAGTTTATTTTAAAGTTTGTTAACATTTTTTTATAATGAGTGATATGGATTTAAAGAAGTCTCCTCCAAAGAAGAAATTAAAATTACAACTACAACACAATCAAAGTTACCGTAAAGTGTGGGAAGAATAGTTTTCATGGGTTAAACCAGGACCTAACGAACATCGAGCTTTCTGTGTGTTATGCAGAAAAGATTTTAGTATTTCTCATGGTGGACAAAGTGACTTAAAACAACATTCAAAATCTAAAACGCATAAACTAAAAGAAAAATCTGATGACGTTAGTGTAAACAAACTTTCACATTATTTTGTAAATGTAAACAATACATCAGAACACGATAATGTTGTCGCGAGTGAACTGGCTTTGGTTTATCATGCAGTCAAACATAATCAAAGTTATTCTAGCTTGGACTGTGGAAATAAGCTTGTGGCACACATTTTTCAAGATTCTGTGACTGCTTCAAAAGTATCATGTGGGCGCACTAAAGCTGAAATGCTTGTCAAGAATGTTTTAGCACCCAGAAGTGTCAATGATTTTTTAGATATTTTAAAGTGTTCGGAACAAGGTGTGAGATTTGTTTCATTGGCAACAGATGCATCGAATAAGGGAAAGAGGAAGATGTTTCCAGTTTGCCTTCGCTACTTTGACTCAGTGAAAGGAGTGCAGAACAAACTTCTGGATTTTATTGAAAATGCTGATGAAACTGCTTGTGGAGTTAGTCAGCTAGTGCTGCAGAGTTTAGAAAGACATAATCTTGATATAAATCACATTTCATCATATAGTGCAGACAATGCAAGTGTCAATTTTGGAATTAGACATTCAGTATTTCAATTACTTTTGAAAAAGAATGAAAATATATTGAAGGCCAATTGTACAAATCACATACTTCATAATGCAATAAAGTATGCTACAGACAAATTGGATATTGATGTAGAGAGCGTAGTCCTCAAAATAATTTACAATCATTTCTCAGTTTCAGCAAAAAGAAGAGAGGAACTGAAATCATTTTTTAATTTTGTGGAATTAGAATGGTCTGAAATATTGAGACATGTTCCAACGAGGTGGCTGTCTTTGACTCCAGCTGTAAATAGGCTTCTCCTAAATTGGGGTGCAATCAAAAGTTACTTCCAGAGTATTGATGAATGCCCAAAATTATTGAAATCTGTTTTTCTTATTGATGACCCTGAGCAAGCCATTTTGCCAGAGATTTATTTTCACTTTGTAAACAATGTTGGAAACTTGTTGGATGCTGTTAACAAAACACTAGAAATTTGTGAATTGAGTGTCTTGGGGACATTCAAACAAATGTACATTTTGAACGAAAAGCTTAAACATAGAATAAAAGACAGTTTTTATGGCAGCAATGCAAATGAACTTATTAATGATTTGTCTGTAACACTGGAAAATAAAATATCAAGTGATTTAAACAAATTTTACAATGATATGCTTCAGTATCTTGACAAAAGGTTTGATGTGACTGCCAATAATCCATATTCATCATTGGCAGCTTTTGCTTTGGATAAAGAAACTCATTTTGAAGATTTGGAAACTGCAGTGTGTATTCTGAAATTGAAAGATCACATATGTGTTGATGCCATGTATGAAGAGTTCTGTGACTTTCAGAGTGTTCTATGTGAAAGTATTAACAAAGATAACAGTGATATCACAAACTGGTTACATTTTTTTTCTGTTGTGCCAGAACATAAAGTGCTAAACATTTCAAAGATTGTTGGATTTTTATTTAGCATACCAGGATCAAATGCCTTTGTTGAGAGGATATTCTCCTTAATGAAAAACAAATGGAATGACACAAGAAATAGGTGTAGCCAAGAACTGATTGAAGCAGAGCTCAGAGTCATGGTTAATTTTGACAATTCATGTGCTGATTTTTTTAAATTTGTCAAAACTGATGCAAGATTATTGAAAGCTGGCAAATCCTCAAGCAAATACAATTAAAATGCCTCTAGAAACACTAGGTGAGAGTTTTTAAAATTTAAATAAGAAAATTGTCTTTGCAGAATATGAGCATTGTTTTATTTCTAGTTTCTGTCTATAATTTTTCATAAATTTGTTTGAATATAAAGGCGAATTCATTGTCACTACCGGTAACAATATACAAAATCATTTGTTCGTAAATATGTAATTAAAATTGAAGAAAAAAAAATTCAGCGTAAAAGTACTCCTTTAAAAAAAAAAAAAAAAATCTGGCAACCCTAGACACACAATAAATCGATCTAGACACGCATGTATCGCCCTATACTCGCATGTATCTCTCTAGACACGCATATATCGCTATAGACACGCATGTCACGCTCTAGACACGCATGTATCGCCCTAGACACACACATATCGCCCTAGACACGCATGTATCGTCTTAGACACGCATGTATCGCCCTAGACACGCATGTATCGTCTTAGACACGCATGTATCGCCCTAGACACGCATGTATCGCCCTAGACACACACATATCGTCTTAGACACGCATGTATCGCCCTAGACACACACATATCGTCTTAGACACGCATGTATCTCTATAGACACGTATATATCGCCCTAGACACGCATGTATCGCCCTATTCACGCGTGTATCGCCCTAGACTCATGTCAGGTGTTATAGTGTATGTTGACCTGACCTCAGCTAATCGTTCCTCTAGTCATCACCGTTTCCTCATCCCCCCTCTAGATCTCTCTACCGTTCACGACCCTTCCCTTATTCAACGATTCGTTGAGCAGGCTTGAGTTCACCTTTTTTTATCGCCTGCTGTTAGATGAACATTGCTAACACATACAACTCGTCAATTACACAAATGCCTTCTCTTTTTACACATATCAGATTTGATCACATCAAGGGACAGTCCCAGCTGCTATATCTTCCACCTTCAAGCAGTTATTAACAGTTAAGCTGAATTGCAATTGAAAACCTGATTTTGATTAGCAATTTTTAGCATGTTAACTTGTAGTTCTTGTAGGAGGGAAGCACTTTCATTAAATTTCTGTCACTGGCTTGGATGAATGTAAGTGCAAACATGGCTTGTGTGTATGTTCATGAGAGTAGATTCAAACACCTGTACAGATGTCTAGATTATGTTCCTGAGAGTAGATTCAAACACCTGTACAGGTGTCTAGATTATGTTCCTGAGAGTAGATTCAAACACCTGTACAGGTGTCTAGATTATGTTCCTGAGAGTAGATTCAAACACATGTACAGATGTCACAATTATGTTCCTGAGAGTAGATTCAAACACCTGAACAGGTGTCTAGATTATGTTCATGAGAGTAGATTCAAACACCTGTACAGGTGTCTAGATTATGTTCATGAGAGTAGATTCAGACACCTGTACAAGGGTCTAGATTATGTTCCTTAGATTAGTTTCAAACACCTGTACAGGTGTCTAGATTATGTTTATGAGGACAGGTAAATGCTTTTACAAATGTGATTAGTTTGTTTTCTTGAGAGCTGACACATACTTCTTTAAAATTGACAAATTTATGTTCCTGAGATCAAAGAAAAACTTGAAAAAACGTGATTGTTTTGAATTCTGTAGAGCAGATAAGTACTTTAGTAAACGTGATTAGTTCATTTTCTTTAGGTCAGAAACAGACATTAATAAACTTTGTTTGTGTATTACAAAGTTTGTGTTTACAAGAAATCAGATATGGTACATTGTTTTGCTGGCAATAAGAACAATTTGATTTCACGGCAAATTACGAATAAATGATTGCACAAATAAATTGGTAAACTCTAAATACAAATGTGACAACAACAAATATGATTGTAGTATACATTAAACATGAATAAAACAAACACAGTACATAGCAAAAACATAACAAATCTCAAACATGACAAAAATATATCAAATACCAAACATGACAAAAATATAATAAATACCAAACATGACAAGAGCGTAACAAATATCAAATATGATAAATACATAACTAATACCAAACATGACAAAAACAAAACATATACGAAACAAAAACCCAACAAAAACAAAAAGCGCAATCTAAAAAAATACTTTTTATTGTTCTTCGGTTTCTCGATTTGTTGTTTCCAGCAGGTCATTTTCTTGACTTGTGATTCACACATTGAACATTTTTTTAAAACCGGGTTTGCCTTCCCCCTTTTGTGTCTTCTTCATGTGTGTCAAAAATGATATTCAATTTATTCAAAATGTGTTGAACAACTCTTTCTTCAATTGCAGATGTTTCAAACTACTACTTGATTTCTACTGTGACCACCCAATTGTTTGTCTTTTCTATAAATCCACATTTCAAGGGCTTCATTGTTTGTTTTCTTTCTTTGTCTGCATTATATCCTTGGGGGTGTTGAATAGATGTATCACTTTATTTTTTCAGTTTTATTTCTGGTGCTTTTTGCTTTCTTGTGAGTATAAATCATATGTTCAAAATGATCCTTGCCATTCCTGCTTCTTGCTATTCCAGTTTCTTGCTATTCCTGTTTCTTGCCATTCCTGCTTCTTGCCATTCCTGCTTCTTGCCATTCCTGCTTCTTGCCATTCCTGCTTCTTGCTATTCCTGCTTCTTGCTATTCCTGCTTCTTGCTATTCCAGCTTCTTGCCATTCCTGCTTCTTGCCATTCCTGCTTCTTGCTATTCCTGCTTCTTGCTATTCCTGTTTCTTGCTATTCCTGTTTCTTGCCATTCCTGCTTCTTGCCATTCCTGTTTCTTGCCATTCCTGTTTCTTGCTATTCCAGCTTCTTGCCATTCCTTTTTCTTGCTATTCCAGCTTCTTGCCATTCCTGCTTCTTGTCATTCCTGTTTCTTGCTATTCCTGTTTCTTGCTATTCCTGTTTCTTGCTATTCCAGCTTCTTGCTATTCCTGTTTCTTGCTATTCCTGTTTCTTGCCATTCCTGCTTCTTGCCATTCCTGTTTCTTGTCATTCCTGTTTCTTGCTATTCCAGCTTCTTGCCATTCCTGTTTCTTGCCATTCCTGCTTCTTGCCATTCCTGTTTCTTGCCATTCCTTTCTCTTGCCATTCCTGTTTCTTACCATTCCTGTTTCTTGCTATTCCAGCTTCTTGCCATTCCTGTTTCTTGCCATTCCTTTCTCTTGCCATTCCTGTTTCTTGCTATTCCAGCTTCTTGCCATTCCTGTTTCTTGCCATTCCTTTCTCTTGCCATTCCTGTTTCTTACCATTCCTGTTTCTTGCCATTCCTGTTACTTGCCATTCCTGTTTCTTGCCATTCCTTTCTCTTACCATACCTGTTTCTTGCTATTCCAGCTTCTTGCCATTCCTGTTTCTTGGCATTCCTTTCTCTTGCCATTCCTGTTTCTTACCATTCCTGTTTCTTGCCATTCCTGTTACT
Source organism: Megaustenia siamemsis (assembly GCA_032433765.1). Lineage (NCBI taxonomy): Eukaryota > Metazoa > Mollusca > Gastropoda > Stylommatophora > Ariophantidae > Megaustenia > Megaustenia siamemsis. Next base: position 70,882,163 of record JAVIAB010000126.1, on the reverse strand, counting down.
TGCCATTCCTGTTTCTTACCATTCCTACCTCTTACCATTCCTGTTTCTTACCATTCCTGTTTCTTACCATTCCTGTTTCTTGCCATTCCTGCTTCTTGCCGTTCCTGCTTCTTGCTATTCCTGCTTATTGTTGTATCTTCACTCATTATCACATACATAAAACAGCTAGAATCTTGAACTCTCTCTATCCATTTCCATCTACCTGTATCTCTACCTGTATCTTTCAGCAGCTCTTCACTGGATGTTTTTGGCTGTCCACGGTACCTTAGGTATTATTCTGAAAAACCACCTCTCGTCTGATTCTCTTTGTTTACCGTCCATAATTTGCAACCATAAAAGCGTATTGTTTCAATGTAGCACTTAAACAATGTTGTTTCTAACTTTTAACAATAAATGAATTGTTGATAACATACTTATCATGTAAAAATAAATTCTTGGCCTGTACGATTAATTCTACTGTGTACCTCAGTTAACATCGTTCACATGAACGTTGTTCCCAGATATTTTAAACGTCCTAATCGTGTTACACATTTACATATATATTTCTCTTGGGAGAAATCTTGTCTCCTGAGACTACCTTTACTTCGGTTTTCTTTTCATTTAAACTGAGTCCCTTTTTTCGCTTCCTTCAACAAACGTATCCGTTAATGATTGAAGTATTATTTGTTGCTTTTGTCAATCCGTACTGCTGCTTATCTCAAGTTAAGGTTACGTCCCCTTGATGCTATCCTCAAGTAAGTGTGTAGATCTAACAATGTTTTCAATGTACAACAGGCAAGGGGCAGGCCGATATCCCTGTCGCGCATCCCTCTAATTTTCTGGTATTTTCCCTTTGACTGCTGCTTGAGAGACAACGATGCAGATATCTTTTAATATACTCTTTGAATTGTGTATACCTATTTTTGGCTGGACTAAGACTGTGACTCATACGTATCCACAATTGCACTAAATAGTATTTTTATATAAAAACATTAGATCATTATTTGTAATGAGTTTCTACTGATCATCGCACTATATTATGTTTGTATAACTTGATAATTAACGTTGTTTTCGTACACTCCCAGTATCTGCCCTATCATGGCCCCTAGAAGAACCTTCACACTCATGGCTGGAGCCTGTGTCCTAGGAATCATCGTTCTAGATATCTATACCGGGTTGGTGAGCTTCACAACAATCTCAACTTACGAGAAACTCTCTAATCTGAAAGATTACAGAAATGTTGAGATGTCTGAAACAGTTTCGGACGTCAGACGCGTCGGGCTACCAGAAAGCAGCAAAGATCAACAAGAACATCTTGTTCTTCAGCAAGTGAGAAATATGCGCTGGAAAGAAAACACTTTTATTCATGAAATAACATTCCCAGTAAAAAACCAAACCAATAATAACACAGATCAATCACCGGAAGTGCATCCTATAACAACAACCATGACCTTCAACAGGACACTTGAAGTACGCTGCAAGAAGACGCCATATGTAGAATGTGTTCAGCCTCTTGTAAGAAAGACAAATACAAAAATGTTTAAGATATCATTTCTAAGACGGCCAATCTGGCATGCTGAAGGACTGCTAAATGCATTACCATGTGCTTACAATCAATGCCAGATTTCTGACAACGTCGTCACGAGCGAGACAGACCTGGTGCTTGTGTACGGTGTAGGGCTGAACGAGAACTTCAAACTTCCTCAAAGATGGAGTCACCAGCTCTACGTCATCGCTTTGTGGGAGCCACCAGGGTATAGCCATTCGTTATACGTAAAAGGTAAATTCATGAAAGTCAATAAGTAAATTCACATAAGGTCGGTAATATGAACATTACAAAGTAATTTACAAAATAGAACAGTGAGACTAAAGGTGATACATATGTGCTTGCTCCCTTTCATCAATATACAAATACAAGAATAACTCATCACAGGTTTCTTCGTGCTTAAAGAAGAGCAGATTTCTTTCTACTGGCAATTTGTTGCCCCCCCCCCCTTATTCCTCTTAGTATTGTTCTCGTTCTTAATAATAGCTAGATATTAATTTTTTTTTACGATTTTTTTCTTACTAGCTATACATTTTCCCCCTTTTTTTTTATTCCTTACTAGCTGCAAAACTTGTCTCGATTGTTTCCCTTACTAGCTGCAAAACTTGTCTCGATTGTTTCCCTTACTAGCTGCAAAACTTGTCTCGATTGTTTCCCTTACTAGCTGCAAAACTTGTCTCGATTGTTTCCGTTACTTGCTGCAAATTTGTCTCAATTTTCTTCTTGCTGGTTGTACATTTTTACTAATTTTAGTTCTTAATGACTAACTTGTTCTTGTGTCTCCATGCTGATTTTATTATAGTTCTTGGCCTTTTATTTTTCTTAATTCTCTGAACTCCGGTTGAAGCATAGGACAGCATTCTGTTTTCTTTGCGTCTCTAACTTTTACCTCTGGCGAAGTCCCTAGTGAGACTAGCAATCTTAATGTTGCTGTGTTAATCTGTTTTTCCCTGGCAGCCGTGTGCACAGCGGTCCATCGCTACATAGGCAGATAACTCCGCCTTGGAAAGTACTCATATTTTGTCCGTCTATGAGAAATTGACGTTTCAAGCCAGGCCTCGCTGCTGAGACCAGAGTTGGTTGCTGCAGTGATAAATCACAAATAAAAATCCCAACTTGTACAGCCAGGATTTGAATTCACAACCTCTCTGTCTCAAGACCAGTGTCTTACCTCGAGACCAACCAGTCCCACCCCCTCCCCTCGTCCGTACATTTTAATACTCCTTCTTTTACCCGTTGACATTAAGTCTTTAATTGATCCTGTAGATGTTAGGTTTTGCTGCGAACTTCCTTATTGCTGGAACGGTCTATGTAAGAAACACCCCAACTCTGTCCACATCTAATCTCTGGAGCTTGCATTCTTCTTTCATGATCAGCAGTGAGTGTCTATATTTAGCAGGCGTTGAGAAATAAATACGGTCGTTATTGTTCAAAACAATCATATCCTTGTTCTTGGAGAGGTGTTGTTCAGTAACTGGGTTAGTCTTGTCATAGCTGTTATTGTCTGTACAATTCTAATACTTCTGATGGTGAGCTTTCAGTGACAATGGACCTCATATATTTGAACTTGTTGACTGCTTTAAGTGCATCTCCGTTTATTGTGATCATTCTTTAAATGCTCCGGGTCGTATTTGTCATCACTTTGATTTTGTCAGCGACTCACACACTTCCATGTGAGGGCTTTGTGGTCTAGAGGTGTGCCGTCGTCCTCGAGATAGAAGGGACCCGCGTTCAAAGCAAACAAGAAGTGGTGGTGATTTTTTCAAAAATAGGAAAAATTAAGCTGTTGTTTCTTTATGATGTAGCCCTCCCTTGACCTCTTGGGTAGTGAAATGCGATGTCTAGCCCTCTTAGATAACGGCAATAAACATAAACTCTCGTGTGCACTTGCGCATGTTAAAGATCCCTTGGCAGTGAAAAACGAAAAGAGTAGGCCATAAATATGGCAGCTGCCAGGGCAAAGTAATCATCAGAAACCTACCAACGTCGTGGTGCCCAAGTGGTGCTACGGAGCTCGTGCACGTGATTCATGGTTCTCTTGGGATTTTCTCGAGATTGTAGTGTGGGAGGGGGGTGTTATCGGAACACCTATTGAGTCGTCCGGTGTGCAGGGATGATGGTCCTGATAACAACAACAATACATACCCAGTAATGAAGGTACAACAACAATACACACCCAGTAATGAAGGTACAACAACAATACAAATACAGTAATGAAGGTACAACAACAATACATACCCAGTAATGAAGGTACAACAACAATACAAATACAGTAATGAAGGTACAACAACAATACAAATACAGTAATGAAAGTACAACAACAATACATACCCAGTAATGAAGGTACAACAACAATACAAACCCAGTAATGAAGGTACAACAACAATACAAATACAGTAATGAAGGTACAACAACAATACAAATACAGTAATGAAGGTACAACAACAATACATACCCAGTAATGAAGGTACAACAACAATACAAATACAGTAATGAAAGTACAACAACAATACAAATACAGTAATGAAGGTACAACAACAATACAAATACAATAATGAAGGTACAACAACAATACAAATACAGTAATGAAGGTACAACAACAATACATACCCAGTAATGAAGGTACAACAACAATACAAACCCAGTAATGAAGGTACAACAACAATACAAATACAGTAATGAAGGTACAACAACAATACATACCCAGTAATGAAGGTACAACAACAATACAAATACAGTAATGAAGGTACAACAACAATACAAATACAGTAATGAAGGTACAACAACAATACATACCCAGTAATGAAGGTACAACAACAATACATACCCAGTAATGAAGGTACAACAACAATACAAACCCAGTAATGAAGGTACAACAACAATACAAATACAGTAATGAAGGTACAACAACAATACATACCCAGTAATGAAGGTACAACAACAATACACACCCAGTAATGAAGGTACAACAACAATACAAATACAGTAATGAAGGTACAACAACAATACATACCCAGTAATGAAGGTACAACAACAATACAAACCCAGTAATGAAGGTACAACAACAATACAAATACAGTAATGAAGGTACAACAACAATACATACCCAGTAATGAAGGTACAACAACAATACAAATACAGTAATGAAGGTACAACAACAATACATACCCAGTAATGAAGGTACAACAACAATACAAATACAGTAATGAAGGTACAACAACAATACAAATACAGTAATGAAGGTACAACAACAATACAAATACAGTAATGAAGGTACAACAACAATACAAATACAGTAATGAAGGTACAACAACAATACAAATACAGTAATGAAGGTACAACAACAATACAAATACAGTAATGAAGGTACAACAACAATACATACCCAGTAATGAAGGTACAACAACAATACATACCCAGTAATGAAGGTACAACAACAATACAAACCCAGTAATGAAGGTACAACAACAATACAAATACAGTAATGAAGGTACAACAACAATACAAATACAGTAATGAAGGTACAACAACAATACATACCCAGTAATGAAGGTACAACAACAATACAAACCCAGTAATGAAGGTACAACAACAATACAAATACAGTAATGAAGGTACAACAACAATACAAATACAGTAATGAAGGTACAACAACAATACAAATACAGTAATGAAGGTACAACAACAATACATACCCAGTAGTGAAGGTACAACAACAATACAAATACAGTAATGAAGGTACAACAACAATACATACCCAGTAATGCAGGTACAACAACAATACATACCCAGTAATGAAGGTACAACAACAATACATACCCAGTAATGAAGGTACAACAACAATACACACCCAGTAATGAAGACATTTATACACACGAACAGCTTACATTAGTGGTCATCAAACTGTTCTCAACGGAGCCCAGACGCTCCACAAGCGCCTGCTAGGGCTCCGCATACATCATTATCATCATCATAAAGAGCCGTGCCGGACGTAGTTGACGTTTCTCCACAAACCTCTACCCACAGTACAACTCATCAACTTCGCCACTGTTGTACCACAATGCTAAGCTCTTTAATATTGTTTCTCTATGTCGCCAGAGATCATTCTTTCCCTCTTGTCATTGGAGCTTTGTCAAACAAGAATACCCAGAAGTAGACAAGAAGTTCTACGAGTTTTAATTCCTTTAGCGACTACCAACTTATGTGAGGGGTTAAGGCAAAGAAATGCTAATGAAGGCATAAAAATGCGAAGCTGCAGTAAAGCTAAATGTGAGAGAGAATTGAAAAAAAAAATAGGACAAAATGGTATGGTGAAAGATCTACGTGATTGATAGACGAGACAAATTTGAACGGCGTTTCGGCTCAATAAGCCTTCAGCAGGAACAAACAACACACAGATATGTAAGTAAATAAAACTAATCCTAGATAACCAACTAGTAATGAAACATCCAAACAAAATAATCGAAATAAAAGTTGGCGATGTAGGATTAGTTTTATTTACTTACTTACATATCTGTGTGTGTGTTGTTTGTTTGTTTGTTCCTGATGAAGGCCTATTGAGTCAAAACGTCGTTCAAATTTGTGTTCTCTATCAATGACGTAAAGCTTTCACCATACCATTTTTTCTATTTCTTTGTTTTCAATTCTCCCCCCTACTTATGTGAGACCAGGTTTTCAGCATTGGCAGCCATCAAAACCAAATACAGATCACATGTGGACGCTAAGAGAGAGAGATTAGAAAAGCAATGTCCAAACTTGTGCCCAGATTTGAAGATCTAATGAGGACGAAACAAGCTCAAACTACCCATTGACTTTGTTACATGATACAAATATCACAATGTAAGTTCATTCAGTTATTTTTTTTTAATTTCAATAACAGAAATGAGACTAATCTGTTTGATTTATATCCAAAACATGAGTTTATTTACCTCCACGATCAATATATCATGTTCAATATACCGTTAAAATGATATTAAAATATGCTTGTAGTTTTTATTTACATTGTTTTCTTTTCGTTCGTCAGTTTTGACCTCTGATGAAATTCATAGAGACTAGGTTCTGAATTTTGTGTGTTAATCCATTTTTTCCCTGGCAGCCGTGTGCACAGGGGTCCCTCGTCGCACAGGCAGATAACTGCGTCTTCGGAGGTACATATATTTTTTTCCGTCGATGAGCAATTGACGTTTTAAGCCGGGCCTCGCTGCTGAGAGCAGGGGTGGTTGCCGCAGAGAGAAATCATAAATAAAAATCCCAACTGGTGTAGCCAGGATTTGAACCCACAACCTCTCTGTCTCGAGGCCAACGTCTTGCCTCGAGACCAACCAGTGATATAAGGTGCTGCCGCGATGATTTGTGGTAAGAGTTAGGGCTCCTTTGGCTGGAAGAGTTTGATGATCGCTTGTCTACATCGAAACTACGAACATCACTCTTGTTTCTTACATGGAACCGTTGACAGCTTGCTCCTATCGATCTCCAATCAATGATTGCTTCACTTATTGATACCGTACTTTTAGCGATGTGGAATATTTGTAATTTGCTTTAAAATGTCAGACTGATCGTCCACAGATGCCAACTTTGTCTGGAACCACCAGTTTAATCTGACCATGACCTATCGTCTGGACTCGGACATATTCTCGCCTTACAGTCATCTCAAGTTCCAACCAAAACCTTTAGAGAAAAGGCCAAATTACTGTATGTATTTGAGAATAAATTACCGTATTTGAGAATAAATTACCGTATTTGAGAATAAATTACTGTAAGTATAAGATGATGAACTACTGTATTTGAGAATAAATTACTGTAAGTATAAGATGATAAAATACTGTATTTGAGAATAAATTACCGTATTTGAGAATAAATTACTGTAAGTATAAGATGATAAACTACTGTATTTGAGAATAAATTACCGTATTTGAGAATAAATTACCGTATTTGAGAATAAATAACTATAAGTATAAGATGATAAACTACTGTATTTGAGAATAAATTACTGTAAGTATAAGATGATAAACTACTGTATTTGAGAATAAATTACCGTATTTGAGAATAAATTACTGTAAGTATAAGATGGTAAACTACTGTATTTGAGAATAAATTACTGTAAGTATAAGATGATAAACTACTGTATTTGAGAATAAATTACTGTAAGTATAAGATGGTAAACTACTGTATTTGAGAATAAATTACTGTAAGTATAAGATGGTAAACTACTGTATTTGAGAATAAATTACTGTAAGTATAAGATGATAAACTACTGTATTTGAGAATAAATTACTGTAAGTATAAGATGGTAAACTACTGTATTTGAGAATAAATTACTGTAAGTATAAGACGGTAAACTACTGTATTTGAGAATAAATTACTGTAAGTATAAGAAGGTAAACTACTGTATTTGAGAATAAATTACTGTAAGTATAAGACGGTAAACTACTGTATTTGAGAATAAATTACTGTAAGTATAAGACGGTAAACTACTGTATTTGAGAATAAATTACTGTAAGTATAAGATGGTAAACTATTGTATTTGAGATTAAATTACCGTATTTGATAATAAATTACTATATTTGATAATAAATTACTATATTTGATGATAAATTACTATATTTGATAATAAATTACTGTAAGTGTAAGATAGTAAATTACTATATTGATAATGAATTACCGTATTTCATAATAAAATACTGTAAACATTTGTACATTAATTACTAAAATATTTTTTTTTATAAATTACTGTACGTATTTCATCAACAATGTAATGTAAGTATGTTTGTATTATCTATCAAATCATTCTCTTAAACTGTTTATCTATCAAACCATTCTCTTAAACTGTTTATCTATCAAACAATTCTCTTAAACTGTTTATCTATCAAACAATTCTCTTAAACTGTTTATCTATCAAACCATTCTCTTAAGCTGTTTATCTATCAAACCATTCTCTTAAGCTGTTTATCTATCAAACCATTCTCTTAAACTGTTTATCTATCAAACAATTCTCTTAAACTGTTTATCTATGAAACCATTCTCTTAAAATGTTTATCTATCAAACAATTCTCTTAAACTGTTTATCTATCAAACCATTCTCTTAAACTGTTTATCTATCAAACCATTATCTTAAACTGTTTATCTATCAAACCGTTCTCTTAAACTGTTTATCTATCAAACCATTCTCTTAAACTGTTTATCTATCAAACCATTCTCTGAAACTGTTTATCTATCAAACCATTCTCTTAAACTATTTATCTATCAAACCATTATCTTAAACTGTTTATCTATCAAACCATTATCTTAAACTGTTTATCTATCAAACCATTCTCTTAAACTGTTTATCTATCAAACCATTCTCTTAAACTGTTTATCTATCAAACCATTCTCTTAAGCTGTTTATCTATCAAACCATTCTCTTAAACTGTTTATTTATCAAACCATTCTCTTAAACTGTTTATCTATCAAACCATTATCTTAAACTGTTTATCTATCAAACCATTCTCTTAAACTGTTTATCTATCAAAAAATTCTCTTAAACTGTTTATCTATCAAACCATTCTTTTAAACTGTTTATCTATGAAACAATTCTCTTAAACTGTTTATCTATGAAACAATTCTCTTAAACTGTTTATCTATCAAACCATTCTCTTAAACTGTTTATCTATCAAACCATTCTCTTAAACTGTTTATCTATCAAACCATTCTCTTAAACTGATAATCTATCAAACCGTTCTCTTAAACTGTTTATCTATCAAACCATTCTCTTAAACTGTTTATCTATCAAATCATTCTCTTAAACTGTTTATCTATCAAATCATTCTCTTAAACTGTTTATCTATGAAACAATTCTCTTAAACTGTTTATCTATCAAACCATTCTCTTAAACTGTTTATCTATCAAACCATTCTCTTAAACTGTTTATTTATCAAACCATTATCTTAAACTGTTTATCTATCAAACCATTCTCTTAAGCTGTTTACCTAATAAACCATTATCTTAAACTGTTTATCTATTCTCTTAAATTGTCTTGTATTGTTTCTGTTTCCCTTAATCTCAACTTCCCACAACTTTACTTGTCAAAATATATTGAAGCTGCTGCCTTCTTATTATGTGGCCAACATTATGATTGTTTCTTCATTATGATTGTAGATATCACCTGAATTGCTTTAATTAATATATGCAGTGTGATGCAACAACGTCTGTGATTGGTTAAGTATTGTACGCTATTTCCTTTTCTAACAGACGAGATAGCCAAGAACAAAACAAGAACAGCTGTTTGGTTAGTTAGTCACTGCTGGACACAGTCTATGAGGCATTTATATGTGGCAGAGATGCAGGTTGGTCAATGTATGTGAGCTTTAGAGCTACTTTAACTCACTCCTGCCGGCTGTAGCTCTCAGTGTCCCAAATTCGGAGAGGTAATAATTCATTATATAGAAATAAAACACAGACAGGCATGAACAGTTATATAGTAAGTTCTAATCTATTCCATCCATGAAACCAGTTTCATTCTTCTTCTTCTATCCTTCCTCCATTGCCGTTGGCGTCGAGAGGAGATACAATCTGTGATTCTTTGCTCTTCTGTTGGCCTCTTCTGGTGCTGTCCCTCCTAGTGACTCTAGTATTCCCTTTATCCATCTCTTTCTCGGTCTTCCTCTTAATCTGGCGTTTTCGTAGCGTTTGTTTATGGCTGTTTGAGTCATTGTTAGTTCATTTTGTCGTGTTATGTGGCCGAACCAATTTATATGTTGTTTCTTTATGTATTCGATGGCTGGTTCAATTTCGAGCTTCTTCCTCAGGTCGGTGTTTCTTACTCTGTCCCTTTAGCTGTTTCCTGTCATTCTTCTGACACATTTCATTTCGGTGGTCGTTATCTTTCTTATTGTTCTAGAGTGCAGCGTCCAAATCTGACACTGATAGCACAGAGTTGGTAGAAAAATTGATATGTATATTGCCCTTTTTGCTTCCGTAGTTATTGCTTTGTTTTTCAACAGTGTTGATACTTGGCCTATAACTTGGCATGCTTTGTTACACCTTATATCTATCTCTGTCTCTTGGTTATTGTCTTGTGTTAACGTGCTACCCAGATATTTAAAATTGTCTACTTGCTTCACAGTTGTATAATCTATTATGATATTTAGTTTTCTTTCTTTCTCGCTATTGCCATTACTTTGGTTTTGTTTATGTTGAACCAGTTTCATTACAGTCAGAAATTTTCCATATCCGCTCCACCACTTGTCACAGCATTTTCTAAAACAGCGAAAAAAAAATAGTACGAAGCCCCGTCACGCCAAGTGGCGTGTAGGAATATAGTGCTAGTGACCATACTTTTTATAGGTCTTCATCACATGAATTTTTGGGTAATGTGGTCGGTATTATGCCCGTGCCGCTTTGCTTTTCCAGGGAAAATAAAAAATCCGGTACCCATTTAAGGCTATTTCCCAAAATGCATTTGTAAATTCTATTAACAAGGTAGCCCCAAGCACGTTCTACTCGACTGAACAGGCGACGATTGGAAACCTCTTTAGTCACATCTTGCAACTTGCGTGGCAGGTAACAGTGGCGCTTTTCTTTACTCCCTTCACTGTGGGGCCCCAGTAGCCACAAGAACTAAATAGTGTATATAGTAAGTATGCTGATCTTATTGTACGTGCACTGAAAATAATGACGATATAACATTTAGACAAACTGACACAGGTCAAATTAGGGGAACAGGTAAAGTGAACATGCCCTCCCCTGCCTGGCTAGGTGAATGGGATGTTGTGGTCGAGGTTGTACTTGATCACGACACACTTTTGGGTAAAAGTCAGCATCACCTCAAGCCGTCTCTACTTCACATAAAATCTCTGGTACCTATTTGTAGAGAGCTGGGTGGATCCCCTAGGCTTGTCAGTCGAAGATAAACCGCCATTTCTGGGAGTTGAACCCGGACTTTTTTGATCGGAAATTAACAGTGTCGACACATAATTAGTGAACCACTAGTGTCGACACATAATTAGTGAACCACTAGTGTCGACACATAATTAGTGAACCACTAGTGTCGACACATAATTAGTGAACCACTAGTGTCGACACATAATTAGTGAACCACTAGTGTCGATACATAATTAGTGAACTACTAGTGTCGACACATAATTAGTGAACCACTAGTGTCGACACATAATTAGTGAACCACTAGTGTCGACACATAATTAGTGAACCACTAGTGTCGACACATAATTAGTGAACCACTAGTGTCGACACATAATTAGTGAACCACTAGTGTCGACACATAATTAGTGAACCACTAGTGTCGACACATAATTAGTGAACCACTAGTGTCGATAAATAATTAGTGAACCACTAGTGTCGATAAATATATAGTGAACTACTAGTGTCGATAAATAATTAGTGAACCACTAGTGTCGATAAATATATAGTGAACTACTAGTGTCGATAAATAATTAGTGAACCACTAGTGTCGACACATAATTAGTGAACCACTAGTGTCGATAAATATATAGTGAACTACTAGTGTCGATAAATAATTAGTGAACCACTAGTGTCGATAAATATATAGTGAACTACTAGTGTCGATAAATATATAGTGAACCACTAGTGTCGATAAATAATTAGTGAACCACTAGTGTCGATAAATATATAGTGAACTACTAGTGTCGATAAATAATTAGTGAACCACTAGTGTCGACACATAATTATTGAACCACTAGTGTCGATAAATAATTAGTGAACCACTAGTGTCGACACATAATTAGTGAACCCTGGAGGTAAAACGGGCACTCTACAATACAATCTTCATCCCAACGTTGTGCTACTATTGTCAGACCTGGACCCTAGATGCAAGAACAATAAGAAAAATAACCTCTACTGAGATGAAATGTGTTAGACGAATGACATGAAACAGTTTGAGAGGTAATATCAGAAATGGAGAACTGAGAAAAAAGCTAGGAATAACACCCGCTATAGAATATATAAAGAAGCAACCGATAAAATGATTTGGCCACGTGACAAGGCAGAAAGATCAATACACAACGAGCCTTCAATAAACGTTGCGAGAACACAAGGTCCAAGGACCGAACACGAAAAAGATGGATTGACAGAATATTAGAAACACTAGGAAGCACAACAGCAGCAGAGGAAAACAGAAAAGCTAAAAACGAAAATTATATCTCACCTCGATGCTGAAAGGCAAATGAGGAAGGAGAGAAGTAGAAGAGAAATGGGAAGATAATTCAAGGTTTACCTTTAAAGATAACGGACTCATAACGAGTGAGAATAGAATAAAGACTTAAACGACATACATCACAGTATTTTGTTGTTGCTACTTTAGTTGATTTGCTCATTTGTGTATTCACAGAAAGATAAAATACACAAACTTCTTCTAATAAATATTCAGTGTCTAGAATAAAAGTATCTGAACATGTATGAATCTCTTTTGGTTAAAAACTGAACATAGCATGCTCCGAAGCTCTCATATTTGTCAATTATTTATCTTGTTACGTTAAACTTGTACTTTTTTTTGTCGGGATCACAAATGGACCTTCCATCAAATAAAAGTTAAGAATGTTTTACATTCAGGAAGTCTTCGTCTGTCAATGATGTACAAGATTAGAACCAAAATGCCACTTTGAGAGGAAAACAAACAACTGTGACAGAGACACGCATAATGTGTGGTTTATCTCCCTGGAATGAAGGACTAGTGCTACTCGCCCTACTTCAGGTACTCGAGCCAATCATAAACTACATACAGAAACAACAAATAAACGAGATTGCCCATCTAGAAAGAAGGCCTTGTGATTCCTTACCATAAAAAGCATAAATTAAAAGAGGAGAAGGGAGAAGAGCAATAGACAGACCTAGAGTAAGATGGACAGAGATCAAAGAAACGTTGCAGCAACATCAATTGACAATGAGTGAAGCCACTAAAAGAGAGAGAAATAGAACTTTGTATCTCCCTCGACACTCGAACAGGTACAAGAGTAAATGAAGAAGGAAAGAAGAAAGACAAAAGTGAAGCGTTCTGGGTGTGCAATTTCATGTTTTTGTTTCTCTATTTTGTCATTGAAAACATTTATTTGTTTCGTTAAAATGTTTAACAACTGCAATTTGTAAGAGAATTGTTTCGTTTCCTGCCAGAGGTACATCGATGTTGACGTATTTGGCAAATGTGGCCAGCCGTGCCCCAAGGCTTCCTCATCCTGCAACAATTTACCATCCTTGTACAAGTTCTACTTGTCCTTTGAGAACTCTCTTTGTACAGACTACGTCACCGAGAAGTTCTTCAAGCTCTTTGTTCCAGGAATGCACGTGATCCCTGTCGTTAGGGGCGGGGCTAATTATGATCAATATTTCCCTAATTTTACCTTCATCAACGCTGCTCATTTTAAAACAGCCAAAGATTTGGCTTTACATTTGAAGAATTTGGCCGCAGATTTGGAAACCTACAGTACGTACCTGGAATATAAAGATCTATATGAAAATTCAAGGTCCGGCATTGACTTGGCTTGTAGAGTTTGTCAATATTTACACACGCACGAAGTGAAACGACGGGAAGTCTATAATTTAAAAGAATGGATAGTTGATGGACAGTGTCACAAACCAGCTGATATTTGAGACCTTAGTGAACTTTGAATTTAACTGTAACGTTTTCACGGCTGCTGAGTTCAGTCTAAAAATGTAAATGTAAGTTTCAATTTTAAAATTTGACAAAATTTGTAAGCGAAGAGTTCACTGTTTGATTCGCTCACTATGTCTTGGAACTAAACTGTTTGATTCGCTCTCTGTGTCTTGAAACTAAACTGTTTGATTCGCTCACTATGTCTTGGAACTAAACTGTTTGATTCGCTCTCTGTGTCTTGGAAATAAACTGTTTGATTCGCTCTCTGTGTCTTGAAACTAAACTGTTTGATTCGCTCACTATGTCTTGGAACTAAACTGTTTGATTCGCTCTCTGTGTCTTGAAACTAAACTGTTTGATTCACTCACTGTGTCTTGGAACTAAACTGTTTGATTCGCTCACTGTGTCTTAGAACTAAACTGTTTGATTCGCTCTCTGTGTCTTGAAACTAAACTGTTTGATTCGCTCACTGTGTCTTGGAACTAAACTGTTTGATTCGCTCACTGTGTCTTAGAACTAAACTGTTTGATTCGCTCTCTGTGTCTTGAAACTAAACTGTTTGATTCGCTCACTATGTCTTGGAACTAAACTGTTTGATTCGCTCACTGTGTTTTGGAACTAAACTGTTTGATTCACTCACTGTGTCTTGCAACTAAACTGTTTGATTCTCTCACTGTGTCTTGGAACTAAACCGTTTGATTCGCTCACTGTGTCTTGGAACTAAACTGTTTGATTCTCTCACTGTGTCTTGAAACTAAAGTGTTTGATTCTCTCACTGTGTCTTGGAACTAAACTGTTTGATTCACTCACTGTGTCTTGGAACTAAACTGTTTGATTCTCTCACTGTGTCTTGGAACTAAACTGTTTGATTCACTCACTGTGTCTTGGAACTAAACTGTTTGATTCACTCACTGTGTCTGGGAAATAAACTGTTTGATTCACTCACTGTGTCTTGGAACTAAACTGTTTGATTCTCTCGCTGTGTCTTGGAACTAAACTTTTTAATTCTCTCGCTGTGTCTTGGAACTAAACTTTTTAATTCTCTCACTGTGTCTTGGAACTAAACTTTTTAATTCTCTCACTGTGTCTTGGAACTAAACTGTTTGAGACCTGTTACGGTTGTTGATAACAGAAGAAAAAGTGAGATTTTAAGCGCCATCTACTGCCATGATTGTTTAAACAGACATGGCAAGTTAACGTCCATTGTCAAAGAAAGTTTCAAATTAAAACCTTGTTGATTTATACTCTTCTTGTCGTGTCGATATATAATTAGTGAATCACTAGTGTCGATACATAATTAGTGAATCACTATATAGTGTCGGTACATAATTAGTGAATCACTAGTGTCGACACATAATTAGTGAATCACTAGTGTCGATACATAATTAGTGAATCACTAGTCTCGGTACATAATTAGTGAATCACTAGTGTCGATACATAATTAGTGAATCACTAGTGTCGGTACATAATTAGTGAATCACTAGTGTCGGTACATAATTAATGAATCACTAGTGTCGACACATAATTAGTGAATCACTAGTGTCTGTACATAATTAGTGAATCACTAGTGTCGATACATAATTAGTGAATCACTAGTGTCGGTACATAATTAGTGAATCACTAGTGTCGATACATAATTAGTGAATCACTAGTGCCGATACATAATTAGTGAACCCCTAGTGTCGATAAATAATTAGTGAATCACTATTGTCGATACATAATTAATGAATCTCTAGTGTCGAAACATAATTAGTAAATCACTATTGTCGATACATACTTAGTGAATCACTAGTGCCGATACATAATTAGTGAATCACTATTGTCGATACATAATTAATGAATCTCTAGTGTCGATATATAATTAGTGAATCACTAGTGTCGATACATAATTAGTGAATCACTAGTGCCGATACATAATTAGTGAATCACTAGTGTCGATACATAATTAATGAATCTTTGGTGTCGATACATAACTAGTGAAACACTATTGTCGATACATAATTAATGAATCTCTAGTGTCGATATATAATTAGTGAATCACTAGTGTCGATACATAATTAGTGAATTCTTAGTGTCGATATATAATTAGTGAAACCCTAGTGTCGATACATAATTAGTGAATTCCTAGTGTCGATATATAATTAGTGAAACCCTAGTGTCGATACATAATTAGTGAACCCCTAGTGTCGATACATAATTAGTGAACCCCTAGTGTCGATATATAATTAGTGAACCCCTAGTGTCGATATATAATTAGTGAACCCCTAGTGTCGATATATAATTAGTGAACCCCTAGTGTCGATACATAATTAGTGAATCCCTAGTGTCGATACATAATTAGTGAATCCCTAGTGTCGTTACATAATTAGTGAACCCCTAGTGTCGATATATAATTAGTGAACCCTTAGTGTCGATATATAATTAGTGAACACCTTGTGTCGACACATAATTAGTGAACCGAAGACAGTATAGAATTATCTCGAATATTCTAATACACAATGTCAATTATTCAATATAATCCAGTTACAAAAGTTCTTCAAACTTTGACGAACGAAACGTAAGAAGGGCAGCACATGAAAACAGTCATGAACAGATCATCTACAACAGTTGACTGGAGGCGGCACATCAACACAATCATGAACAAATCATCTACAACAGTTGAGTGGAGGCAGCACATCAACACAGTCATGAACAAATCATCTACAACAGTTGAGTGGAGGCAGCACATCAACACAGTCATGAACAAATCATTTACAACAGTTGAGTGGATGCAGCACATACACACAGTCATGAACAAATCATCTACAACAGTTGAGTGGAGGCAGCACATCAACACAATCATGAACAAATCATCTACAACAGTTGAGTGGAGGCAGCACATCAACACAGTCATGAACAAATCATCTACAACAGTTGAGTGGAGGTAGCACATCAACACAGTCATGAACAAATCATCTACAACAGTTGAGTGGATGCAGCACATCAACACAGTCATGAACAAATCTCCTACAACAGTTGAGTGGAGGCAGCACATGAAAACAGTCATGAACAAATCATCTACAACAGTTGAGTGGAGGCAGCACATCAACACAGTCATGAACAAATCATCTACAACAGTTGAGTGGAGGCAGCACATCAACACAGTCATGAACAAATCATCTACAACAGTTGAGTGGATGCAGCACATCAACACAGTCATGAACAAATCATCTACAACAGTTGAGTGGAGACAGCACATCAACACAGTCATGATTAAATCAACTACAACAGTTGAGTGGAGGCAGCATATGAAAACATTCATGAACAAATCATCTACAACAGTTGAGTGGATGCAGCACATCAACACAGTCATGAACAAATCATCTACAACAGTTGAGTGGATGCAGCACATCAACACAGTCATTAACAAATCATCTACAACAGTTGAGTGGAGGCAGCACATCAACACAGTCATGAACAAATCATCTACAACAGTTGAGTGGAGGCAGCACATCAACACAGTCATGAACAAATCATCTACAACAGTTGAGTGGAGGCAGCACATCAACACAGTCATGAACAAATCATCTACAACAGTTGAGTGGAGGCAGCACATGAAAACAGTCATGAACAAATCATCTACAACAGTTGAGTGGAGGCAGCACATCAACACAGTCATGATTAAATCATCTAGAATGGTTGAGTGGAGGCAGCACATGAAAATAGTCATGAACAAATCATCTACAACAGTTGAGTGGATGTAGCACATCAACACAGTCATGAACAAATCATCTACAACAGTTGAGTGGATGCAGCACATCAACACAGTCATGAACAAATCATGTACAACAGTTGAGTGGAGGCAGCACATCAACACAGTCATGAACAAATCATCTACAACAGTTGAGTGGCGGCAGCACATAAAAACAGTCATGAACGAATCATCTACAACAGTTGAGTGGATGCAGCACATCAACACAGTCATGAACAAATCATCTACAACAGTTGAGTGGAGGCAGCACATCAACACAGTCATGAACAAATCATCTACAACAGTTGAGTGGAGGCAGCACGTGAAAACAGTCATGAACAAATCATCTACAACAGTTGAGTGGATGCAGCACATCAACACAGTCATGAACAAATCATCTACAACAGTTGATTGGAGGCATCACATCAACACAGTCATGAACAAATCATCTATAACAGTTGAGTGGAGGCAGCACATCAACACAATCATGAACAAATCATCTACAACAGTTGAGTGGAGGCAGCACATCAACACAGTCATGAACAATTCATCTACAACAGTTGAGTGGAGGCAGCACATCAACACAGTCATGAACAAATCATCTACAACAGTTGAGTGGATGCAGCACATAAACACAGTCATGAACAAATCATCTACAACAGTTGAGTGGAGGCAGCATATCAACACAGTCATGAACAAATCATCTACAACAGTTGAGTGGAGGCAGCACATGAAAACAGTCATGAACAAATCATCTACAACAGTTGAGTGGATGCAGCACATCAACACAGTCATGAACAAATCATCTACAACAGTTGAGTGGAGGCAGCACATCAACACAGTCATGAACAAATCTCCTACAACAGTTGAGTGGATGCAGCACATGAAAACAGTCATGAACAAATCATCTACAACAGTTGAGTGGAGGCAGCACATGAACACAGTCATAAACAAATCATCTACAACAGTTGAGTGGAGGCAGCACATCAACACAGTCATGAACAAATAATCTACAACAGTTGAGTGGATGCAGCATATCAACACAGTCATGAACAAATCATCTACAACAGTAGAGTGGATGCAGCACATCAACACAGTCATTACCAGATCATCTACAATAGTTGACTTAAGGCAGCACATCAACACAGTCATGAACAAATCATCTACAACAGTTGAGTGGAGGTAATCAACACATCAACACAATCATGAACAGATCATCTACAGCAGTTGAGTGGAGGCAGCACATCAACACAGTCATGAACAAATCATCTACAGCAGTTGAGTGGATGCAGCACTTAAAAATGCCATGCTGAAATCGAATGCATTGAAGGGTGTTTCTAAAGTCGCAGTGCAGTGAATTTCTACTCTCGGAAGAAAAACGTCACCAGAAATGCGGTTAACTAATGCGTCACACAAATTGTAAAATATATGGTATTATTCAAATATACTTGACTGCTATCGGCGAGCTTATAATGGGTAATGTTGGTATTAACACAATAAAGTTGTGCCTAAAGCATATGTTGAAAATGTCCACCACAGGCCTCAAGACATGTCGTGATTCGTCTTTCCATATTTGCGAAAACCTTCAGAATAATGTGTGGTGATATTTGTTTAATCTTGTCTACTATTTCAGTCTTTAGGTCATTAATTGTCTGCGGATTATTTTCATAAACTTTCCCCTTCAATGCCCCCCACAGATAATAATCTGGGGGTGTTAGATCTGGTGAACGAGCAGGCCAGATTCAACGTGAAATAATGCGATTTGCAAATATGCTTTCTAAATAATTGAGTGTTGTTGTGGCTGTGTGTGCTGTTGCCCCATCCTGCTGAAACCAGGATTCCATAATTTCCCGTTCTGTAAGGTGTGCTATGAACGGTTCCAGAATTAAAGTACGGTAACGTTCTGCATTTATTGTTTCATTAAAAAATATAGGTCCTATTATCCGCATACGACTTATAGCGCACCACACTCCGACTTTTTGATCGTAAAGCGGCACTTGATGAAATTCATGGGGGTTTTCACTGCTCCACAGCCGATTGTTCTGACTGCTCACATAACCGGATAAATGAAACCAGGCCTCATCAGCGAAAAAAGTGACGTCAAGGATGGCAGCGCCATGTTCATAAATAAAATTCTGAAACCACATGCAGTAGTTTAAACGGGATTCATAATCTCTTTCTTGGAGTTGAGACACTTCAGTTAATTTGTATGGACGATAGTGTAGTTCACTTCTTAAAACCTTGTGAACAGAACTCTTAGATATTTGCACCTGTTGAGACAAGTGGTTTAAAGATGCATTTGGACTCATTGTAATTCTGTCTTGGAGTTCCATAATTTGGTCTTGTGAAATTGAAGGTCTTCCAGATCGGTGGGTGTTTCTTTAATGACTGTGCATTATTTGAAAATCTAGTTGTTCCAATTTATTTATGTAAATCACGCATCATGTACTGCTGAAGCTTGTTCCTTTTTCGGTAAAGTTAAACATATAACATCACTATTCACAAAAGGTATTCGAAATATCCACCACGTTTTAGTTGGCAAATGTTGATACGTTTTTTCATATTGTCAAAAACCTTACGCAGTATGGGCTGTGTAACATTATTAATGTTGTTGGCGATTGAAACCTGCAGCTCATCGAGTGTGTGGGGATTGTTTTCGTACACTTTTCCTTTCAGTTCACCCCAGAGATAGTAGTCCATGGGAGTAAGATCAGGAGACCGTGCAGGCCAAATTCCGCGAGAGATTATACGATTAGCAAAAATTTCATAAAAAAATTCCAGTGATTTTACAGCAGTGTGATCAGTTGCGCCATCTTGTTGAAACCAAGCTTTTTCAATTTCTGGCTCAGAAAGTTAGGTTACGAATCGCTCCAGTATGTTAATCCTGTATCTTTCTGAATTTATTGTGTCATAGAAGAAAATTGGGCCGATTATCCGCTGACGACTCATTGCACACCACACTCCTACTTTCTGATCGTGGAGAGGCACTGGGTGCAATGCATGTGGATTTTCATCACTCCAAAGACGATCATTCTGCCTATTCACGTACCCAGACAAATGGAACCATGCTTCATCTGTGAAGAAAGTGAAATCAAGGATTTCCTCACCTTCTTGGGCTAGAAAATTCTCAAACCACATACAATAATTAATTCTGGATTGGTGATCTAATTCTTTTAATTGAGGAACGACGGAAAATTTGTACGGATGTAACTTTAATTTTTTTCCAGAACTCTATGAACAGTACTGCTTGATTTGTGTACTTGTTGAGCCAGCTTTCTTATTGATTTGCCAGGACTCATTAGAATGCTGTCCTGGATGTTGAGAGATGTTACTTCAAGAACAGATGGTCTACCAGGACGGCTAACATCATGTACACTACCGGTGTTTTGAAATTTGATTATTAAATTACTCACAGTATTTCGATGAGGCAATGGTGTATCAGGAAATCTATTCACAAATTGTTCAACAACCCCATTCGAATACTTGCCGCCGTTACGGAACACATGCTCCACTATAAATACTCTTTCTTCAATCGTTAACACCATTGTAAGCCAGATCTATCATGTAGCAGTGATGTTTAAATGAACACGTAAATGGTGCTTGAACTATTACGTCATACATAGATAAAATTTAGGTGCGTAATTATTTCAACAACAAAAAATGCACAGTCATTAAAGAGACACCCTATAGCATGCATCTACTGCAAATCGAACACAACGCATATACGCCCACTCAACGTTTTTTAGATGCGGATGATGAAGAAGTGTATTCCTCCAGTCATTGGGTGAACGTAAGCAAACAGCCACAAGGGTCAAGATTTCACTGACCACAGATGAAACCCGTTTAGACGACAGCAGAACGTACTACCCATATTACAACAATGGTAACTGCAATGCATTATGGGAGCACAAAAGAAATAGCTATTCTTATGGATCACAAATCAGTAAGAGGTCAGATTTGTTTTTTTCTTTTTTCTTTTTCGTTTTCCAGCTTTCACTCCTGACGAAGCACTTAGAGCCTAGGAACAAAATTGCGATTGTTGATCCATGGTTCACTTGCAGCCGTGTACAAGGTGTCTCTCGCCGCATAGGCAGATTATCCCAAATTCGGAGATACTCATTTTTTTCCGCCGATGGGTAATTGACAAGCCGGGTCTCGCTGCTGTGACCATGGGTGGATGCAGCAGAGGGAAATCTCTAATAACAATCACATCTGGTGCGGCTGGGATTTGAACTCGCAACCTTTCTGTCTCGAGACCGGCGTCTTGCCTCGAGACCAACCAATCCCCAGAGGTCAGAATGATAAGGGTCAAAAGTATCAAACCTCAGCCAGACAATTACCATATCAATATCAATTGCCATTTCTGCTGGCGTGGGTGATAATATCTCTCCACAGCTATTTATCTCGACAGTTATTTGTCATTTCTGTTGTTGGACGCCATAGGACGCACCAAGATGGACGATTGTTTGCGTTCGAGCCATGATGTAAACAATGTTCACTTTGCTTGTCTCCAACGGTTTGTCTCATTCTATTAGAGAACATCACACTATCTGTTATCACAGCGAGTTGGCGGATTTTTAGAAATGTAATCACGGGTTTGATAATAAATGTTTGTACACAGTTCGTTAACCATCGCTGTAGATCAAGTCTTTATTCTGCTGGCTTCGTTCGCGGCCTTGGAAGCTAATGACCTAACTTGTACAGACGGTTAGTTTGGGACAAGTTGTACGTTACAGTGTCACTGCTATAATGACTCAGTTTGTGACAAAACTACAGGGACATGCCCAAACAATGACAGTTGTCAGCACGAATAATTCGGACCCAAGTGTCAGTACTTGGATCTCGTTTACAAATACGCCCAAAAATCTGAACCTACTTTCCTGTTTTATAACAACGACACAACATGTAATCCGGACACAAATTCTACATCAGATGAGGCAACTTTCAATCAATCTTTGACGTTCTCCTGGTTTAGAATTTATGTGAATGACTTCAGATCCGGACAGTTTCACGGTAAAACTAAATGGTTCTGCCTCATGTAACAATGAATCAAGGTTTGTAGTTAGTCAGCACGAGATTGATGTCTTTTGCTCTGGGGCTGGTCTGATCAACATGGACGGATTGAAGGGGCGATAGTTGCAAATATCTGCTCCATCTACATTAGCGGGGGTCGGAATGTGGCTCTCAAACAGAACTCAAACCAGACCGACACATTTAATGCTTGTTATACTAGAGACGGATGTGGACTAGAGGCCGCAGTTAATGGCAAAACAAAGACCAATCTCTATGACAATGATTGCACACACACAAAATTGAGAAGTGGATTCAATCCTGTTTACTGGTATCTGAACTTTGCCACGCCCCAGAAAACTCACACCATTTGAATTTATCATCGAGCTAAAACTATGATTCGGGTAAAGAATGCCACTCTAAAGGCTTTCTCTGGCAGCGGCGGCATAGTGTTCCAGTATAATGCTATATCATACCCTAATGTTCCTGTGAACACTATTGTAGTCACCACACAAACGCCAATAGCACACATTAAGATTGAGTTCTCACCGACCATTTCGCAGGCCGACAGTGCACTGACGGTGTGTGAGGTGCAAACATTTACAGACACCCATTGTCTGGACTTAGTGGCCGCAGAGATGGGATTTCTCAGAAGAATGTTGAAAGTTCCCTGGACAGCTAAAAAGACCAATGAGGAAGTTCTCAAAGAGGCCAACACAAAAAGGGAGCTCTTAAAAAACATCATAAAGAAGCAATCAACATTTTTCGGGCACATCATGAGAAGAGGAAAGTTGAAATATTTGGTTACAACTGGCAAAATAAAAGAAAAGAGATATCGCGGACGACAAAGAGAGAAAATACTGGATAGCTTGGTGTCATGGCATGGAAAACAGTCAACAACAGAACTGATACGATGCACTGTAGATAGAAGATTGTGGAGGGACATGATCGCCTACGCAAACCGGTATGGCACATGATGATGATTGTCTGGACGGGCATTCTGGGTCGTTTTGTGAAGTGTGTAGTGGGTGTAGCAAAGGCTGCAACGGTACGTGTCACGGCAACTGTTCACATGGGATCTATGGACACGACTGCTCCAGGTCTTGGCTCAGTGTCTGTCCTTTATGTGAGAAAAAATCCGGAAAATGCCTACAATGTAAACATCCTGGCTATACCTGTAATGACACTTGTCCCGATTGTAATTTTGGGCTACAGTGCGAACAGACGTGTTCTGATGGCTGTGACATCATATGTGACCCGGAAAGTGCAGACTGTACGTGCAAGGAAACGTTCTACGGGTCAGACTGCACTCTCAAATCTCCGGACAACTGTTTGAACGGAACCTGTGAACAGTTAACCTGGGCCTGCGTCTCGTATGTCGAGGATTACCACGTTAAGAAGAGACTGCCGACTACAAACCCAAGCATATGGATACCTTTCGCTATCGCTGCTCTTCTACCTCATCTTCTGCTTCTCTTGAATTGAGCCATGGCTCAATTCTCAGTGTATATCCGTGCTAGTCGTAGCTCATGTCTTAGTGGATGTCTGTGCTGGCCATGGTTCATATCTTAGTGTATTTCCGTGCTAGCCATGGCTCATATTTTAATGTGTTTGTTTCTGTGCTAGACATGGTTCATATCTTGGTGTGTGTCATGTTCGTCATATCTCATATCTTGGTGTGTCCGTGTTAATCATGTCTCATATCTTTATGTGTGCCTGTGTTTAGTCAAATCTCTTATCTTAGTGTGTATCTGTATTAGTCATGTGTCATATCTTTATGTGTGCATGTCTGGGTTAGTGATATCTCATATCTTTGTGTGTGCATGTCTGTGTTTGTCACATCTCATATCCTTGTGTGTGCATGGCTATGTTAGTCACATCTCATATCTTTGGGTACATGTCAATGTTAGGCATGTGTCATATCTTTGTGTATGCAAATCTATGTCAGTCATATCTCATATCTTTGTGTGCATGTCTATGTTAGGCATGTTTCATATCTTTGTGTGTGCATATTTATGTTAGTCATATCTCATATCTTTGTGTGCATGTCTATGTTAGTCATATGTCATATCTTTGCGTGTATGTCTGTGTTAGTCATATCTCATATCTTGATGTGTGTCGGTGTTAGTCATGCCTAGTATCGTTGTGTGCGTGTCTGTGTTAGTCACCTCTAGTGACTCAGGCAGATGGTGCTCGTAAACCTGTGAGGGGCGACCATCTAAGGGCAGAATCCCCCTACAGAAAAGACAATCTGCTGCCTTGCAGGAATATTGGGGACAATCAAAGGCTAAGGAAAGCAAACCTGAATAAAATGCTGGCTGAAATCGGATGCACTGGGCCACTGGCGCAGAACACAGTGCAACGTTTTAACGGGAGTTCAATCAGAGTGGATCTGGCAGACTCTAATTGTGATGTTCTGTCTGTGGGGGCGGTCAACACACTTAACCTGACAGCTGACTTCATGTGTGAGTCTGGAATCCTACTCTGATTGAGTCCTGATCGCAGAGAGAGAGAGAGAGAGAGAGAGAGAGAGAGAGAGAGATTTCTGTTGTTGACCTTCTGCCAAGCCATTCTCTTCAATGGTCTGATATTTTTTCTCTTTGCTTCCCTCTGTCTCATTGTCCCTCAATTTTCCCAGCTGTTACAATATATTTCAGCTGTTCTCTTCTCATGGGCCTCTTAACATGGCCAAAAATGATGATTGTTTATTCATAATTTTAGAAATGAGCTCTCTTTTTGCTTTGTCCTCTTTCATAACAATTTCATTTCTCTTCTTAGCTATCCATGGTATTCTCAACACTCTTCTGTTGAAAAATCGCTGATAAATCCATAGTCAAAACCATGCACTGGTGTTATTTTCTGCTTGGGGACTATATAGCAGGCCATGATGACGACAGTCAAACCCATGATGGCGACAGTCAAACCCATGATGGCGACAGTCAAACTCATGATGGCGACAGTCAAACCCATGCACTGGTGTTATTTTCTGCTTGGGGACTATATAGCAGGCCATGATGGCGACAGTCAAACCCATGATGGCGACAGTCAAACCCATGATGCATCTGGAACAGGAAATGTATCCATAACACTCCGCAGCAAAAATTAGCAGTACAATAAAAATAGACGTTACGACATTGGTAGCTATTTATAGTCTTTCTATCTTTTATCTACAGCCATCTATAGAATTACAAAGGCTCGCGGGCTGAAAATAAAACGGGAAAACCCTCGTTTAGTAGCATGCCGTTATCACTATAGGAAATATTGATGACATCACTCTACCCATAACCACCCCTGCTCGAAAAGCTGGAAAAGTTACCATAGTTGATTGTCCGGGAATTTCCTGTCTGTCCCTAGGCCTCTGTGAGTCTATAGATGGCTATGTCTGTCCACTGATGGCAGTATGTAGTAGTCAGGTCTGAGGGCAGAGGGAGAATCACTCCATTCTGGTTTCAGCTTTGTGGCCAGGGGTGGTTGTGGGTAGAATTTCGTTAACCTCCTATAGCTCGCATAACAAACGACGTCACGACTGTGGGGATTTACCGCGATGTTTCTCTCTGTGCGCTGGCCTGACTACTATAGATTGTCGTGGTTTAGGTGGTAACCAAAGTGACCCGACGTAGGTTCGTTGTATTGTCTTGTCTCACTTGTGGGTTAAATCAAGACAACCCTATTTAATGTAATAATCAATGAAATTATCTAAATGTCTCTTTATCGACGACCTTTGTTTGACATATGGGTCTATACAACAGCTGCTACCATGTTTTAGTACATTATTACCTTTGTTTCAGCTAATGGTGCATACAACAGCTGCTACCATGTTTTAATAGGCTATTGACTTTCTAATGACATTATCTAGTAGTAATCTTCCGCTCCTGAATGTATATGCACGATAAATAATTAAGTGGACACTAATATAATAGACTCATTTCCCTTGTGTTTGCCATTTTTGCGCCTCTCTGCTCAACATATTCAAATTTAGTTTGATGTTTGTGACTTCCGGACTTGCCTTCCCTATTCCATCTCAAATTATTTGATCAGACCGGTTTGTCTCCGCAGTTTGGGTGTTATACTGTGACTTTGATTACTCTGTCAGACACAACGATCAGCTATGAGTTGTATGTGTTACAACAGTTATAAGTGACTAGTGGTGGCGTGGGTATGGGGGATTCATAACTCAATTTACGGCAATGAAGTTGGTCACATGGACATTATAGATTTAAATAGCGTGTTTGACATATCTCCAGTAAATCAGTAAACTGCAAAGTCAGTTATTTTGTTATTCCACCTCACTGTTAAGCTGAGGCTTTACACTTTCTGTTGGTTCTCCACCTCGGATGTCCGTGTCCCGCCCATTAAGTTTACATCAGGGACACATAATGTTTACACAACCCTCCATCGGATGTCCGTGTCCCGCCCATTAAGTTTACCTCAGGGACACATAATGTTTACACAACCCTCCATCGGATGTCCGTGTCCCGCCCATTAAGTTTACCTCAGGGACACATAATGTTTACACTACCCTCCATCGGATGTCCGTGTCTCTCACATTAAATTTACCTCAGCCACACTCCCTTTAAGTTTACCTCAGCCACACTCCCTTTAAGTTTACCTCAGCCACACTCCCATTAAGTTTACCTCAGCCACACATAATGTAAGGGAGCCGCGATAGCTCAGTGGTTAGTGAACTGGACTACCACGGACAAGGGGTAGGGTTCGATCCCAACCGACGGCTTCCGGGTTCACCCAGCCTTAAATGGGTACAGGTTTTTTTTCTGGGAAAGTAAAGCAGCACGGGCGTAATACTGACCACATTACCCAAAAATCATGTGCTGAAGGTCTGTAAAATATAGGGTCACTAACACCATATTTCCCTATACGCCACTTGGCGTGACGGGGGTACTTTAACTTTTTTTAACTAACACATAATGTATAGTTTACCCTCCAGCTAATATCCGTGTCCCTCCCATTAAGTTTACCTCAGCCACACATAAAGTATAGTTTACTCTCCCTCTAGAAAACTCTCCGACCCTAACAAAGCAAAAGTCATGTTTTTTTTTTCCTTTTCTCATTGTCAACTGTTCTTTTCTCATTGTCAACTATTATTTTCTCATTGTGGGCTATTCTTTTTTTATTGCCAACTGTTCTTTTCTCATTGTCAACTGTTCTTTTCTCATTGTCAACTGTTCTTTTCTCATTGCCATGTGTTCTTTTCTCATTGTCAACTGTTCTTTTCTCATTGTCAACTGTTCTTTTCTCATTGTCAACTGTTCTTTTCTCATTGTCAACTGTTCTTTTCTCATTGTCAACTGTTCCTTTCTCATTGTTAACTGTTCTTTTCTCATTGTCAACTGTTCATTTCTCATTGCCAACTGTTCTTTTCTCATTGTCAACTGTTCTTTTCTCATTGTTAACTATTATTTTCTCATTGTCAAATGTTCTTTTCTCATTGTCAACTGTTCTTTTCTCATTGTCAACTGTTCTTTTCTCATTCTCAACTGTTCTTTTCGCTGATCCTCGACTGGACTTAGATTTACCTTAAGATAACATTTCTTACCTGCAGAACCCATAAAACGCGTTTCAAATATTTGCAATAGAAAGTTTCATTCATTCATTGATCTTTCTATCATCAGCTTACCATCTTTTGAACAATAAAATTGAGTTTCACATTGGTCCCTCATTTGTGTCCTATTATATGGCCCCTTCCTGGAGACGACTTACGTTATATTAGTGGTTACCATGATTAAAATTGATAGGCTGGAGAAAATACAAAATGAAGCCATGCGCATTATCCTGGGATGTACGAGGGACACTCCCTGTGTAGCAATGAGGTATCTTCTTGACTTTCCAACCATGGATGACAGAATCAAGGTCTGGAGAGCACGAGCATACCTGAAGATTAGTACAGATACAGAGTATTCACTGCACCACGTGCTCAACACAGAGAAAGGTGACAGGCTATAAAGAGGCAAATCATGGGTGGGCCGAGCAGAAGGGTCATCAAACAGGTCTGTGGGCTTACGAATATCAGCGTTGGTGAGGAGCGGATACCAGTGCCTACGTCATTCAAGGGGACTTTCTCGTGTGCCATAGCCAGATGGTGCAGTTAGTACATGTTTGTGCCATAGCCAGATGGTGTAGTTAGTACATGTTTGTGCCATAGCCAGATGGTGCAGTTAGTGCATGTTTGTGCCATAGCCAGATGGTGTAGTTAGTACATGTTTGTGCCATAGCCAGATGGTGTAGTTAGTACATGTTTGTGCCATAGCCAGATGGTGCAGTTTGTACATGTTTGTGCCATAGCCAGATGGTGTAGTTAGTACATGTTTGTGCCATAGCCAGATGGTGTAGTTAGTACATGTTTGTGCCATAGCCAGATGGTGCAGTTTGTACATGTTTGTGCCATAGCCAGATGGTGTAGTTAGTACATGTTTGTGCCATAGCCAGATGGTGCAGTTAGTACATGTTTGTGCCATAGCCAGATGGTGCAGTTAGTACATGTTTGTGCCATAGCCAGATGGTGTAGTTAGTACATGTTTGTGCCATAGCCAGATGGTGCAGTTAGTACATGTTTGTGCCATAGCCAGATGGTGTAGTTAGTACATGTTTGTGCCATAGCCAGATGGTGTAGTTAGTACATGTTTGTGCCATAGCCAGATGGTGTAGTTAGTACATGTTTGTGCCATAGCCAGATGGTGCAGTTAGTACATGTTTGTGCCATAGCCAGATGGTGTAGTTAGTACATGTTTGTGCCATAGCCAGATGGTGCAGTTAGTACATGTTTGTGCCATAGCCAGATGGTGTAGTTAGTACATGTTTGTGCCATAGCCAGATGGTGTAGTTAGTACATGTTTGTGCCATAGCCAGATGGTGTAGTTAGTACATGTTTGTGCCATAGCCAGATGGTGCAGTTAGTACATGTTTGTGCCATAGCCAGATGGTGTAGTTAGTACATGTTTGTACCATAGCCAGATGGTGTAGTTTGTACATGTTTGTGCCATAACCAGATGGTGTAGTTAGTACATGTTTGTGCCATAACCAGATGGTGTAGTTAGTACATGTTTGTGCCATAGCCAGATGGTGCAGTTAGTACATGTTTGTGCCATAGCCAGATGGTGTAGTTTGTACATGTTTGTGCCATAACCAGATGGTGTAGTTAGTACATGTTTGTGCCATAACCAGATGGTGTAGTTAGTACATGTTTGTGCCATAGCCAGATGGTGCAGTTAGTACATGTTTGTGCCATAGCCAGATGGTGTAGTTAGTACATGTTTGTGCCATAGCCAGATGGTGTAGTTAGTACATGTTTGTGCCATAGCCAGATGGTGTAGTTAGTACATGTTTGTGCCATAGCCAGATGGTGTAGTTAGTACATGTTTGTGCCATAGCCAGATGGTGTAGTTAGTACATGTTTGTGCCATAACCAGATGGTGTAGTTAGTACATGTTTGTGCCATAACCAGATGGTGTAGTTAGTACATGTTTGTGCCATAGCCAGATGGTGCAGTTAGTACATGTTTGTGCCATAGCCAGATGGTGCAGTTAGTACATGTTTGTGCCATAGCCAGATGGTGCAGTTAGTACATGTTTGTGCCATAGCCAGATGGTGTAGTTAGTACATGTTTGTGCCATAGCCAGATGGTGTAGTTAGTACATGTTTGTGCCATAGCCAGATGGTGTAGTTAGTACATGTTTGTGCCATAGCCAGATGGTGCAGTTAGTACATGTTTGTGCCATAGCCAGATGGTGCAGTTAGTACATGTACATGAAAGATATTTATTGGTGATCATCTACTTGTCTAGTTGTACAGTTGCTGTCTGAAGATCGACAATCATCATTAGCCTGCTGGCGTTGGCGATCATATCTTTCCTCAACTTAATATTCTACATTTGTTTATAACTTCTAGTCTTGGCTCAATCATTTTGAAGCTAGATGGCGACCTGCAATTCTCTTGTTTTACTTTCTTGTTTTCTCCTGTCTAGACTTTCAGTCATCTTCTTCTACTTCTCATTTGTGTTCACCCGATGGTTGCAGAGATAGGCATGCCTCTTAGACAGCATGCCTTAAAAGGACACAGCGTGGCCGTAAATGCCTTGTGTTGACATTTGCAGCTGAACTGTGATATTGGCATCTTCCTGTCCAACACATCCGACTTCGGCATGTCGTTTTCAGTCCCGGGTTGTCTTCTCTCTCAATCCCTATTCACCTGACCAAGCTACTATGGGCACCGCGAAAGGGTGAAGTAGAATCTGAATAGTTCTGATTTACCAATCCTGACGCAAGACATTAGCTATGAGTCTCAGACAGCTTTAACGGCTGTTTATGTCGAGCGTCGTTTCTCAGCCATCGATTATAGCCATGTACTTCATTAAGATCCAAATCAATTCAAATAAAAACAAAAAATGCTTTCACACCTGCTGAATTTTCTGAAAATGTGCACAACCAGAACCGCTGATGGTGTACCTTTTCAAAGATCTGCGATCCATACATTTGTTAATTTTTTTTTTTATTGCAATGGATCAGGGGAATTTTGCTCTTTCCGGCGTTCGCCCGATGACCTCTAAAGAAATCAATGGACCTATTTGTCGTCCGTCCTTTAAAGGGGGTCACGTGGGATGCGTTGTGTTAACATTTGAAGTAAAACTCTGACATTTGAAGTAAAACTCTGACATTTGAAGTAAAACTCTAACATTTGAAGTAAAACTCTGACATTTGAAGTAAAACTCTGACATTTGAAGTAAAACTCTGAAGTTTGCGCCTTTCAGCCCAGCACATCCGACTTCAGCACGGCACTTTAGATTACCGAGTTTCCTTCTCTCTTCGATCTCTACTCACTTGGCCACATTAGACTGGTTTGTCTGTCTCTAGAGGAACCGCAAAAAGGTGGAGTAAGGTCTGGAGACTCCTGGCTCAGGCCTTCAGCTATGAGTCCCTAAAATCTACCATCTCTGTGCTATCTGACCCCTTGCCACCGGATCAGGTAGGAGAGTGAATTCAGCAAGTCTCTTGCTAAACAGATGAACATTGATTTTACCGCTTTTAGGGTCAAGGTTTTCACTTTTTACCCATATAATGATAATTTAAAAACCATAACTTTACTGCGCGGCGACAGCATTAAAAATATGGCTATATCTTATTATTGGTTTTTGGTTATTGGTTATGGAAGGCCTCGGTATCACTGCAAGCGAATTAAAATCCATAATTGCTCAACCGCCCGTGCCAGTGGAATCATCCGAATTATAACTCCTCTTCCAAACAAAGAAAGGTAACTGTAGTCCCCTCATAGCAGTCTCAGCACACGCCAAAAGACATAAGGCGAAACCGCACAGAAAGTGAACACAGCCAACTGTTCCCTGTCATACGATATCATCATTCATCGTACACAATTGGAGTATCGAAACATGATCAAAATGGATGAGACACACAGCTCACGGTGTGCACAGAGCACTTAACTCAGTAGCTCCTGCAACAAGCCGGACTTGGAACATGAGGAAACTGCAACAAGGAACACTTTGCAGACATAGCCTTCAATGGTTCCTGCCGCCTATCCATCACATTGCCCGGAAGATCACGTCCTCCTGAAAATGATGATCGTCATAGTAAATGTATGGCGCTTGATGATGTTAGGACATCGTGTTTAACTCCAACTCCGAACATACAAAACACAGTTCGTCTTCAGATTATCCCCGATGCACACCAAACGCAAGATCGCAAGATTATGGGACACACGCATGGGACACACGATGATCCATTATGATGACGTAGCACGCACAAAATGTCTGCGCCCATGTATTCATGATTACTCTACTGAATGCAGTCTACAACGAACGAAACATGGTACAAACTTCCCAAAGACGCTATATCTTCAATAATTTAGTGAAAGCTTTCACTCCCACGTCCGTCGCAGTCCAACGAAAGCTATAGTTTTGATTCAACATTATCTTTAATAACTGTCCTGCAACGTGCTAAGACCCTAACAATCATGTCGATGCTCAGAAGTCGAAGGCTAAGATGGCTGGGGCATGTCCAACGGATGGAAGAAAAACGCATTCCTAGGCAAATACTATATGGCGAGCTAAAACACGGAAAACGACAAATCGGCAGACCTAAACTACGATATAGAGATATCTGCAAATCATCTCTGAAAGACTTCTCCATCTGTGAAAACGACTGGCAACATCTGGCAAGTGATCGCACATCATGGAGAGCACGTATAAGGAACGGTATAACAACATTTGAGACTGTTCTAAGACAGGACTTAGAAGAGAAGAGACTCATGAAAAAGGATGGTAAACCCTGTGGACCAGCGAGCCTGACCTGTTCATTATGTGACCGCGTGTGTTTGTCAAACATTGGTAGAATTAGCCACGAGAGAAGCTGTTCGGCAAAAACAATACCTCAAAAAAATACGCAATAGCCTCCACTAGACCGTCTGACAAGACGAAAAGGGCCATATATATATATCTTTAATAACTACTTGTAATCCGTCCCACCATCGTACAATGTGATGTTTCTTGTCCTAGACTTTTATTTGTTTTTTTGTTTTGTTTTCTCTTTCAACGACCATGGAGAAAGAGATATTCTTGGCAGATCTTTCTTGTTTACCTCCCACATGTTACCTTTAGTGACATCAGATATTTGGCTTGTCCATCTCTTGGGCAAAACATCCTAAATTATCAACTATTATCAAGAAAAGAAAGCGATCAAATGTTGGTCATGTGATGAAAAGAAACAACACGATGATCTCCAAACAACCCTCAATTGGGAACTGAGGCTAAAAGAAAAGATATCGACCTAGAGAAACACTATAAAGAATACTGATGAGATAGGCAATGTCAGCAGGCATCCGCTACCTCGACCAGATTGAGCAACTCGCCTAGAATAGGGATGTGTGGCGATATACGATGCGGGTGTTGTGCAAAGTCTGACACTTGATATTAAAGATTGTCGGACATAGTTTAACATTTCTGCCATCTGTGTCACCTTAGGTTCTAGAACGGTAATAAATAGACAGACAGAAAACAGGCAAAATGAGAGAGAGAGAGAGAGAGGGGCAGACAGGCGCACACAAATAGACACACAGACAGACTAAATGAGAAAGAGACAGACACACACAAGTTGACATACAAACCGACAGACAGCCAGACTAGTGACACGATGAGAAACAGACAAACAGATAGATAGATAGATAGATAGATAGATAGATAGATAGATAGATAGATAGATAGATAGATAGATAGATAGATAGATAGATAGATAGATAGATAGATAGATAGATAGATAGATAGATAGATAGATAGATAGATAGATAGATAGATAGATAGATAGATAGATAGATAGATAGATAGATAGATAGATAGATAGATAGATAGATAGATAGATAGATAGATAGATAGATAGATAGATAGATAGATAGATAGACAGACAGATAGATGATGATGGATGGATGGATGGATGGATGGATGGATGGATGGATGGATGGATGGATGGATGGATGGATGGATGGATGGATGGATGGATGGATGGATTGATGTATGGATGGATGGATGGATGGATGGATGGATGGATGGATGGATGGATAGATAGATAGATAAGTAGGTAGGTAGGTAAGTAGTTAGGTAGGTAAGTAGTTAGGTAGGTAGATAGGTTGGTAGGTAGGTAGGTAGGTAGGTGGGTAGGTAGGTTGGTAGGTAGGTAGGTAGGTGGGTAGGTAGGTATGTAGGTAGGTAGTTATGCAGGTGGGTAGGTGGGCAGTTAGGCAGGTAGGTAGGCAGGTAGGTAGGTAGGTAGGTCTCTTGGGAGGTTGATCTTCTATCTTTTCAGCTGCTGCATCTTGTTGCTGATGCTTGTTTAAGTTAACCACCTTTCACGTCCAAACCATTTACTTTACTCTCACACAAGAAAAATGGCAGTCAGGGCAAGTAGTACCGTCACTCGGTCACCGATTTCTTCATGTCCAATTGTATCTTATAAAATCATATTGAGCTTTCCTCGAAGACATCTCAATTCTGTAATTGCTGTCTGATCTCTTTATTCCGCTAACGCAGGTACTTAATAATTACAACATTTGTAGTGTTGTGTAGAGCGTGTAGCGTTGTGTAGAGCGTGTAGTGTTGTGTAGAGCGTGTAGTGTTGTGTAGAGCGTGTAGCGTTGTGTAGAGCGTGGCGATTGTCATTTCAACAAAT
This sequence comes from Megaustenia siamemsis, assembly GCA_032433765.1. Lineage (NCBI taxonomy): Eukaryota > Metazoa > Mollusca > Gastropoda > Stylommatophora > Ariophantidae > Megaustenia > Megaustenia siamemsis. Next base: position 70,847,115 of record JAVIAB010000126.1, on the reverse strand, counting down.
ATGAAGTAGATTGTTATTTTTGGCGATCCGCTAAATAGAGTGTTTACTGTACAATGAATAAATCAATCACAAGCAGTTACATCTTAGATGGAGAAACTTCACCGATAACCAAAACAAACACGACAACTTTTAATTGCTCAGCAGATTGTGTTCGATTACCATCTGCCTGTTCGAGCTTAGATCTCATCACAGTTTGACCCTCTGGTTCACGGCACTTGGGGTATGTTGGTTTTAATTGCTTGAGGGCGGACATGTCTCCTATCTACTCTTATATAAATGACTTTTCTTACAGAATTCAGTATAGACACCATTGGAGGAGAAATGAAAAAATAAATAGAAATAAAATGGTATAGTTACCATTACGTAATTAATTGACGACACAATTGAACAACGTTTCGGCTCTATAGGCCTTCAGCAGGAACAAACAACACACACATATATGTAAGTAAATAAAATTAGTCCTACATTGCTATCTAATAATGAAGTATCTAAAATAAAATCATTTCTAACTAGAACGATAAATAACAATGATAATAAAAATGTCTTCCCTGCATAAAGCTCTGTTGCCAGAAGGTAAATGAACGAGGGCTAAGTCCGAGCAGGACACCCAGTCCCAGTTAAAGAATCTCTGTCTCTCGCCAGATCTACCACAGAAAGCTGCATTCATTATAGCCCGTATGAAAGAATCTTAGTGATGATTGTTTCTTCGATATGACCGTTACTTCTGTTTTCTTATTATTTGGACTGATACCATTCTTGTTTCTTTCTTACACTATTGTGTCTATCTTTTCTTGTAGTTCATTCTTTCTCTCTGCTATTAATATTGAGTCAAATTATTTATGCTGTGACCATTGACTTCAATTTATTTTTTCTTGTCTACTATTGATCTCATAACATGTTCGCTGTAAAGTAAAAACAAATCCGGCGACAGAACACAGCTGTCTGACTCCTTGTTTGATACATTAGAGCTGTCGTGTTTGGTTGCTAATTCTTATGGTTGCTGTTTGTTGCCCTCATTTGTTTTATATGATTTTCATATCCTTGGATATTTTTATAGTTGCCGCATAAATGACATTCTTATACTAAGTTTGTGTATAAATGACATTCTTATACTAAGTTTGTGTATAAATGACATTATTATACTAAGTTTGTGTATAAATGACATTATTATACTAAGTTTGTGTATAACTGACATTCTTATACTAAGTTTGTGTATAAATGACATTCTTATACTAAGTTTGTGTATAAATGACATTATTATACTAAGTTAGTGTATAAATGACATTCTTATACTAAGTTTGATTATAAATGACATTATTATACTAAGTTTGTGTATAAATGACATTATTATACTAAGTTTGTGTATAAATGACATTAGTGTACTAAGTTAGTGTATAAATGACATTCTTATACTAAGTTTGTGTATAAATGACATTATTATACTAAGTTTGTGTATAAATGACATTATTATACTAAGTTTGTGTATAAATGACATTATTGTACTAAGTTTGTGTATAAATGACATTATTGTACTAAGTTTGTGTATAAATGACATTATTATGTTAAGTTTGTGTATAAATGACATTATTATACTAAGTTTGTGTATAAATGGTATTTCCCAATTAAACTTTGTAAACAGTGGCATCTGACAGTTTACCGCCTGAATGTTGTCCTAATAGTTTTCTGTGACATGTAAACAGTGGCATCTGACAGTTTACCGCCTGAATGTTGTCCTAATAGTTTTCTATGACATGTAAACATACCCTAGCAATGACAGTAATCTATTACTGTTTCTGTGGTAAAGAAAATGGTAAGAAAAGAAATGTGTACATAATGTACAACCTTAAGGTCACTGTGGATATTTTCTCTTACTTATGTATCATGGAATGGTTGGTTGTGTTCGCCCGATGACTAAAGTATTCTAGAGTATCGTGGTAGATTAGAATATTCCTCTTCATCATCCGCCCTTACAAGGACGTAGTGGACGTGTCTGCGTTGTGTTGTGGTTTGCAGTATAACTGTTATATTTGCGCCTTTCGGCCCAACACATCCGACTTCAGCACGATATCATAGAATGAATTTAAGACTCGTGCAGAGATACAATAATAAAAGCTGGGTGAACCTGGAAGCTGTTGATCAGGATCGATCTCTTTTCCTTTAGTAGCCCAATTCACTAATCACTGTTCTATTGCGGCTTCCAGAGTTCACAAAGTGTAGCTAGAAAATAAACACATTGGTAATTCTAGCGTTTGTTTGGTAGTGAAACTTGTGAAAGAAATGCCGTGTTCCGTTAGCGAATGAGAGACCTTATTCAACTGTGCAATGTATCATAAATAGCAACGATATCAATCGTTGTAGATGACAATGACATGTTCAACCATTCGAGATGTCAATGACACACGTTACATTACATCGTTGAGGTTTAACAGTGACATTTGTTACAGTGTCATTACAAGTTATTCGTTAACTTATAACGACAGTGTCATGCTGAACCAGTAGACATGACAATAACATGGTTCATTGTTTTAGATGACAAAGGCGCGCCTTATCGTTACTGACAGCAATGACATTGTTAAACTGTTCAAGATATGACATGCTCAACCGTTCTTGAAGACTGTGTCATTTTTAACGGTTCACGATGGCAGTGACATGCTAAACCGTTCTTGAAGACAGTGTCATTTTAGACGGTTCACGATGACAGTGACATGCTAAACCGGTCATTATGACATTACAAGCCGTAATTTTTGTTTTCTAATTGACAATGTCAGTCTATATTGTTTACAGTAATATTGATACGTCATTACTTTCGTTAACAAAAACGACAGTCCAAACCTTTTAAGACTCCATGTCATTACTTAAATGAGGACAATGACATGTCACACATTTCAGTTTTAAATGTCAAATCACATTTTGCCAGATACAATTAAAGGATCATTATACCAAAAATTATTACAATTTATTTACACTAAGGCGGAGCCTACTTTAGACCACTCCTGTTTAATTATTCAACCAATCATTTTTAATTATGCAATTGTTCTAACAGTCAGCTATTACCAACAAAAATAATTACACCCCCCCCCCACCCCCCACTTCCAGAGACGGTTACTAATCTCGTCTGAGTACCATGTAATATTAGAATAAACATTTTAAAATTGAAAACATTGTTTTACATTCACAAGTAAAATTGACCTTTACATATTTTCACTGTTTTCTTGTAAAGATAAACTTGCAAAATTCACTTCACTCTTTTTGTATTGACAGAAACAACCCAACGATGTCCAGAAAAACTAACGTTGTCATGATAATTGGAGTTTGTGTATTTGGAATGGCATCAGTAGCACTTTACAGTCTAGGGAACTTGTCTATATCTTTTGTTGGCGGCGCATTTTCAAAACTTCAAAATGACAGAAGTGAGAAGAATTTCACATCTGCTTGGACCAAAAACGATACAACCCCGACCATTAAAGACCACAATGGTGACAATCTTGGAAAGCTGTTATTGGAGAGTGAGTCAGAAAACTCGTTATTTGAGAATGAGACAGGCTCTGACTCTTTTCTGCCTCACCAGAAAGAAAATGTTAGCGGAAACGGAAATCTTTCCTCTACCTCGAAATCGAAAGTTAAAACGAGGAACCCGTCCAATGAGACTACAGTTAATATAGCGGAAGTGCGGCCCATAACCACAACGATGACCTTCAACACAACGCTTGTGGTACACTGCAAGAAGTCTCCATATATACAATGTGCCCCGCCCAATGTAAAAATGAAGCGTGACAAGATTTACAAGATCTCCTATGTAAGACCAGCTGGGTGGCATTCTCCGCAATCATTGAATGTATCTTTGTGTCCTTACAACCAGTGTGAGTTAAGTAAAACTACCATGACAGAGGAGACAGAGATTGTACTCGTGTACGGTGTAGGTCTCAGTGGCAAACACAAACTTCCTAAAAGATGGGCGCACCAGCTCTTCGTCATTTCCGCATGGGAGTCGCCTATATATTCTCATTTTTACTTCATCACAGGTGCGTTCAATCACAATTGTCTGTTTTCTTCTTGACTACTGCGAGTGTTTAATTTCTGAACATTTAGATAATGAATGAAATACTTGTAGACATTGAGCGTGCACATCAATGGCGGCTGTAACACAAAGTCAGCGGCAAGACTTTATTTTATTTGCATTGAAATCTTACTTCAACGCTGATTGATTTATTTTATTTGCATTGAAATCTTACTTCAACGCTGCTTGATTTATTGTATTTGCATTGAAATCTTACTTCAACGCTGCTTGATTTATTTTATTTGCATTAAAAGCTTACTTCAACGTTGCTTGATTTATGTTAATTGCATTGAAATCTTACTTCAACGCTGCTTGATTTATTTTATTTGCATTGAAATCTTATTTCAACGCTGCTTGAGTTATTTTATTTGCATTGAAATCTTACATCAACGCTGCTTGATTTATTTTATTTGCATTGAACTCTTACTTCAACGCTGCTTGATTTATTTTATTTGCATTTAAATCTTACTTCAACGCTGCTTGATTTATTGTAATTGCATTGAAAGCTTACTTCAACGCTGCTTGATTTATTTTATTTGCATTGAAATCGTACTTCAACGCTGCTTGTTTTTTTTTTTATTTGCATTGAAATCTTACTTCAACGCTGCTTGATTTATTTTATTCAGGCTTCATGGATATTTTTTGGGTCTCATTCGAGGCTGCTCGCACTGTGTTATCCACCTTGTGGTCCAGAGCATTTCTAGACTTTGCATCTCTCTGCGCCAAGCTGAGACTGTCTCTCGTTTGTTTTTTATTTCCTCCATTTTCCTGCAAGCCTACAATTGTTTGTGGAAAAAAAGTAAGTAAAGAGCCCCCGTCACGCCAAGTGGCGTATAGGGAAATATGGTGTTAGTGACCATAAATTGTACAGACCGACAGCACATGATTTTAGGGGTAATGGGATCGGTATTACACCCGAGCCGCTCTACTTTCCGAGAAAAAAATCTGGTACTCATTTAAGGCTGGGTGAACCCGGAAGCCATCGGTTGGGATCGAACCCTACCCCTTGTCTTTTGTAGTCCAGTTCACTAACCACTGAGCTATCGCGGCTACAGTTGCTTATAGTCGAGGAAAGAAATCTTGCCAGGGTAAGAGGCATGTCATATCTGGATTTGTTTTATGTCTTCGTTTGTTTATGTTGGGATGTTATATCCTGGGATTTTAATTGACCCCCTCGCATTCACTCCTCTTACATATAGATCTGTTATCTTTACCAACCTCATCTTTATAATATAAGACATTTGATCTATGCCAAAACTTGTCTCCCTAATATAATAGATAACAGCTTTTATTGATGCCAACATTCGTCTACTATTGCTTTTATAGTCAAACAAAACTCTATCTAACCTATATTTATTTTGTCGATATTTGTCATTGTCCATCTTGTGTTTCGTACATTTCATGTTTCGAATATTTCCCCATCAGCTGCCAACTCCAAGTGGAAGGACCAGTTTAACCTGACCATGACCTACAGGACAACCTCTGATATATTCTCTCCTTACGGCAAGCTCATCTATCAACCCAAACCTCTCAGAGAACGACCAAATTACTGTAAGTAACCGGACTTTTTTTGTGGGGGGAAAGGGGACCTCGGTAGCCTAGTTTGGAAAAACCACCCGACCGGGCAACCGACGTTCAGACAACCCGTGTTTGATTCCCGCTGGGAGCAGTGTGAGTTGTACTCGTGGGTGGACAAAAAATCCCCTCCCCCCCTCTTTCCGCGATCGACCCAGCAGCTCGCAGAAATGGGTACCAGAGTAGTACTCTGGGAAGGAGAGGAATGCCGCCTCGCATCGTGAGTTTCGATGTTTGAGGCGACACTGTCCAGAAGTCTCCGAACACTTCTGGATAGGCAGCCGAGCACATATGAGTGAAACCTCGCATACTAAGACGCTTATTTTAAGTCTGGTACTTTAGCTTTATTTTACTTTTGTTTAAATTTGTGCTTTACGTTTGCATTACTTATGATCCCCAAAGAAGGCATCAGGCCTGTACGTGGGATTCGAGCTGTTACATGACTCTATACAGCTGTGTTGCTTACATGTATTGTTGTTATTTCTTAAGTAATGTAATTGTTTTATCTGACCATCTACTCTTCAGACACCTCTTATAGTTTTCTTCTAAACAATTTCATCTTTGTTTCAGTGAAGGCAATGCCCTGTTTTGAATCGAAATGATCGTAGAACGTTGTCTTATGATCAATTTTACTTTGTTTTGTTTGTTTCTTTAACATGTACTTATATCTAAATTGTGATGTTTCTTTAACATGTACTTATATCTAAAAATTGTCATGTTTCTTTGACTTTGTTTGCTGGAATGTCGGTTTTCCCATTTGCCAGTTATGCTTTGGCTAGGAGACGAGGGACAGGAAAGGAAGTTTGACTGCTATAGCCTGGGTTAGTTCCCCTGTTGTCTTCCTTCATAGATAAGTGTCTTGCTCATCATGAGTAACCTTTATGGAGAAGGAATAAATTACTGGGACAAGCAAGAATAAAAAAAAATGCTTTATCAATGGAATTTTTACAAGTGAAAATTCAATATATTCATGAAATTAAATTGATACATTATTGAAAATATTAAAATGTATAAATTATGAAATAAAAAGAAATATGAGGAAAAAATAATAAACGGGTTTTGAATGAGTACAGTGATAAAATGAAAGAGTAATTTGTTGAAATAACAAGCACAAGTATTGAAACAATGAGATCCGAGTTACATGAAAAGAAATTTAAAACAAATATAAAAAGAAACTGCTGAGATCAAAGATAAATTAATCTGTTTAAAAAAAAAACAGGAAAATTACTTTAATAAATTGAAGGTGGAAATTGAAAGAAACAAGGGAAAATTAATGGATTATTTATAATAACAAAAAGAAAAATACATTAATGAAATAAAACAACAAATAGTTTAAATTAGAATGCCGAAATATTGAATGATATAAAAGAAATTTACAATTAGGAGACTAATAAAGCAACAGAAATATGAATAATGTGACTAAAAAAATTATTTAAAAAAATCATCATTTCCTTCAATTTGTTTTAAATTATTAAAATATAAATAAATGAATCGTGTTCAATGAAAAACCTAATAGAAAATTAAAAAGTAAGTAAAGTGTTCGCTATTTAAGAGAATGTTCCAGCGCAAAATCAGATTTGAATTTCTTTCAAAGAACAAATAAAATGGTAACTCTCCTTGTGACAGAACCAAAGGAGAATTATAGAGAAGTAGGAGAAGAGAGAAGAACGCCAAGGAAACTCTCCAACAGTGTATTTAATGAAAATATTTGGAGGCTGCCAGAGGAGGCAGAACTTCGTGTTTATAACTTCGTGCCCACAAGAATATAAGGGAAGAAAACGTGGATAAGTGAAAGAACAAAGTGAATCGTGAATAAACTCTTGGAATAGACAGACTAACGCACGTTCTTTCACATTACAAAACAATGAAGTCAAACTCAGAAAAAAAAGAGCAATATCCCTTTCGTATCTCACATCACCAAAAAATAAAGTCAAACATACAGTTAAAAAAAAACAGAATATCTCATTCTTATCCCATATAAAGCACAGAATAAAGTCAAACATACAATAAAAGAAATGAGAATATCTCAATCTTATACCACATACTCTTATATCCCATTTCTTATCCCACATACTCTTATATCACATTTCTTATCCCACATACTCTTATATCACATTTCTTATCCCACATACTCTTATATCACATTTCTTATCCCACATACTCTTATATCACATTTCTTATCCCACATACTCTTATATCACATTTCTTATCCCACATACTCTTATATCACATTTCTTATCCCACATACTCTTATATCACATTTCTTATCCCACATACTCTTATCCCACATACTCTTATATCACATTTCTTATCCCACATACTCTTATCCCACATACTCTTATATCACATTTCTTATCCCACATACTCTTATATCACATTTCTTATCCCACATACTCTTATATCACATTTCTTATCCCACATACTCTTATATCACATTTCTTATCCCACATAAACCAAGGAATAATGTCAAACTCAGAAAAAAAGGACTGATAAGAACGACGATTTCCTCCCCTCCCACAGAAAGAAACAAAAGTTGAGGAACTCTGCTAGACGGTCTTCATGTCAATCAAATACCTCGGACCATATATTGTTCTCTGTTTTTTTTCTATTGTTGTTTGTCTGCCATTTTTTCCGAGTGCTGACACATACTTCTTTGTTCTATTATTCCCTATTATCGCCTCGGAAGTTCCCTATATAATAATATGTATGTATTATTATTTGTATCCAATCAAATACCTCGGACCATATATTGTTCTTTGTTTTTTTCTGTTGTTGTTTGTCTGCCATTTTTTCCGAGTGCTGACACATACTTCTTTGTTCTATTATTCCCTATTATCGCCTCGGAATTTCCCTATATAATAATATGTATGTATTATTATTTGTATCCAATCAAATACCTCGGACCATATATTGTTCTCTGTTTTTTTCTGTTGTTGTTTGTCTGCCATTTTTTCCGAGTACTAACACATACTTCTTTGTTCTATTATTCCCTATTATCGCCTCGGAAGTTCCCTATATAATAATATGTATGTATTATTATTTGTATCCAATCAAATACCTCGGACCATATATTGTTCTTTGTTTTTTTCTGTTGTTGTTTGTCTGCCATTTTTTCCGAGTACTTCTTTGTTCTATTATTCCCTATTATCGCCTCGGAAGTTCCCTATATAATAATATGTATGTATTATTATTTGTATCCAATCAAATACCTCGGACCATATATTGTTCTTTGTTTTTTTCTATTGTTGTTTGTCTGCCATTTTTTCCGAGTACTTCTTTGTTCTATTATTCCCTATTATCGCCTCGGAAGTTCCCTATATAATAATATGTATGTATTATTATTTGTATCCAATCAAATACTGCCATTCTATACGGTAACATAGATCACGTGTCTCCATCTAAGTAGAGCTATCATCATACAATGTTTTCAACTCGTCCCACGTATACCCGCTGTACTGCAGTATATGCATTTACCTGGTGACAAGCACAGATATAAAATATAACAAAATATTAAATACTGTGCAGGACCCCGAGTATAGCTGCAAATAATGTATTTGCTTATTCCCCCTTTCACGCTGCTACAACTTCATGTATGTCTAGCGTCACTTCCGTTCTTCTTGTTAAAGTAGTTTAGAGAGTTTTATCTCAGTTCTTACTTTTTTTTTTTTTTTTTTTTTTGTTTGGTTACTTTGGTTTGTATATGGCCAGTTCTACTCTTAACATTTTATTTTATTTTTCTTAGATTTACTAATGGTTGTTCCTTTCCACTATGTAGTTAGATTATATTTCCCTTGAGTGTCTGAGGAGGTCCGCGTGAAGGCCGGCACGTCCATGGTCTGTATTATCCTCTTATGTAAAGCTGTCACCATTCACTGTTTTCAACTCTATCCATGTGAAATGTAACCTTGGAAATGTATTGAACGAGCTACAAGACCAATGACAGCAGCAGGATGTAGTTATACAGAAGATTGTTTAGAACACCATGGGCAGCGACAAAGAATTATAGAGGCGTTGTGAACAGAGTCATTGTTCATTATAGAGGCGTTGTGAACAGAGTCATTGTTCATTATAGAGGCGTTGTGAACAGAGTCATTGTTCATTATAGAGGCGTTGTGAACAGAGTCATTGTTCATTATAGAGGCGTTGTGAACAGAGTCATTGTTCATTATAGAGGCGTTGTGAACAGAGTCATTGTTCAAAGAGAAATTTTGAAACACATTATGGTCCTTTTTATGATAGATCCGATGTCTTTAATTATGTCAGATGAAAATTGTTATGGTTATAGTTAGCCGAAGGCCCCGGTATCACTGCAAACGAATTAAAATCCATAATTGCTGAACCGCTCGTGCCAGTGGAACCATCCGAATTAAAACTCATCTCATTGAAGGATCCTAACAAAGAAAGGGAGCTACAGTTCCCTATCATAGCAGCTATAGCTCACGCCAAAAGAATAAAGCCAAGAAACACGATTCGGATGAAACACACAGCTCACGGTGTACACAAAGCACTAAACTCAGTAGCTCCAACAGCGAACTAGATTGGGAATATGAGAAAACTGCAACAAGGAACACCTTTCAGACTGAACCTCAACGGTATATGCTGACTATCCGCTATATTGACCGGAAAATATGATACCAAAAGGTAAGATAGAAAGAATATGAGTCAGAACGTGACCTAATGTTAAACCATTGTTATTTTGGGGGGTCAATTCTATAACTATATACATTTGTAACCAGTAACATAAAGAACGTCATCAGTTCTACAACTATATACACATTTGTAACTAGTAACATAAAGAACTTCGTCAGTTCTACAACTATATACACATTTGTAACTAGTAACATAAAGAACTTCGTCAGTTCTACAACTATATACACATTTGTAACTAGTAACATAAAGAACTTCGTCAGTTCTACAACTATATACACATTTGTAACTAGTAACATAAAGGACTTCGTCAGTTCTACAACTATATACACATTTGTAACTAGTAACATAAAGAACTTCATCAGTTCTACAACTATATACACATTTGTAACTAGTAACATAAAGAACTTCGTCAGTTCTACAACTATATACACATTTGTAACTAGTAACATAAAGAACTTCGTCAGTTCTACAACTATATACACATTTGTAACTAGTAACATAAAGAACTTCGTCAGTTCTACAACTATATACACATTTGTAACTAGTAACATAAAGAACTTCGTCAGTTCTACAACTATATACACATTTGTAACTAGTAACATAAAGGACTTCGTCAGTTCTACAACTATATACACATTTGTAACTAGTAACATAAAGAACTTCATCAGTTCTACAACTATATACACATTTGTAACTAGTAACATAAAGAACTTCGTCAGTTCTACAACTATATACACATTTGTAACTAGTAACATAAAGAACTTCGTCAGTTCTACAACTATATACACATTTGTAACTAGTAACATAAAGAACTTCGTCAGTTCTACAACTATATACACATTTGTTAACAAATAACATAAAGAACTTCGTCAGTTCTACAACTATATACACATTTGTAACTAGTAACATAAAGAACATCGTCAGCTCTACAACTATATACACATTTGTAACTAGTAACATAAAGAACTTCGTCAGTTCTACAACTATATACACATTTGTAACTAGTAACATAAAGGACTTCGTCAGTTCTACAACTATATACACATTTGTAACTAGTAACATAAAGAACTTCATCAGTTCTACAACTATATACACATTTGTAACTAGTAACATAAAGAACTTCGTCAGTTCTACAACTATATACACATTTGTAACTAGTAACATAAAGAACTTCGTCAGTTCTACAACTATATACACATTTGTAACTAGTAACATAAAGAACTTCGTCAGTTCTACAACTATATACACATTTGTAACTAGTAACATAAAGAACTTCGTCAGTTCTACAACTATATACACATTTGTAACTAGTAACATAAAGGACTTCGTCAGTTCTACAACTATATACACATTTGTAACTAGTAACATAAAGAACTTCATCAGTTCTACAACTATATACACATTTGTAACTAGTAACATAAAGAACTTCGTCAGTTCTACAACTATATACACATTTGTAACTAGTAACATAAAGAACTTCGTCAGTTCTACAACTATATACACATTTGTAACTAGTAACATAAAGAACTTCGTCAGTTCTACAACTATATACACATTTGTTAACAAATAACATAAAGAACTTCGTCAGTTCTACAACTATATACACATTTGTAACTAGTAACATAAAGAACATCGTCAGCTCTACAACTATATACACATTTGTAACTAGTAACATAAAGAACTTCGTCAGTTCTACAACTATATACACTTTTGTAACTAGTAACATATTCTATATCGCATCCTCTATCACAGATGAAATAGCCAAGAGTAAAAATAAGACAGTACTTTGGTTTGTTAGCCACTGCAATGCACAATCTAGGAGACTACAATACGTTCATGAAATGCAGGTTTGTGAGAGGATGTTAATACCAGAGTCTATGTGCTTATCTGTCCATGTTTGACATTGTGTATTTTGGTTACTGTCTGATAGTGTCTCCCAGTGTATAATCAATATATTTGTTACTGTCTGTTATATCTCCCAGTGTGTATTATCTTTAGTTTGGTACTGTCTGTAATGTCCGCCAATGTATATTATCATTGTTTTGTTCATCATCATCATTGAGTGTCGTCTCCGCATCGAAGGTTGGCTACCATGGAGCGCCATTCCGCTCTGTCTATTGCTTTGATGGTGCAGATTGTCATAGGTTGATTTGTCCATCTTTTGATGTTACTCGTCCATGTTAGTTTTGGTCTGCCTCTGCCTCTTCTACCTTGTATTTTCTCCTCCAAGATTCCTTTTAGTAGGCTGTTGTGTCTTTTAATTTTTTTTATTTTTCTTGTGCTAATTCTGTTTAGTTGTTCTCTTTTCACTTTTAGTTGTTTTAAAACTTCTTCGTTTGTTTTCTTTTCTTTCCATCCAATTCTACCTATTGTTCTACAAATCCACATTTCAAAGGCTTAAATTTTCTGTTCTGTTTTCTTGTCTAATGTCCATGTTTCTGTACCATACAGGAATATTGAGAAGATGTAACATTTTGCTATTCTTACTTTTAGCCCTGGTGTTATTTGTTTTGATGTTAGTATATTTTTCATGGCATTAAAATTACATTTTGCCATTCCTATTCATTTGTTTATTTCAGTTGTACATTTTCTATCACTGGTTATAGTATGTCCCAGGTAGTTGTAGCTCTGAACTGTCTCCAGATGTATTCCTTCAACTGTGATATTTATTTGTAGGTCTTGAGAATTTTCTTTGTTTATGATCATAGTTTTAGTCTTTTTGATATTCATATCTAGTCCTTATTTTTTGCTTGCTATGTTTATTTCATTTTTGGGAAAATAAGATTAAAATTTAGAAGCCAACAGAAGAGGTCAATGACACATAAAATTGATAGTCATAAATTGAAAGATGAAGCCATAAAGAAAAAGTTTAACATAGAGCTAAGTAATTGTTATACAGCACTCGGTGAAATAGACTTAGATATCAATGAAATGTGGGACTCACAGAGCAAAATACTAATGACAGCAGCAGAAGCAAGTGCCGGACTGAAGAAAATGGAAAAACGAGCTTGGATTTCAGACACCACATGGAAATACATCAAAGAAAGAAGAGAAGCGAAGAGAGCCATGACTAATGTAAAGACAGATCTTGGAAAGGTTCTGGCAAAAGCAACATACAAAGAATTAGACAACAAAGTGAAAAGTTCAGCAAGAAGAGATACAAGAGCTTATATAGACAATTTGGCAGAGAAAGCAGAGACAGCTGCAATTACAGGAGACAGCAGAACTCTTTATACTGTACAAAAGATGCTGACAAACACCTATACATCCAGTGGAACACCAATTCTAGACAAATCTGGATTAATGCTAACAACAAGCGCAGACATAAAAGCCCCTTGGACGGAACACTTCAAAGAAATTCTTAACCGTCCACTACCCCACAGTTTAATAGATTTTGAAGCTGAAACACCAGCAGCAGAATTAGATATAAATTTAGATGATTTCACCTTGAGTGAAATAGAAACCACCTTAAAGCTTATGACCAATAACAAGGCTACTGGAGAGGATAAGTTAACAATGAGATCTTCAAGGCAATTGATAGCCACAATCTAATACATCTCCAAAAAATGTTCAACATCATTTGGAAAACAGAGAAGACGCCTCATAAATGGAAAAAAGGAATCATTGTTAAGATTCCAAAAAAGGGCAATCTTAGAGATTGTAACAACTGGAGAGACATGACACTTTTGTCAGTTGCCTCAATGTTATTCTGCAAAATCATCCTAAATAGAATAAAGGATTCAATAGATACAGTAATGCGTGAAGAACAGGCTGGGTTTAGAAAATGGAGAAGCTGCCTTGACCACATTTTCACTCTACGACTTATATTGGAGGAACACATTGAAAAGCAAAAACCTTTTGTACTTAACTTCATCGACTTCAAAAAAGCATTTGATAGTATTCATAGAGATTCTTTGTGGAAAATTCTGAAGCAATATGGCTTACCATAAAAAATCATAAATATTATCAAAGACATGTATGATGGTTACACACGTGCAGTTCGAACAGAGGAAGGACTGAGCGAATGCTTCCCAATAGAAACTGGGGTTAAACAAGGATGTATTTTATCGCCCTTGTTATTTTGAATTGTTATGGACTTCATAATGAAGAAATGCTGCACTGGTAATAAAGGCATCAAATAGACACAAGGAGACCATTTGGAGGACCTCGACTTTGCTGATGACATAGTTCTCATCAGCAGTCAGATAAAAACGATGCAGGAAAATACAAGTGAACTATCATCAATAGCCAGCAAAATTGGGCTTGAGATCAATCATGAAAAGACTAAAGTCATGAAAAGTTTAATTCCAACAGATGACAAAATATACACGGAAAACAAACCAGTAGAAGAGATCCATCACTTTATCTATCTTGGAAGTCACATTGATCGAGAAGGGGATACAAGTAAAGAAATTAGAATCAGAATAGCTAAAGCAGCAATGCCTTTCAGAAGCCTTGAAAAGTTGTGGAAATCAAAACTAATCAGCATAAACACAAAACTTAGGCTATTCAAATCAAATGTACTATCAACCCTTACGTATGCGTGTGAAAGCTGGAAAACAACAAGAGATATAGAAACAAAGTTGAACGCATTCGAAAACAAATATCTAGGGAAAATACTTGGTATAGCGTGGAACGAATTCAAAACAAACGAGGAAATTAGAGAAATCGCCAATCAACCACTAATATCTTCAGTAATAAAGAAAAGACGATGGTCATATGTTGGACATGTGATGAGAAGAGATAATAACGGAACAGCAAAGCAAGCCCTCATATGGGAAACAACAGGTAAGAGAAAAAGAGGAAGACACAGGGAGACACTGAGAAGAACATTGATGAGAGAGGCAAGAGCAGCAGAATTCGGCTCCCTCAATGAGATAGAGCTGCTTGCACAGAACAGAGACAGATGGCGAGATTTGATAAAATATCTTTAAAAGAAAACTGCTAGAATAAAAATTCAGATAGGAGGTGTATCTTGGTCTACGCCCTATGGGCCGGCTACGGCTCGAAAGGTCAATAGATAGATAGAATTGTTGTAGATCTTTAGGATTTTCTGCTAGTAGTACAGTATCATCGGCATATCTTAGGTTATTGATTATCTTTCCATTAATTTGTAGGCCTGGCATCTCTGCGATGTTTTTAAAGATTTGCTCAGTGTATAGATTGAACAAGCTTGGTGATAGGATGCATCCTTGTCTTACTCCTCTTTTTATGTCCATGGGTGTAGAGTTCTCCTTGTTATATTTTATTATTGCTGTTTGCTCCCAGTACAAATTACATATTAGTCGTATGTCTGTGTCGTCTAGATTTATATCTTTCAATCTATAAGTTGGTTATGGTGTACTCTATCAAAAGCTTTGATGTAGTCTATGAAGCAGGCAAATATTGGTTTCTTTATTTCTATGTATTATTCAAACAATGACCTCATGCTGAATATGGCTTCTTTTGCCCCACTGGTTTTCCTGAATCCAAATTGTTGCTCATATAATACTCTTTGTTTAATCGTTCTGCTTCTACCGTAAGATTTTCTCATTTTCTTTGTCGGTATAATGTCCAAACATTCCGTGTAGTTATATTTAGCTCGTTCCTAAAACAATAGTTAGAATTTCTCTCCATGGCTTTCTTTGGAATGTTACGTGAGTAGGCTCCAATCTCTTTCACGGTGGTCTGCCATATTCGTCTTTCGTGTCCTGAATATGCCTCATGTGTACCACACACTTTGCTGTTTTCGCTTTCTGGGCCAATATTTTGTTACTGTCTGTTAATGTCTCTCAGTGTGTATTATCATTATTTTGTTACTGTCTGTTAACGTCTTCCAGTTTATCATTATTTTGTTACTGTCTGTTAACGTCTTCCAGTTTATCATTATTTTGTTACTGTCTGTTAACGTCTTCCAGTTTATCATTATTTTGTTACTGTCTCCCAGTGTGTATTATCATTGTTTGTTACTGTCTGTTAATGTCTCTCAGTGTGTATTATCATTATTTTGTTATTGTCTGTTAATGTCTCTCAGTGTGTATTATCATTATTTTGTTACTGTCTGTTAACGTCTTCCAGTTTATCATTATTTTGTTATTGTCTCCCAGTGTGTATTATCATTGTTTGTTACTGTCTGTTAATGTCTCTCAGTGGGTATTATCATTATTTTGTTATTGTCTGTTAATGTCTCTCAGTGTGTATTATTATTATTTTGTTACTGTCTGTTAATGTCTCTCAGTGGGTATTATCATTTTTTTGTTACTGTCTGTTAATGTCTCTCAGTGGGTATTATCATTATTTTGTTACTGTCTGTTAATGTCTCTCAGTGGGTATTATCATTATTTTGTTACTGTCTGTTAATGTCTCTCAGTGGGTATTATCATTATTTTGTTACTGTCTGTTAATGTCTCTCAGTGGGTATTATCATTATTTTGTTACTGTCTGTTAATGTCTCTCAGTGGGCATTATCATTATTTTGTTACTGTCTGTTAATGTCTCGTGTATTATCATTTTTTTAATACTGTCTGTTAATGTCTCTCAGTGTGTATTATCTTTTTTTCTTTGTTTATTGTCTCCCAGTGTATTATCATTATGTTGTTACTGTCTGTTAATGTCTCCCAGTGTATTATCATTATTTTGTTACTGCCTGTTAATGTCTCCTAGTGTATTACTATTAATATGTTACTGTATGTTATGCCCTTGCTACTGAATGTTTTATCCTTTAAATATTTGTCTTAGTTACTGTTTGTCGATGTCCTGTAACGATTTGTCCTCCTTACGGTCTGTTATCGTTCTGTCCCATCCTATGATTGTTATTGCCTGTTATTGTCCAATACATAGTTATCCTTATTACTCCTTGTTACTGTATGTCTTTGTATGTTCTTGGTTACTCTTATTCACCAGGTAATGATACATCTGATGACTTCCATGTTACTGACACCATTTCATTTTCCTCTGATACTCATAGCCGGTTCGCCTTGGAGAACCGACTCATAGCCCGCTTTGCTACTCTCTTCCCGAGAGGATAAAACTCTTTTCATTCTTTCCTTTAATCACTGGTCTCCTCTCCATTTCTTTCCTACGACCTATCCAAATTCCTCCTTGCTATATATCTGCTACCTCTTTTGCTTTTCTTCCTCCTTGACACCCCTATCTCTCTCTCTCTCTCTCTCTCTCTCTCTCTCTCTCTCTCTCTCTCTCTCTCTCTCTTTTACTCTTCTCGTTTTCATCGTATTCTGACACCACCTTTCAATTTTTCTTCATTTTTCCAATGTTTCATTGTTTTCTTCCTTTAGTCTAATTAAATCCTACCTGGCCTATTGTTTATTTATCTTTTACCCATACTCTAAGTAAACCCTGGTCACCATTGTTTCCGCCTTTTCTATAGCTTCGCCGTTGTATTTTCTGGATTGGATTATGTGTTTTATGTGTATAGCTTCTTTATTCGTTTAAGTGTATATATTGTTTGTTTGTTTATGTGTATAGTTCGTTTGTTTGCTATGTGTATAGTTCGTTTGTTTGTTTATATGTATAGTTTGTTTGTTTGTTTATGTGCATAGTTTGTTTGTTTGATTATGTGTATAGTTTGTTTGTTTGTTATGTGTATATATCGTTTGTTTGTTTATGTGTATAGTTTGTTTGTTTTTTTATGTGTGTAGTTTGTTTGTTTATGTGCATAGTTTGTTTGTTTGTTTGTTTATGTGTATAGTTTCTTTGTTTGCTATGTGTATAGTTTGTTTGTTTGTTTATGTGTATAGTTTGTTTGTTTGTTTGTTTATGTGTATTGTTCATTTGTTTGTTTGTTTATTTTATAGTTTGTTTGTTTGCTATGTGTATAGTTTGTTTGTTTATGTGTATAGTTTTTTTGTTTGTTTATGTGTATAGTTTGTTTGTTTATGTATATAGTTTTTTTTGTTTATGTGTATAGTTCGTTTGATTGTTTGTTTATGTGTATAGTTTGTTTGTTTGTTTGCTATGTGTATAGCTTGATTATTTGTTTATGTGTATAGTTTGTTTGTTTATGTGTATAGTTCGTTTGTTCGTTTATGTGTATAGTTTGTTTGTTTGTTTATGTGTATAGTTTGTTTGTTTGCTATGTGTATAGTTTGTTTGTTTGTTTGTTTGTATGTATAGTTCGTTTGTTTGTTTATGTGTATAGTTTGTTTGTTTGCTATGTATATATTTTGTTTGTTTGTTTATGTGTATAGTTTGTTTGTTTGTATGTGTGTATAGTTTGTTTGTTTGTTGAAGTGTATAGTTTAATGCTTTGTTTCTTTATGTGTATAGTTTGTTTATTATTACTAGTAGATAATTTGTTTGTTTATGTGTATAATTTTTTTGTTTGTTTATGTGCATAGTTTGTTCGTTTTGTTATGTGTATAGTTTGTTTGTTTGTTTATGTGTGTAGTTTGTTTGTTTATGTGCATAGTTTTTTTTGTTTGCTTATGTGTATAGTTTGTTTGTTTATGTGTATAGTTTTTTGTTTGTTTATGTGTATAATTTGTTTGTTTATGTGTATAGTTCGTTTGTTTATTTATGTGTATAGTTTGTTTGTTTGTTTATGTGTATGGTTCGTTTGTTATGTGTATAGTTAGTTTGATTGTTTATATGTATAGTTTGTTTGTTTATGTCTATAATTTGTTTGTTTATGTTTATAGTTTGTTTCTTTGTTTATGTGTATAGTTTGTTTGTTTGTTTATGTGTATAGTTTTTTTGTTTGGTATGTGTATAGTTTGTTTGTTTGTTTGTTTATATGTATAGTTTGTTTTTTGTTTATGTGTATAGTTTGCTTGTTTGTTTATGTGTATAGTTTGTTTGTTTGTTTATGTGTATAGTTTGTTATTTTATGTGTATAGTTTGTTTGCTTGTTATGTGTATAGTTTGTTTGTTTGTTTATGTGTTAAAATTTGTTTGTTTGTTTATGTGTATAATTTGTTTGTTTGTTTATTTTATAGTTTGTTTGTTTATGTATATAATTTATTTGTTTGTTTATGTGTATAATTTGTTTGTTTGTTTATGTGCATAGTTTGTTCTTTTTGTTATGTGTATGGTTTGTTTGTTTATGTGTATAATTTGTTTGTTTGTTTATTTATTTGTATCGTTTGTTTGTTTGTTTATGTGTAAAGTTTGACTGTTTGTTTATGTATATAGTTTAATTGTTTGTTTATGTGTATATAGTTTTTTGTTTCTTTATGTGTATAGTTTGATTGTTAAACCAACTGAAGGCTTTAGCTGAAATATTGCCCCTTGTCTTTTCTATCTGTTACTCTAGCTTCTCATTACCATTTTCTATTTTAAAATAATTCACGAAAGCTGTTCTACGGCCTCTATAACGTTAGTGTCTACCACCCTTACAAGTACCAAAATAAATAGATTCTTCTCTGTAAATATTTAATTCTTATTTCATAATAAAATATATGACATTCTTTATATTTCGGAATAAACTATATGACATTCTTTATATTTCAGAATAAAATATATGACATTCTTATTATTTCGGAATAAAATATATGAATTTCTTTATATTTCTGAATAAAATATATGACATTTTTTATATTTCAGAATAAAATATATGACATTCTTTATATTTCAGAATAAAATATATAACATTCTTTATATTTCAGAATAAAATATATGACATTCTTTATATTTCATAATAAAATATATGACATTCTTTATATTTCAGAATAAAATATATGGCATTTTTTATATTTCAGAATAAAATATATGAGATTTTAAATATTTCAGAATAAAATATATGACATTCTTTATATTTCAGAATAAAATATATGACATTTAAAATATTTCAGAATAAAATATATGACATTATATATATTTCAGAATGAAATATATGCCATTTTTAATATTTCAGAATATAATATATGACATTCTTTATATTTCAGAATAAAATATATGACATTTTAAATATTTCAGAATAAAATATATGACATTCTTTATATTTCAGAATAAAATATATGACATTTTAAATATTTCAGAATAAAATATATGACATTATTTATATTTCAGAATAAAATATATGACATTTTAAATATTTCAGAATAAAATATATGACATTCTTTATATTTCAGAATAAAATATATGACATTTTTTTATTATATGACATTTTTTTTTAATTTCAGAATAAAATATATGACATTCTTTATATTTCAGAATAAAATATATGACATTTTTTAAATTTCAGAATAAAATATATGACATTTTTTATATTTCAGAATAAAAAACATGACATTTTTTATATTTCAGAATAAAATATATGACATTTTTTATATTTCAGAAATACATGGAAGTGGATATTTTTGGCCAATGTGGTCAGCATTGCCCTGCCAGAGTTC